>CM030835.1:6498315-6690815 GCA_018105865.1 Metaphire vulgaris | reverse complement strand
ACCGCTGCGACCGGGTCTGTGGAAACTGAAAATCCTGCACGCTTGGCAGCCATTAGCCGAGTTTCGGTTTCTCATTCTTCCTTATTCTCACATTGGTACAGAGTACATCAGCGCAGAGATCGCTCGGCAGATGCACTCTGGACCGGACGGCGGATCCTATGTCAATCAAGACTTTAGTAACATCGAAATTTGCTGAACATTGAAAATTCTAAACATCTGAAGTCTGAGGCTGAAGAAAATGCCAAGAGACACGGTGCTTCACTTCTGTCTTGGATAGACGATCTTGTATTGAAGGCATGGCACGTTAGGGATACGTGCTTAGCTGAGACAGATCTAAAAGTGCTAAAGTTTAATCCATGTCTTCCCGCATCCAAATGCAAGTTGGTGAGCTGGAGTACAAGATTTCCAGATATTAAGTCAGATCTGAGTGACCTTAGTCATAAAGTTGGCGTGTTGAGGTAACATACTGAGAATTCTAGTCCATTTTCCTCAGTGTTAATCAGTGGTCGTCTTATGCTTTCAGTTTGCTGTGCTGTTATGTGACATCATGCGTCTGTAACATCACCCTGAGGCATCAAGATAATTGTGATAAAATGTAATATTAACTAAGTTATTATTGCTTAGTATAAGCAACTCTGTGGTTATAATATATGGAAATAATCATAGCCTTTGAGATAACACTGATATTCGAAAGTGTGCAAAAATTTCAAAAAATCAAATATTGAAATCAAATTCTCTCGACTAGACCACTGCTTTTTGGCCATCCACAATAGCACTGTTTGTTGATGATGGATCTGTTGGCTGCTTATTTGGGTTTGCTTGACTTTGAAGTGACTCATAAATGAGGTCTTGTTGTTTTCCAAACTACTAGTCGCATTATGAACGATAATTTTTGTGAAACAAGATTGTCACATAAGCACTTACAAAGATATTCATCTTGGGAATGAATAATTAATTATAGAAAATGCATTAAGTTAATTCAGTGACACACACACACAGTCACACCTGCATGTGTATATCATCCAGTTGTCCAGAGAGGTGACATGACCAAGAGGATAAAACAATAAAAGCACTTGAGCAGAAACAGCTAATAATTAATTACAATATGTTACATTGTTGGTAACTTTGTTCAGAGCTGTTTGATTGTGAGATATTTGTGGTAATGGCAAGAGCAGTACTTTAGTGGACTGGCTTTACTGAGCTCTAAAAAATATCACGGTTAGTTAACTTAATTAAAATGTGACTTTGGCTTAATGTCACAAATGTTTGGTCAGCACAGTTAAAATCAAATATTGAAGCAGCAGGCCACTGGTTGTTTTGTTTTGATATTTAATAACAATGCTGTTTTCCAATTTGTACCAGACACTATTCCATATTTAAGAAATGCTGTTTTATATGCAGCTATTTAGCAGTTGGTGTAGCCTGTTTTGAGTTGTTGTTTAAAACTTGAAAATAGTTTCAAGGCTGATTTTAAAGGAGTGTTTGATACATTTTCAGCATGATTACTCTAGGTTGTAATTTTGTTCGGTACTAGTTTAATGACACTAGCATCCTAATGAGTTACTTAGCTTGATTGAACCAAATTGTACTTATTTTTAGAAATAGTAGTATTTTTGTTAGAATGCATGATTGGCAGTTTGCAACATCTGGAAAGATTATTGAACCTGTAGAATTATTATCATTATAATTATTGATAAAAGATTTTAATTTTTTAAAATGATTTTTTTCCAAATAGACATTTCAATATGAAAACAATGTGGTGATGCTTCATTTATCTTTTTACCAAGCTCAAAAGCATTTTTAAAATAATTATCTAATAATTTGTAGTGTATGTTCGTTTCATTTGATATTGAGCACACATTGATTGTAAGTTATCAAAGTGCTAATATTAATGTTGGTGACAGTTAGTCTTGTTGAGGGTAATGCACAGTTGCTGTATGGATTTTTAGTGTTTGGTATTATTAAAATGCCTTTTGTAGTTGAGTTTGAGCACATTGTCTCCAGATATTATGTGCATGAAATGTTGATTAAATATGTTTATCTGAGAGGTTATTATTTAATATGTTGATTTACTAGAGTTAATTATGATTTAGTAAAAATCATGATAAGATATCCATTTTTGTGTAATCAGCAGTTGATTAGATTTTATTTTAAATTGTGACAATAACAAAATCTGCCTCAATTATGCAATGTGTTAATGTTGCAATAGAGGATCTGTGCCATTTTGTGTTTAACTGAAATTTATCTGTATTGTTTAATGTTAAGAAAGTCTTGTTCAGTTTCTTCAATATGATTCAAGTATTACAATTTTCAGTTAAGTCCCTAAACGTAATTTAGCACAAGCAATTATTTGTTAATTTTAGTACCTTGTTGATATTATTAAAATGGTTGGCAGATCAAAGTCCTGTTTAGAGATATGAGAAAGTGTTCTGTATTATATAACTAACATCGACATTATTTATTGCTGACTGACAGCAACTATATTGTAAATTTTAGCAATGGCTTTTGTAAGTATTCCCTACAGGGGCAGATCTACATGGAGCACATGCCCCTCCCAAACCGACACCAACAAGTTAGGGAAAAAGCCAAAAAAATTATAAAGGCGTAAATAAATAAACATATGAAGTCTTTTCTTCCCTTTCAATAATTTTAGCAACATGCATCATGCCTTACATGGATGGAGTGGGAGAAAAGCAAAATGGGGTATGGTATGAAGTGCCTCCCTGACTGTACTTCTGGATCTGCCCCAACTTTCTTGATACTGTGCAATACTATGTTATTTATTTGCATAATAATTTCTTGAGACTTTATTGTTGAGTATTTAAGGAGCTGCTATCTCTATTATTGGTCTTCCAATATAGACAAGAGTGTATATATAGTCAGGTGTGGGCAAGTGAACTCCAGAGCATTAGTGGGCAGTCATTTTGCTGACATTGATTTAGGATTTTTAAAAGTATTTAAAAATATGAAGACAGTAGAGGCCTACAGTAGGCTACATGCTGGTGATGTAAAACATGATGTAAAACATATAAGTTTTTTGGCAATGTTTCTTGTTATTTTTTGAAATTTTTACTGACAAGTCTGTTTGCATTTTCAAGCCTAATGTAGAATTTAAATAATATGGTTTTCTATATGGCTCTGTTGCAAAGAATGTCTGTCTAGTTTCTCTTCTATGAGTTTGCAATTGAGAAAATATTTGCCTCACGTTATTCACAAGTCCATCAGGGTGAAGTCAACTTCAATATGGTCTGCATAATGCAGTGTTGTCTCCCACCCAGTGTTTATTCTAGGCCTTCTCTGGGGGGAATATCCCCAAAGTTTAAAAATCCCCCCCAATTTTTTTTTATATGCTGGCTGTGGGGGTGGAAATGTCCCCCAAAAAGTGTGGAGACTCAGACCTTGTCCTCCCCAAACATTTCAAAATCCCCCCCCAATGTCAAGGTGGCTAGAGTAAACACTGCTCCCACCAATGCCACCAAATGCAATAAACTGTTGCCTACACTTAAGGATAGAATTTGAAATTACTGCAAATTCCATGATTTCTGCAAGACCATTGATTTTATTCCAGTCAGGCAGCTGTGACATATTTAGACAATCCTGCAGAAACCCATACAATTTCATCAACCTTGATTTGACCAATCTACAGTGTATATACATAAATATGTCATCCATAATTAGAAATGAAACATTATTTGAGAACTAGCTATTGCTCTTTTCAGTTAAACATGAATAGAAGTGGAACATTTATCTTATGAGGAAATAAAGGCCTCAGTCAAAATTAAGGCTGGGTACAATGATGCCTCAAAGTGTACGCCAACTGTTGGCCACCACCTTTTTAAACCAGGGTAAAAAGAATGAGGTGAAATCAATATTGACAAGATTCATAGTATGAATGACTAAGGATGGTAGTGAAACTCTTGTCAATTGGCATGACATTTCATCTTGAAACTTGGTCTTTGAGTTGAGAATTGGCCTTTGTAGTCTTCATAAATATGTTTCCTTTGTCTTCTGAAATTAACGGAGCACACACCGATTTTCAACTACAGTAGAACTTTGTTATAACGTACTCAGCGGGTCTGTAAAATTTAGACCTACGTTATATCCGAGGTGTACGTTGTATCCAATATGGTAGAGCATCACACGGGACCGTACATTACATACCTTACGTACATTACCTTATGTTATACATAACTGAGTACACGCTATAATGAAGTTCTACTGTATACAGTAAGTTATATATATATATATAGAGAGAGAGAGAGAAGGAGAGAGAATCGTCACTAGACATGACTGAACTGTCTGAGCATGACTTGATTGCCTAATCAACCAGTGGGGGAGGGTAGATAGCCAGTCCCCTCAGTGGCGTAACTAGGGGGCGACTGTTGACTGTCCCCGCATGAAGAGGGTCTTGATTGCCTAATCAACCCTAACCCTAGAAATGATGGGTGAGGACCTTTTTTTTTTTTTGTCAGATTAAAAAGGTGCCAGTGTCCCCCCTCACGCTTGAGTCCCCTCTTTGCTACTTAAAGAGTGCACAAGCCAGTAAGTAGTGACAAAGAATCCTCCCTTTTCTCTACAAATGCCACGTTGGGTACTGGGTAGCACCATAGGACTACTAGAAAAACTGTAATTTCGAGATCTTTAGGGGTTGTCCATAAATTACGTCACGCAAATTTGGCACTTTTTGACCCCTCCCTATACGTAACGTGACGTTACAAAACGTCGGACCCCCTAAAATATGACGTCACAACGGGCCGACCCCCTCATTTTCGTCTTCCGAAAAGTCTTGACAAGCAAAAAATGGCCATCCTTGTATTTTTTTTCTCTGAAAAAACCTGACAAGCAAAAAATAGGTCAATTGTATTTTTCCTCTCAAACTCCCTGACAAAAAATATGGTCAGACAAGCAAAAATAAGGTCAAAGGTCATTGCCTAAATTTTTTGTGTGACGTCACATTTACGGAACCCCTCGTCACACTTCATCACAAATGGCCAGAACCCCCAACCGCGTGACGTAATTTATGGACGGCCCCTTACAGCCTACCTTATTTTTTCCTTTCATTGCTGAAGCAAAAGACGACACCAGAATCGATTTCTTTAGCGCTTTTTCGGAATTGAAGTCTGCGGGACAGCTGTCCTGGCGAGGTTTCCATCGCACTGAATTTCGTAACACGGAAAGCCACCTGGAAGCTAGGTTAGCGCCTGATCCCTTCTGGGGAGGTCCGTTGGCGACTGGATTACGGGCCGTCGGTCCGTTGACGATTTGACTGGAAGACGGCGGCGGCGGCGGCGGCGGCGGCGACTGGAGATCGACGTTGTCTCCGGTCGTCGGCGTCCTCCCTTGGTCGACGACACTTTCGATCGAACCGCTCACCGGGGTTCCGACGCAGAAACGAACGACGCTTTCGTCGGGGCTTGGCACGAGACCGACGGGTTGGGTCTCTGGTGCTCTCTCGGATGATGCGTTCGACGCCAACACTGCTGCTGCTGCTGCTGCTGCATCAGAGACGACGATGCAGATGTCGGTAATTCCGACCTGCGTAGCAGCAGCAGCAGCAGCAGCAGCGGTGCCGCAACAGCTAATCGTCTGGATGCTGTGGGACGGTCGTGGAACCGGCCCCGGGTGATGATAATTAACGGTAGCAGTTAATAGGCCTAATCGGCTCGGAAAGACTTTGCTCTGAACAGAGCAGCAGCTGTTGTCGACGGCGGCGGCGGCAAGACTTTGCATCGAGGTAGACGACGGCAGGTTTGGTCCGAGATTTCTCGACTGCTCTTCGATTACCTTCTCCATCGATTGGGACTCGCCGAAGGAGGGGCGAACCGGATGGCGGCCCTGCGCCGACGCAGGAGGGCCGTCGTCGTCGTCGGGGCGGGCGCACTGGACTGGTTGCTTTTGCCCCGATAGCGAGACAAGCGAGTGTGCCATAGGAAGCCTCCTGCTGGGATCCCCCCTGGAACGCATTGACATCGTAAACCCAAGCGACAGCGACGCTATGGACGACAGACCGGCTGATGTGTCCATCTTCGCAAAGAACGCTGAAATGTCAAGAACATTTTCCTGTCGCATTCGACAAATCTAAAATTAATAGAATGTCCTCAGATTGAACTCGCTGGTCAAAAGATTGCCAATAAAAATAATGTTAGTAACTGCTATCTGTATCTTTCAAAAATCGAATAAACTTTACTCCGTCTCCATTGTCAATGATCAGTCAGATTGTTTAGTCATTGAGCAGTGACTATATAGCCTAAATAATTGTTTCGGTAAATTGCTAGATAGGACGTTGGCATGCCGTTGTTTTAAGACAGACAAAGTTCTAGACTTAACAGGGTTCTGCAGACAATCATGAATCTTGCTGTTTCAGCTGTGCTCATAGGCGGCGCACTTATCGGCCCCGTCGGCCCAAAAACTCACGACTGCGATTTAATTTTCGTGGACGACATTTAAGATCTAGGCATGTCATTATTCTTTAACTTCGGTGGTAGTCATCGGAAGAAGGCACTTCTTTATAAACACAGATTCTTCTTTAGAATAAAAGACAAATTGAACGAAATAGATCTCTTTCATAAAGAAAAGCATCTCGATCAAACAAATTTCACTGTGTTCGCATAAATCGCGGAAACAATCTCACGCTTCATTGTTTCAGCGCTTCACCATCCATACAATGGACAAGTTTGTTCTTAAACGCCGTAAGCTGAATATATCGAAGACCCTGAACAAACTTGCTTAGATAGGATACTACGTAACCGGACAACACTTGGCATGCCGTTGTCTTAAGAGATTGTCATGATATAAAAAGACGAACGGCGTAACTTCTAAACCTGATAAAATTCCGTTGAGATCAGGGTTATGGTCAGGGTTATGGTTAGGATTAACTTTAGACGCCGCTCGTCTTTACCCCTACCCACCTCCAACACATCTGAATGACCAGACTTTTTCCATTTCTATGTCCAACTGTAATAATATTCACGGGTTTGTATTCCTTTAGTTATTTCTTCGTTCCCCCACCATCCAAGACGTACCGTGAAGAGGAGAACGGTCAATCCAAGACGTAAAATGAGAACGGTCGTTAGTAAGTTCAGTGGCAGCCAAGGGGGTTGGGGTTAAAGTCTCCTTGGCCGCCGAAAATTTTTTAATGAGTTTCTGTATTTTTATATTTTGACGCGTCGTTGGGGCAAAACCCTCTTGGCTATTAAAGGTTTATTAAAACTTAGAGATGATAAGGTTTTTGCTGCTCAGGATTTTTCCAAAGTTGGTCACATTCAAAACTAAAAACCAAACCCCCTCGGAAAATCCTGGCTACGCCACTGAGTAAGTTAGTTAGGTACCTCGACCCTATCTTAGTGAACTTCTACTTCGGCTGTGCTCTGAATACAGCTTTTATAAATTTTTCAAAGGAATTATTCAGTGTCAAACAAAATGCCTCCGAAATTATCGCGCGTTTGGTGTTTTAGTGAGACACATGGGCGTAGTCAAGAGCTGGGTGGGGGTGGTCGCACTGGTCGGAGGCCCGGCCGTCCTATCCGGGCCAAGGATCACGAAATTTCAAAACGCTTGAAACGACGAGCTTTTTGCTCGTCAAGACTTTAGGCTCTAAAATGTCGATGCGCCCCTATTTTGAAATGCTGGCTACGCCACTGGCGAGACGAAATAAAGTCTGATGGTGTCTGACCTCTTTCTGACTAATCTCATCGTCCATACATTCGAGCTTCTTCTCGGCTCTTCTGCACGACCTCTTCTGAAGTTTAACACGGAACTCTTGACGCTTCTTGGCCGCTACCATCATTCCTGAAAAATGTTAAGATTTTCTCAAATAATGTGGGCCGTGAGCACTGTGATAGGCGGCACAAGGGAGCGCCGTGAGCTCCCCTGCGGAGTCTCGGGTGGAGCCCCAGCCGAAAAATTATGGTTATATTACATTCAAACCTTGAGATATGTAACCTATTTTTCAGACTATTTGACAGCATATATTGGCAATCCCCAAAAGAGAAAAATTTTAAAGGTCATCAGTTCTCCTAGCGGGGTCTGGGGCAGAATCCCACCAGCTCCAAATTTAGGATAATACTTGATTAAAATCTTGAACTTTGGAACAATTCAAAAAGTAAGACAGCTACTGTATAGGCCTACACGGCAATATAGCTACTCTCATTAGATACAACCTCGCATAATGTTTCTGTAAGAATCACCACATTAATGTTGGCCAGTTCAGAAAGGTCCCCAGCCAGTGTTTATTCTAGCCACCTTGACATTGGGGGGAATTTAGAAATGTATGGGGGGGACAAGGTCTGAGTCTCCAAAAAATCTTGACAAGCCAAAAAAGGAAAAAGGTTATCTTCCTTTTAAAATGAGGTGACGAACAAAAAAGGTCATACACCCTTCTCAGATGCCCTGGCAAACAAAGAAGGTGTCATCCTTAGATTGTATCCCTCTCAACAAAAATAGCCCCCTCGTCGTCACACTTTTTGGGAAAATCTCCAGCCTCCATGCAACATAATTTTTTTAGTAGGGTAATTTTAAACTTTGGGGGATTCCCCCCAGAGAAGGCCTAGAATAAACACTGGTCCCAAGCCCACCGCCACTATGTGACTGCGCTATTAGACGCAAAGAAAGACATGCGCGTCCCAGACTCGGGGGTTTAGGTTCCTCATTGAGGTCTGGTGAGCGCCCCAGCTTCACACGATTTTGAGTAATATTAGGGTTAGATTGTGAGCCATGATGCACACTTTAAAGACTTTAATAATTGTGATTTATTACCAAGTGGTCCAGACACCGTTCAACAGGCTCACCACGCCCACTCGAAGACCCATAACTAGTCGAGACATGATATTACTAGGATCGACAGTAGGCATATGTCTAATACTTTTATTGCGAAAAACATTTCAGTAGATTCACATTAACAATAGAAGCAATGCTAATGGAGTAGGCTAATGGAGTAATTGTTTTCTTTAACACATTAGATAATAACGGAAAGGTTATTAGAATTACTAGAAATTAAGATGTTTACAAAATATTTAGGCTTACGATTTAATTAAAATATAATTCTGACTAGTCACATAATTCGGCCTATAGGCCTACAGTAGGCTTATATGCTTATTGCCCTACTGTTTGCCCCTCACCATTAATTACTCTTAGTATTCGCCAGATGAGAAATATTATGATGAGAGCGATCGCTTCTTCTCCTTCTGCTCCAGTAATTCCCTCAACGAACACCAGGTCGATTGTGAACGAAGCCATAATCACGATGCCATCAAACACCTGTTATTACAATCGCAGAAACAGAGGACAGTCCTAGCGTTAATTACTCTGCGTCGTGTAGACTGGAAACAAATCGAAGCTGCTGTAAAATAATGCAAATTAATCCAGCGTTTTGAAGATTCAGAAAAAAAGCTAGATCAGAACATTTTGCAGTCTGAAATTGCTTTATAATATAGGCCTAACGTGATTTTGCACGCAAGTGGAATAGAAGGCATTTGCAATTTTGCATGTGTGAAAACAACTATACTGTACAAGTGTACAGCATACAGTAATTGCTCTCAACATTTAATAAATCGTTTAGAAGTTAGTCTATTTGACAAATCGCAAATCTTTGGTTCGAACGTGGCAGATTTGACAGAACTAAGAAATCGCGACGTAATGTCAACAACCGAACGCTCTGTTAAATCTGTTTGCCTCTGACAGTCAGTGTTTTTCTAGCCCCTTAACTCAATTTTGAAATGGACGAGGTCGTTACACTTTTGGGGAAATTTCCATCCCCAGTTAAGGGGGTTAAACTCTGTTCATCCACTGCCTGACAGTAGGTCTAATCTGAGTTGTGTAGATCAATGTGAATATTGTTCAGAACACTATAGGGCGTAGGCCTATAGGTCTTTTATGAGCGCTGTACATTTTCTGCCAAAGGCTCTTGAGTCTTGAAAGTCAAATCGCAAACGCAAAGCAAAATTATGAGAACATATTAAACTAAGGTTTTATGTTTCGTAATAATTCTGTGTCTAAGTCATAGGCCTACTGAAAAAATTATTATCGAATCAACGATTTCAAACGGGCCTCAGCCGCCAGCCAATCGCTTCATAACTCATAGAATATCGCAAGTACTGTATATACTGATGCTGTCCGATGGCGAAAAAAGCTAGAAATTCAAGCCATAAGTGAAGGGAAACAGCCATGCTTAGCAGTTTGATGTTCGAAGAGCGCATATTTTATGTTCCGTTTCCGGTTGCATCATTGGCCCTAATGACCCCAACTTACGTCTCTCGCCCAAACGTTACAACGCAACGGTATCATTGAGGTGCTTAGACAAATCCTATGTCTGCGGAATAATGAAAATGAATAGGAAATACAGTATGATGAATGGTTACAATGCACAAAGCGATGACAGATTCGCCGCCTATAGGTAGCGTTGCATGCATTCTCCTCTGCCACGAGAGAGATTTATTTATGGCAGTTCGGGAGGAGGTCTTTGTGAGAAATTACCTTAACTCCTAAATTATCGCACATTTTTCTGGAGGGATCTAAGATTTTTGGGAAGAATTTCCCTATCAGGCCTTTATGCAACTTTACCTTTTAATAGGCATCAGATCATAGGCGATGAAAAGCTTGAATAAGTGGGCAACAGACGTCTTTTGAGCGATTGATGCACTAGAAGCATTCATCGTCTTGCAATCGATCTCTTCTAAACTGCGGTTATGCAAGACCGCATATGCATGAAATAATTTCGTCAATGCAGAGGCGCCCACATATTGGGGGGAAGCAAATGCTTCCTTAAAAAGCTAGGAGGGGAGAAAATTCCCCATGAGTTTTGGTATCACGTTAGAATAGCACAGAGAAGGGGAAAGCAGCTTCCAGTAGCCAGGGGGATGGGCGCCCCTGCGTCAATGCAGATTTGTTTCTTATGAAGACTTTTCGACAGACCTATCAATGAAAAATCTGAAAAAACGATTGGTCAAAACACTGAACTGGCCAGTGACATTCTATGGATCAGAAACTTGACACTCTGGAAGGAAGACAAAAAGAGACTAGAGTCATTCGAAATGTGGATCTGGCGAAGAATGGAAAAAAATCAGCTGGACGGAAAAAATAACCAACGAAAAAGTCTGGAAGAGGATAGAGGAGAAGAAAAGCCTAATGCACACTACCTGGTATTCGTACTAGACAGAAGAAGTGGATAGAACATGTTCTGAGATATGCCTATATTCAAAATGAAATTTTAATTGAAATTAGATTTAAGCCACTGACAGAATGCTCTGTGTCTGATATCCTAAGATAGAACTCCTAATAGATCACACAAAAGTTGACAAAACTAATGACCAAATAACAGACACAGTAATTTGGAGAATAAAGAAACAACTGCAACATAAACAGGACAGAGGATGTATAATTGTATATAGCAGACGAAACTGCAATCAATGTCGATATCTGTCTATTTATGCATGTCTTTATATCAACATGATTAGCGAAAATCAGTCCAAAATTCATTCTGCAGTCAAAATCAGTGGTGTTAACAGAATAACTGGCAAAATATAGTAAGTAGCCTATAGCTACGAAAATGAAATTCGAGCAAACATGACTGAAACATAGCCAACAACTTACCTCCAACTTGTTCTTAAAAAACTCTGGCCCCATCCCGAATATCTTCAGAAAAACCTGCAACAATGCATAGAATTTTACACGTGAAAATTTTGAAATACAATGATTCACGCGTTAATCGCTCGTCCAGTTTCACACGGGGTCCCATTTCCAAGAAACTTATATATGAGTTCTCCGGAGTGCTCGCCAATATCCACGATCATCGGACATTTAATCGACCGATTTTGTTATTCCATATTACTGTAAGATTAATTGATGATCTCATTTTTAGTGCTGTTACAACTCAAAGATAAAATCGCTATGGCATTTCCGGTAGATCCTAGCAGAGATGTAGCAAGTGTTTAACCTACAAGTACAAGTACGCATTCCAAAAACTCCGAGTACAAGCGATCCTCAAGTACAAGGCGGACATTTTTTCTGACATTTTGTCTCCATGCTCCACGTCCGTGAAAGTTTGTCGAAAGATAAAATCATCTAAATATCATCACAGGCGCGATGATAGCTTGCATCGGTCAAGAAGAGCGCTAGAAGCAGGCACACTAGATTATACAGCCTCCTTCACTGTTCCAAAATACGATGGTAGATTCCTAGGTCTGTGAAGATACCTGGAGAATTGCCCACCGTGAGGTACAGGCAAGTACTGAGGAGTACAAGTACAAGGGTACTGCAACTCGCAAGTACAAGTACCAAGTACTACATCTCTGGATCCTAGGTAGTACCTGGGAATTGCCCACCGTGAGGTTGAGGATTGCAGAGGGGCCCATATTTTCAGAGGCCCAGATATATATATATATATATATATATATATATATATATATATATATATATATATATATATATGACACGTGATTAATCCTCAAACTGCTACTCTTTTTTCTTCCAGACTTCTTATAAGGGTTATCTCAATCTCGGTCCAGCCTATGAAAATTGAAATTTGTTATAGCTTATAGGCTATAAGTTATACCATTGGATCCGATCCTGCATTTAATGTTTGATCTTGAAACCGGAATAGATTTGGCTACGGGTACGGGAAATGGAATTTTTCGACTGCTCATTTTCACAACAAAGAACTTGCTTCACTTTCTGGCCCTAAAATTGTTCGTTGAGTGGTTGTGCCTGTAAAGACCTATATTTGAAATCGTAATCTGAGAATTTATATAGGCCTAGCGCATTTTATTAATCGATGGAGCTTTCTAGACATTGGAAGTCTAAAGTTTGAAAGTTGCACTATTTGTGAAAACTGCAGATAATCCTGTTTAGCATCAAGCATGGACTAGCACTTAGACTGCTGATGGATGTTTCCTTGTTTGAGGCGCTTTGGACAAAAGCCTTTTCGTTGCTCGGGGATTGGAAATCGAATCTGGCTGAATGCCAGATGCAACGCCAGAATACGGTATGCAAATGCCAACAGAGCCTCTCAGACGCAATTCGCTTAGTGGGTCCACTATGCTCTAATTTAATGGGCGTTGGTTGACCCTCAGAAGTACCGACAATATGGAAACGAAGTGTGCATTCTGTCACTGATCGTTCGTCAGAAAGATAGAAAGAGAGAAAGAGAGAGAGAGAGAGAGAGAGAGAGAGAGAGAGAGAGAGAGAGAGAGAGAGAAAGAGAGAAAGAGAGAAAGAGAAAGACAAACAAAGACAAAGACAGAAACGGAGACAGATAGAGATATGTGGCAAGATAGATAGAGAGAGAGAGAGAGAGAGAAAATATAGGGAGAGAGACAGAGGCAGATAAACAGACAGGGAGACAGACAGACAGAGACAGAAAGATGGAAGAGAGGCGAAGTGGCCGAGCAGACGACGGGTGACTGAAGACTGTGATTCCGACCTGAGGGGCGTCTTAGCAGGTGCTAAGGCCGATGGTTTATTTCCGACGAAGATTGCGGGGGCGGATTGGAGACATCGCCGCATCATCGACGACAGTCCTCCCTCCCTCCCTCCCTCACTCCGTCTCCGGCCGACCCGGGAATCGCTCGAATGACGCCGTACGGTGGCGTCCTCGAAGACGGCCGAGAGAGTCCGTCGTCGTCGTCGTCAACGGACCTGTTCCGCCGCAAATCCCGGATGCGATCGAAGACTCGGGGCTTATCGTCGCCACTGAATCATGCAATGCCGCCCGGCCGGGGGCGGAGGAAGGGGACGGGGAAGGGCTGTGGCGGGGGAGGTGGGTGGGTGGGTCGTTGCAATACCGTTTCTCCGACTTCTGTCGCCGCTGGAAACCGCAAAAAGAATTAAGACCGATTGACAAGAATAACGCAGAGACGAATTTATTCCATTACGTCTCGCCCGAAACACCGTCGACGCGTAGAGGAAAGACATCTGGAGCAATTGTGAAATGGCACCTCAACCGAATGGCACGCAACTGCCGCTGAAACCTATAGATGCTCATGCTGCTCTCTCTGTCTCTGTCTTTCTGTCTCTGTCTGTCTTTCTGTCTCTGACTCTGTCTGTCTGTCTCTCTTTCTCTCTCTGTGAGTGTGCTCATCATCTGTTGTGGCATTGACGTTCAATTGAATTGAGCGTTTGATTAAGCGATTTTCAGTTCTCATTCATTCATTCGTATTCAACGATTCACTTCCTAAATTTCCGCAGGAGATTTCACAGCCTCAAATTCACTGAGAAAAGTCAGTTCTTGCGGCTTATTTTTGCAAATAATTGGACACAAAGAATAAAACGAATACGCATCATCTCCAACTATAGTTGTCTGACGGACTGAGAATACTTGTCCAAATGATTATGCACACAACGGAGATTAGCATTTCAGATGATCAAAACTAACATAAAACAAGGCGAAGACAGAGAGGTTTCATCATCATCATCATCATCATCATCATCATCATCATCATCATCATCATCATCATCATCATCATCATCATCATCATCATCACAGTCATCATCACAGTCATCGTCGTCATCGGCGTAGTCATCATCGTCGTCATTGTCATTGTCATCGTTTTCGTCATCATATACTCATCAACATCCACAGACGTTGTCGCTATCAGCATTTGATGACATCTCGCACTTTCTAATACTCTGACATCAGAACGAAAATGAACAAATCATACTACAGTAGATAGGCCTAACGTAAGTCGCTTTTGAGGGTGATTCAGAGCAGGAGCCCCAGGGAGCAGAGGTCTGAGATGGCTGTGTAAAAAAACGGGAAATTTAAAACCAATTGTAAACTTCATCCAGACTTTTAAGCCGAGCAGAAACCATCCTGTTTGAGCAGTTGAGCATGAAGCATCCGTACTCCTAGAGGTGTACAGGTGTGGAGTGACTGTCGACCGATGCCAAATGCATTACTAAAACGGAGTCATAGAAGTTTTGTCTTTAGTTAGCGTGTCGTCTCTGAAAGGACTCACCTGAATAACAAAGACGCCGAGAACTGCGATGCTTCCGTAATGAAGAATGTGGGCGATCTTCAAGAGCTTCTCAGCGTAGGCGTTCCTTATGACGAAGAGATCCGCCGATGACGTCACGACGTCGACGACGACGACGACGTCATCCGCTGACGTCGAAGACGGAAACCGTCGAGCGTCGTTCGCCTTTCCAGCCGCCGAGTAGATCGTTACGTCACTGTCGCTTGGTTGCCCTGGCAAACCTTTGCTTCGTGGACGAAGATTGTCTTGTGAAAAGCGAGAACCTCGCCTGTCATTCGTCTTCTCGTGCAGTTCTCCTCCTCCTCCTCCTCCTCCTCCTACTCCTCCGTCAATCCGGCGCTTTCCAGGGACCTCTACGAAGTGGAGCAGCTCCGAGTCGTTACCGTTGACCGTGTTCGGCATATCGATGTAGTGCCGAAGGAAACGGCCGTCGGGCGATCCAGACGATTTCTCAATCTGATCGCCCTTCGGTTCACCCTTCTTCGAGTATCCGGGCGTTGCAGATGGTTCGGTCCTGTCGTCCTGACGACGGTCGCTGGACCGGATACATTCGGCGTCGTCGACCGTCGATCCGTTCCCGTGTCTGGATCGGATTCCGTCCAGGATGTCGTGGAGTCCTTCTCCGCTGTAATCTGCCAGATCGACGGCATACTGGTCCTTGAGGAACATCATCGTTTCTCTCAGATCGGACGTCACTGTCCGTTGCTGGCCTGAAATTTTGAAGAAAATCGCGAAGAAATGAAATTTTATACATAATTTGGCATTGTGTGTACTACGAATTATTGTTTTATGAGACCACCTTTACCTTACCTTTATTTTCGAGATAACCTGTGCAAATAAAATATTTTGTCGAAACGTGGATTTTGTTGAAACGGCTTGTATTACGGCATAATTTATAGCAGGCAATTAACGTGTCTGCTTGTGTTTCGCTTTTATAAATCTAGTTTCATCCGAGCATCTGCGGAATGAACGGAGAAATGAAAGAATCAAACGGCTGGGTTATTAATTGTGTTGGTTCCTGAAAGAACGCCATCGATGTGATGGTAGTTTGTTCATGTGCTTGCATGCTGTTTCAATCAGTGGCGTAGCCAGGATTTCGGGGTGGGGGACACAGCAAATATCGTCAACGAGTTCTTTGCACATTCATGCTACCTGCTCCCCTTCATCAGAAAATTCTCAACGGTTTTGCACTAATTCGCCGACCGGTCCCGACCAGAATAGGGGCCGGGCTACCCGTGCCCCCCCCCCCCGTGGCCCACGCCCATGGTTTCAAGCGTCTCCGATGCTTCTATATCTGATATAGAACTGACTTTGACATTTTCTAGTTGTTAATTGACATTTGTTTGTACAATTTACGCGATCGATCGAAATAATGCTTTGGCAATTATAGTCACGTGCAATTAGTTTTGAACATTTTTAGACGTAAGAGATCTTCTAATGCCAGATCAGTCAGAGCTTCTATGGAATCGATGTCCATTCTCACGACGCCCCTGAAATTCAATTTCATAATCTCATTAGACTGCTATTTTCTGCGCGACGAGAAGCTTTTCGGTGCTATAATAGAAAGTAACGGATGGATCTGCATGCGGGACTTTGTCTTCGTTGGAGCAGATGTTTCAGGCCGTTCAATCAACGTCGAACGAAACGAGCGCTCGAGTTCAATCGACCGTCAACGACCGTATACATGTACGCGGCGAAACACGTACTTGAAGTGATGTAAGTGCAGCACTAGGGACAGTTATGCAGCAGAAGCAGAAGCAGTCTGCAGCAGCGTCCTATTGGACAGCGCAGCTCTCCGACAACTGGCGCCACCGTAGAGACAAGGCAGACGGCGTTAAGTCCAGAGGGATTAGCTGTTGAAATCGTCCGGTCTCGGGCATTCGTCACCTGTGAAGTCGGTCAGGTGTGGCTAATTATTTCTGCTCACCGCCCAACCCAACCTCCTTCCATCGGTCAGTTCGACCTGTCAAGTTCTCACAAAGTCAAGTCACATCGAATGATCGAAGAAATGCGTCGTAGCAGACGTTCTAAAACATTTTTGTCCCCAAAGTTTCCTTTCACGTCGAACATTTGCGCTCTCTCCATGATTATGATTACGACTACGACTATGATTATAGATATATATGAGCATGATTTTTTAATTTTTATATAGGTCTAGTGTTTGATGATGACAACTTAGTCAGGTCGCAGGTCAGAGTTAATGACATTAAGCCTTTGCGTCCATTTGGAACCTTTATTATTGAATTCTTCATTCTTTTATTAACAACTGCTTATACTGTAACTGCTGCAAAGTTTTAATAAATATTATATTTACACTATCTATCTGATTCTATCGTGTTACTATTGCGTCTTCAAATGTCTTTAAAAACACTGTCAGTTTTTCTTGCGACGAGTGCATGTTGAAGCAAATGCCACCAAAATCTTTGCCTCTGTTAAATCTTTTCATTCTGAAGTTGAGTTCGTAGGAAGTACGAACATAAACGGCAAATGCTCACTACTGTACAGTGTATAATATACTTAATGACATAAGTCATGTTAATGCAGCTGTTTTCGTCAGAAGTCAATGACCTATTATACCTCGGGTGGCGGGTGCTTGTTTGACAGGCGATTGACATATAGATGTGCGGATATTACCGAGTGTTCGGGAAACAGAATATTATTATATTACTTGTTGTGTTACTAGGTTGGTCTTGCATCTTGCATAGCTATACTAGACTGCAGGTAAGTACTGCTGCAGTTGTATACAGTAACTGAATGAGACATTCACGACATTGTACTGTATAGGTCAGCGTTTTGTTATTTGTAGATGCAAAGACAAGAAGACAAAGAATGAGAGAATACAGGAACAAACCTATTACAGAACAAGAGGGCAAAGCATGAGATTACACAGCGAGACCATGCATAACGTGTGAAACGTAGTGGTTCCCAGTTCCCACTCTATTGAACCACTCTAAAGTCTAAACCGTGTTAGTAGTATTATTTATCATTATCTATCTAATCTAATCTTAAACTTCTATAGCTCCACTTCATAATGCACAGGAGCATCAACCAATGTCACTCCAAAATCCAAATAATTAAAGATCCAGGCCATTATGTTTGCAACTTATGATGAATACGCTTTGAAGATGCGAGTAATTAAGAGCTCTCACTGCGCATGGCGTGCAGGTCGAGGAGAATTTCAGCGATGACGACCCCCGTGTCGATGAGTACGAGGACGCACATGGCGATCTGCAGCGGACCCATCTCGAGGACCTTTGCGGTCTTACCTCGGCATCTGCAAAGCGCCAAACGACAAGAAACAGGTAAAGCATACAGTAAGTAAGCGTTTATAGTATCACCGCCGAAAATATGTCACTATATTAATGAATGCGAGATTTGTGGCATTGTATACTAATGTAATTCCTCATCTCTTCCCTTTCATACTATGCCTCAAAAAGATACCCTCCACATTCCGTCCCTTTGTCCTCTCTATCTATTATGCCCCCGCAAATATCCGTGCCCCTTCTTTTCCCCTCCAATTTTTTCTTCCTACCCACTGCACTCTCATTCCTCTATTTCCCTCCTAAACTTTCCCTTTCCAATCTCATCCCATTCCCATATCCACCCCCTCTTCTTCTCGGCCTCCCCTCCGTTTCTCCCTCGCTTCTCCAAACTGCGTCACAGAAACTGGATATCATTGACCGACATATTCAGATATTCGATTATTCCCCCTCATATTCATTTCTACATCAGACTGCTCAAACCATGTTCCAATTAAGGAGAAGTCATTGGGCAAAGTTCCCGAACATTTACAAACAATCGTGTAGTAAAACAGTCAAGCTTCCCCGTAATTTTTGACGGGTAAGCAGCCAGTATAGCCCACTGTATTAACGATTAGGCCAGAATGCTGCAAGCGCAACCGATGTGTCTCTGATGCAACCATTTCCAGAGCTCAGGGTGTCAATAATATCCAGGGCCTCTTTTTTATATCTCAGCGTCATATAACAGAACGTAAAGAAACCAGGAGAACCTGTCATCAGGCGTGATTTAATCCTTCAACCCTCTCACGGACACGCGCCATGACAGAACGTCTGCCTTCCTACGTTACTCGGAGGCGTTGGTAGAAGTTTAGCTCCGTTTAGCAACAGAAATGGGCCATAAAACATGCCCTGTCCCGGCTGTCGAACTTTCTCGCAATCAGTAGGTCTTAAATTCTGTCCTGGAATGCGAAATTGAAAAGAAACTAATCTATCTAGTAGATCGTTCCTTTCACTCGCAAAAATTGTTTTCTACCAACAATCACAGACTTTATGTTTTCCTCTGCAGCGATCAAAGCTGCTGCAGATAAAAACTTCGGGAAGGAGGAAAGTACGAACAGCCGTAACCCTGCCCTGCAGATGATAGGCTTAGCTGCTGCGGTGCTTATTAGTATGGCTATTTGCTGCAATCGTTCGAGTTTTGTTGTCTTCGACTCGATGGATAGACGGGTAGTAGCTCATTTCAACAGAAGAACCGCTGAGAACAATGAGGCTGATGCTGCTTCCCTTCAGCCTAACCTCGTTCTTTGGATTTCTGTCTGCGAAAACAGCCTTACGTACGGAGGAGAGGAGAGAGCTAAGCCGTAACGATCAATGCTCAATGATTTTGAGAGAATTTCTCGACGACTGCGCGAATAAAGCAAACCCAGCACGTCGACCCAAAGGCCATTCCCGAAACTATAGTCGAAAAAGTGCTTTCGTCTGTCTCTCTCTCTCTCTCTCTCTCTCTCTCTCTCTCTCTCTCTCTCTCTCTCTCTCTCTCTCTCTCTCTCTCTCTCTCTCTCTCTCTCTCTCTCTTTCTCATTCGCTTCAGTGAAATCAGTCATCGCCCAAAATCTGCCATCGCCCTTTTTCTCACACACCCCGAAAAGTAATCGCACAAAGAACAGTTTCTTATCACAATTGCCTTCATTATTAAATAAACATACTTTCGAGTGTCTGGCAGACCCTTTCTAAAGGAAAATTGATCACTGCACTGATCTCAGAAACTGTTTGGACATCCGCGTCGCTCTCTACTGGCATATAGACTCGTGAAAAAGTGTCTCGCTTTGCGACTTTTGGTCGCTTGTTTCGTCTTCGACTTTGAAGATTAAACGAAACGCATTGATTTAAAAGCCAGTCTCGCGTTATTTGAAGAGAAGATAGACGACCCGCCACCGTACTTGCACATTGACCCCTGACCTTTGCCCAACCCACGATCCATGTATTGATCTACGGGACATCGAAACCCGTGTCTGACTTCTCCTGACTCAACTGATGGATTAAATTCCGTTGCACTCAATTGTCTTGCGGCGGACGAAGTGCCTGTTGCGAAAAAATCAATTTGACATTTCAGCATAAAAGAGTAATGAAACGCCTTGTATGCAACAGGCGACGACAGAGCAGTTAAATCAATTGAAGACGTGACTTGACTTTGTGCACGAGAAGTCACGACCATCTGCGAAGAACGGTGACAGGAAAGTCGCGAAGCGTTTGGCGAACGAAGTTTTTCAGAAAAAATGGAAACACGAAAAGACACAATCCAATGAGAAAGTCTATTACACTGCTAATCGAACTATAGCATAGCTTATCCAACGCTGAGGGTATAGGCTATGGGCATCCTGAACTCGAAGCAAACCCTCTCTTTACTCAACGTGAACGTTTTCGATTATCACATCCAGTGGCATGAATGAGATTCACGTACACCACACTATACCCACCCCACTCCCGAAAAAATTCTCAACGATTCTACGCAAATTGCATGCTGGTCCCAGCCAGAATAAGGGCCCGCCCGCCTCCTGGTGGGTGGCTGCGTCAATTATCACATTTTCTATTTTAAATATTACCCAGAACATTTTCACACTTGAGCTCAAAGCTTTAACTGTTCACCAACTAGTTGAAGTCGCTCTTTAAAATAGTCACCATCACTGTTTTAAATCCGTTTGCCGTCTTCAAGTCTATAGCTTATACCAATGGCATCCATCCGAAGTGGTTCGAGGGGGCGCGGTGGAGTGGCGGTTGGATTCTCGCCATGCAATCGGAGGGTAGCGGGTTCGAATCCGACTAAGCCTCTGCGTACCGACCATGGGCGAGGAGTTGACTTTTTAAATGTTCCGCACACGTACGATCCTTATCATCATCATCATCATCATCATCATCATCATCATCATCATCATCATCATCATCATCATCATCATCATCATCATCATCATCATCATCATCATCATCATCATCATCATCATCATCATCAAACACTAGATTGAAACTAGGCATGATTTGATCCATCCATTTAAGAATTTTAAGTAATTAAGTTGGTCTAAGTAAAAGAACATTTCTATAGCGTTGCCCGACTTAGGCGTGTGGTTATTTTCATCATCTTAATTTGTGATATCCCCGCTTTAAAATATGCAATCGCTCATTCTAATCAGAATAAAATAACTAGGTAAGATCCATAGACCGTGATCCGTAGTCATTGGTTGTCAGGGTTGTAGATCCAGTCGTAAGAAAGTGTTTCTGTGGAGGACGATAACAAGGTTTGCGGTGAGTAGAATGTATCGTAAGGTTTTCGCCATTGGACTTCTTGAGAAAAAGAGTTCTCATTTGTTTTCGGACGGTTTGCGTAGTCTCGTGGGGCAATTCTTTGAAGAGTTCCTGTTCAAAGCTTTTATCGCTAACGATGACGACTGCTCTTTCGAAGGACGACGACAAACAGCTGATGCCCCCCAAAGCCCCACTGCTTAAATTCGCTTTGCAAAAACAAGCAGCGACTCTGAATCCTCAGAAGGTGTCTCTCTGTCTCTGCCTTTGTCTCTGTCACTGTCTCTTTCTTTCTTTCGGTTTCTATCTCTCGCTCTTTGTTTTTGCATCTGAAAACGTTCTAGCCACGAAAGTCTAGTGAAAAACAAGCAGCGACTCTGAATCTCTCTCTCTCTCTTTGTCTCTCTCTCTCTTTCTCTCTCTTTGTTTTGCTCTCTTCTCTCTCTCTCTCTCTCTCTCTCTCTCTCTCTCTCTCTCTCTCTCTCTTCTCTCTTTCTCTTTGGAGCAACACAGATACACCGAGAGAGAGAGAGAGAGAGAGAGAGAGAGAGAGAGAGAGAGAGAGAGAGAGAGAACTACTAGAAATGCACGATGTTATAATGCGGCCGAGTGAATACGCTGGCGCAATACAGTTCTTCAAATCTTCCCAGTGAAATACAAATGCTCACCGAAAGCAATGAGAGAGCACTGGCGTAGCCACGGAATGGGGTGTGCGGGGATGCACCTTTTCTGGCTGGAATCGTTAGTGCGATTTGCGCAAAAACGCCGAGAACTTTGAGGGACCGATAATATGATCGAAGAGAATAAATAAGTCCGTGAACTTGCGAAGAACCCCCTTGATCCTTGACGCCCTTTTGCTCGGCGGACACTTTTTTACACGCAAATGTCGATGCGCCACCCTTCCGGAAATCCTGGCTACGCCACTATATATGTTTCGTCCTTATATATATATATACACACATATATATATGCCTGTATATTATATATATATATATATATATATATATATATATATATATATTATATGCATGCTCAGAAAATAGCACATTATATAAGGATCAATTTTTCGAATCTATTCCTTCTTTTTAATTCATTCGTCTGCTGATTTCGATATGAAAATCAATGGCATAACTTCACAAACGAAAGAGTGAAAAACTGACTGATGGTTTACTTGTTCGATATTCAAAGTGCTTTGACTAGAATAGCATCTATTGTATGTCTATTATATCCTGCAATAGTAGGTTTGCCTGTTGTGGGATGTCATGGTAGAGCATTTTCTCTGTTCACAGTGTACTGATGTCATCGTGGAAATGATAGAACGATCATTTCCACGCACTCGCATCCCAACAGCGGTTCTATCCGGATTTTATTCCGGACAAGAATGAATAAACTTCGGTTTTTCCATGAAAAGCGAATCACATAAATTCTGAGAATCGAGCAATAACGAAACGCAGCCCGTCTTTGCTTCGCGCGAACAGCGAGCCGCGGTAAATAAAACAGGCGAAGGGATGATGAAAGACGGGGGAAATTGCCGGGAGAGGATTACAGGGAGAGAAGCCCAAACCTGTTTTGAAATCGTTCACTGCTCAGTATAGGGAACATGCAACGGTGTCTACCACATTGCCACGATGGATGTTGGATAACATCGATTGATGATAGATAGAGACATATATAGGGCCGTTGATTGCAAACCGAATTATAACTGCCGATTGCTATCGATAAAAGAGATAAATGACGAAGCTTACACTAGGTATAGTGCACCGAAGCATAATAATTATTATGCTTCACTGGGCATGCAGTATATCGATGGAACGGAAGAAAAGCTCAAAGCAAAGACAAGACGCGGTGTGCCATTGAAGGTGTGAAAATTTATCGAAGATGCTCTGTCGAACGCACAATATTCACAATAGCTACTGTACATTCATTATTCTGCCGGCGACAAATACGAGAATATTGCCAGCAAGAAGAAGAAAAGCAGAAAACGACCACGATGATCGAAGTCATTATTGGGAAGATATTCACGAGTGACTTTGGACGTACGTTCTTGGCTGTTGTTCTTCGAGAAGACGAAGTTCCTCGTCTAGAATCTCGGCATCAATGCTGTCGCCTTCCAGGTCTCTTAGAAATCGATCGTTCTTCAGCCAGTCACATTTTCCTCCATACCGACTCACCCTATACAGCCACACCAACAAGTGAAATCACATAAAATACAATATACATTCCTACTGCGCGATCAGCAGTTTCCTACAGCAGAATACAACAAATGACTTTTGCGCTGTCAACTGGGGCGCTTGTTGCAATGGAAAAACCGTCGAATCCGACCTACAGAAGCGTCGAGAGAAATTTTCAAATATGCCATCACCACCGATAAAAGAAATTTCTGCTAATCCTGCGCACGGGCCACTGCACGGTGCGTTGTAATTCGCATCGATGGAAATGTGGACTTTAAAAAACGGGTCTACTGCACAAAAGCAGTTGAATGGTTGACTTTAATGGACCGGGTAAAGCCAAGTCCCGAAAGACGCACATAATCATACATTATAAGCAGGAGAACAGTAGCGTCGCCACGGGGTTGTTTGTGGTTGTTCAAACAACCCCATAAAAAATATGACCAACACAAATGATGTGATACCATTGGCTTTTTTGGATTCGCTATACATTCATCTTTATTTTTTGACTTGTTTCACTGTGTCATCAGTGAGATACGTTCACACTGTCGCATTGATCGGAAGATAAGCAGAACCAGAAAGCACTTAATCATGACATGCCATTGCTATATTGGGTCCAAAAAGCGACACTTTCAAAGGTTTAATTTGTGGCTGTAAAATACTGAAAAGGCACTAAAACTCACGGGCATTTCAAATTTTAAACAGTAAGATTTTCTCTTGGTTAAACACCTGGACACCCAGACCTATTTTCTGATTTGCTGTCCTCGAGCCCGTTGCCTCCAGTTGTGAGTTAACAACCCCACTTTGCATAAGCTGGCTACGCCACTGCAGGAGAACGCATTCCCAAACGACCTTCCCGGTTCCATTCGTGTAATATTGCAGTGGATAAAAGCGTCCGGCGGTGACAGTGGCGTAGCAATATGTTCGGGGCCCTTGGCGAAAAACGGGCAGAGGGCCCTTTCCAGAGACGATCTGACAAGTTTGCGAAAATGTAGACGACCGTTTTTTGCTTGTCGGTCTTTTTTCGATCTGACAACTTAACAACTTTACAACGTTGCGAAAAAATTTTTTTTGCTCGGGTCGGGGCCCTTTGCAGGTCGGGGGCCCTTGGCATCTGGCCAGGTTGTCCATATGACTGCTACGCCTCTGGGCGGTGATATCTTGGGTGTTCTACCGTCAACTATTCCGTCTGTCGAGGGACCGGTAAACATTCTTCTTTTCATAATTTCTTCTGCCTTGAGGAAGATTAGACAATTTGTCTGAGATGGACCTCTAGGACGCTACGAGTGTGGCCCAAGTCGAGTGAAACCGTCATGTCCATTTGTCTTGGAGTCTCAGGCGGGCCACATTTTATTTTATCGATCTTCCCCTTTCCACTTCTCTGGTAGGCTATTAGGCCCTAGTATCCAATTGGTCCGCTTTTTAAATGCGACCGTCTATATATAAGCGCTTGTTTTTCGTTGTTTTGCAGCAGACAGTCGCAAAAAGTTCTCTCCTATAATTATGTTGTCGCGTATTATTTTATCGCCACATATATTTTCTAGTCATGCATAGACTGTCAACCGTGAAATACAAAGCGAAGATGATAATAATTTCCATTCTCTTCCAATCACCCATCGTTTCGCACATGTCCAGGTTTGCAGACCGTCAGTGGGGCGGACATTGTCTCCCTCGTCATAATCGACCACATGGTTGACTTGCGATCGTTACAAATTTATTTCTTATTAGTTATTAACTTATTATAGTAAGGCTTAAAAAAGATTGCAGCGTAAAATGCACAAATTTTCTTTAGAAAAAATACTGCGGCATTTCTGCTGACTATCGTGTGACTAATCTTGCACTTCTGTCGTCTTCTGTTTCTTTACTCTTTAGTGGCAAGTCTTTTCTTGAAAACAGCTAGAACTGATTAAACTGTCTCGTATTCAGTTCGACAAACTTTGCGTAGTTTCACGTCTGAATTTCATCGTCACGCCCTTTCATGAATGATGCGGTCTACAGCCAATTCGTTGTTGTTGTTCTTTTTATTTTTCTTCTTTTTCTTCTTCTTCTTCTTTTCTTCTTCTTCTTCTTCTTCTTCTTCTTCTTCTTCTTCTTCTTCTTCTTCTTCTCCTCCTTCTTCTTTCTTCTTCTTCTTCTTCTTCTTCTTCTTCTTCTTCTTCTTCTTCTTCTTCTTCTTCTTCTTCTTCTTCTTCTCTTCCCTTCTTTTTCTTCTTTTGACGACGACGATAATATGAGCTACCCCTTTGGAAATCGACTGTGCTGATTACAGCGCCAAAAGCAACCGATCCAAATTTGCATTAATATTTATCAAATATCGGCCAAATCTTCATCAATGCCAATTGGTGTGTTTCAAATCTCGACTCATTTTGGCATAACCAGATGAATACATTAGTGCATTTTAAAGACAATGTAACTGTTTATTACCAGACGAACTTTCCAGGGCTGGAAGAAAGAAGAGTGGGAACATCATTGGACTGTAGACCCGACGGAAGCGGGTTCGAGACTCGCAGGAGCCCTGGGGTTGATTCAGCCTTCACTCAATTGCAGTGGCAAAATGAATAGTAGTGGCAACATTGCAAAGGTAACCATAGGTTCGGCGGAATGACGGGCCACCATCGGTCGATGCATATAGCTTAATGTAGCCACCTATGGGTTGAGGGTCACGAAACCGGGGATCAGCGCCGGCTTTTTAACCCCTTTACTGGGAACTCCGGGTATATCCGTCCATTTTACATCGAGTTACAGTTAAATAAACGGTTAAGGGGTTAAGGAAGTTTTTTTTCTTTAGCTGTGCTTATTATTGACATTGTGATGCGCTTGTTAGCATCTATTTAACATGCGCAATATAAATAGCTAGTGCATGCATGTATGTGTGTATGTATGTATGTATACCAGTTTCGCTCGGGCGCCGGTGACCCACGCTATATACGCCACCGAATCTACGACTCTGTTTCGATTAATTATTTAATCTGACGGAATTTCTGGAATAAACTTGCGCTGCAGCCGACGCCGTCGCTGTTCTTCAGCAGAATGGTCTTCGAGGAATGTCAGCTCAGCGAAGAATTAATGACCAATTGATTTAATTTAGCGACTTGTCATGCTTAATATCGTCCTATCTGTAGTAGCGGCGAGCCTTGAAACTCTTCCTAACTGTGCCATAAAACGAGCAATCTCTCTCTCTCTCTCTTCTCTCTCTCTCTCTCTGTCTCTCTCTCTGTCTCTTTCTCTCTGTCTCTCTCTCTCTCTGTCTCTCTCTCTCTGTTGTTCATCAAGAAAAACATTACTTTGCAATTGATAATTATGCACTTTCGCAACTCAACCATATAAATGAATGAATGAATGAATAAATAAATAAATAAGTAAATAAATAGGCCTATGTGATATCAATCGATGGGTCTCCAAGTCAAAACCGCAAGAGACCAAGTCAATTCCCGATGCTGAAATAAGAGACAATAAAAGAAAAGATCGCATAAAATAGAACGCCAAGTGCCCAGATGCGCTGATATTATTGGCTATCCCCATTAATTAAGGTTTCTGGAACTTCAAATCAAAATTTAACGTTTTCACTTCCATTTTCTGAACGACGGTGTGCGTCTTTCATCCGATGCAATTTTTCAAAGACCAGACTGGTTTTTAGCTTTAATAAATCTTCATGTCGTCTGTGAATGAACGAAGAAAACGTTGGAATCATTAAAGTGATAAAAGTTCCGTGATAAATCTTACAAGTTTCGATAAGACTGTCGTCGACCAATTTCAGTCGAAGAAGAAACGGTGTTAGCGGCTGCGAAGGGAGACGTTCTCTGTCTGGCGAAAACGTTTCTCATCGTTCTCAACTTCGATGCATTTGATTTGCAACGGTCAGGAAGCACTCGCCCTACCCTTTGACCTTTCACCCTTCACCCTTCACCCCAGGGCAACTGAACATCGCCGGATTCCGGGTCAAATGATTTCCGCATGATAACGAAGGCGAGGTCAAATTCAGGCGGCATGTCTTCTTGCGAGAAAGCAAGGAGGAGAGAAAGCTTCAAGATCTGCTGATGGCCGTCGCTGCAAATGCCAGCAGAAGAGCGTCGTCTTGCTTTTAAAATTTATAATTGACTTTTTTTGTCCGATGTGCTCGAGCGTCAGTTGCAAGCCACTGCTCCTGCAAAAGATCACCGTGTTCCGAGAGGATGGAAGATGCGATCAAAGATTCTGCAGCCAGCGTTGTCGATTTCTTTGGAAATTATCGCCATATCTTGATTGTCAGTCGTGAAACGTATTGAATAAAAATATTCAGAATCCCACTAGGATAAGAAAAAGCCCGTAGACTTCTTCGAGTTTCTGTCCCTATGTAGCCTATTTCCATCTAGGCCTATAGTAAACTTTCGTAAAACGATTTACTATCTTGTTTCTGGTTCAATATAAGAAGAATCGCTGCAATTTAGGCTTAATGACAATCTAGAATTACACGCACGGCCGTGTCTTATGCTTGCACAAAGTATTTCGAAAGATTTAAACGTCTACTAAATAGCCTATAACTCGTCACTACTCTCCGTAGAAATGACCGCCGCCGCCGCCGCCGCCGCCGCCGCCGCCGCCGCCGCTGCAGCAGCTAATTGGGCTCAATTCGATCGGACCGCTGATTTGTCGACGTTTTGGTTCTGTATTCGACGTTCGAAATCGTTGCACGCAAAATAGACATCAATCAAAAAAAACGACGGTCGCCGCCGGCTGAAGAACGGTCTTTTGGCGTCGATCGGCGCCAGGGGCTCCGTACTTACGCCCCACCAGACGACGACGACGACGACGACCGAAGCAACGCCGCCGCGTCGTTGCTTCGAGCGCTCCCTCGCCGGCAGCGAAGGCGCCTCCAGCAGATCCCCCGGCGGGACGTATTTCGGCGACCGCGCGTGGAAGAAGTCAGTCTCTGCGCGTTCTGCCTTCTCAGGAATGAACGATCAACCCATCTCAACAGGTCCACCGATGGTCTTTGTGTCCGGCGTCGGTCTTCAGAAGGAGGCGCAGCCGCAAACAGGCGGTCCGGCGATCGCCTTTCGTTCGGCGCAGTCGAACTGCTGCTGCTGCTGCTGCCACCGCCGTCGCCTTCACTGTATCGGTATTCCGATCGCCGTTTAGTGCCGAGTGGGCGTAAAACGAAGGCATGAATCACGGTGGAACAGTAGAAGGAAACGGGAACCGGGGAAAGATTATGAAATTATGTTGGCTCCGTGGACTGGATTCGACAGTATAAACAGCATTACACAACACCGACGCCGTGACGTTTACGGTGTTTAGAATGCAATGTTTTTTCGGTGTGCGCAGAAATTCTTTTCGTATAGGTATCCGAGTCGTTGACAAGCGCGCCTGTTTCTTGTTTGCCTGTCTCTTCAAACGGTTTTAATACATCAATTTGAAAGCGGCGTATTCTTTTTGGGGCTGAGAAGCAGACAGTTTTTACCTCTGTCGAAACATTCGTAAAAGTTAACACCTTAGAATGTTTAGCGTCAATAATTCTCATGGTTTGAAGGCGATCTGTGAAAAAATCAGCCACGGAAGAGCATCAAAGTCGCGAAACAATTTTGTGAAGCAAGAAGACGGAAGATGGCAGAGTGGGTTAGGGCTCTCCATTAATTACGTCAACAATTTAACGGGGCTTGAAAAAGTTTGACTGTTGTTGACATGGAGGGGGGCTCAAGAGAAGTTGACGTCAACAATTTCACTTTTAACAAATAATCAATAAATAGAAAATTTCATGGAATACTACTTTTTACAGTGGAAAAAGCATGACAAAAAGGTCATCACCACCACATTTTGACACTCGATGAGCAAAAAAGGGAAAATGATAAAAATGGTCATCACAAAAATAATAATCTTGTTATTGAGACCTGTCATTGATCTTTAGGGGGTCAACAGTTTGCCATAATTATAGGGGTAACTAAAGTTGGGTGTTGTTGACAGAGGGTCAAAAATTGCCCAAAAATGTTGACATAATTAATGGACAGCCCCTTACGCGCTGGAACGGCAGGCCGACAGAGCTAGGTTCAAGCTCCGTTAACGCCCACAGTGGCTTTCACACAGGAAGTAATACCTTCTAAGCCACCTTAAATCACGTTGCAGACTGTAGAACCCGCTATCAAAAATGCATATGTGATACCCACGAAAACATTTAACTTATGCCCATATTGGGCTACTGAATAAACGAAGCTCTAAACGACGAAACTGAAAGAGATCCTGCAGCTGTAGAAAAACTAATCCGGACAGACGGGCGGCACGCGGAATGAAGCTTCACAATTGGCGCACGCAGAAATCCACACAAAAACTCGAAAATCTACGGCTCGATTGTTACTGCTTAAGGTCTCTTAAGGAGCGAATCTTCGCAGACAGACAAACGGTAAGGCACGAAACGAACGAGAACGGGTGGGGGGGGGGAGAAGCAGAGAGAAAGAAAGAAACTGTCCGATAAAGTGAAAAGGCGGAGAAACTTACTATCGGATGCTGTCTGTACGAACAGACGGAGGAGGAGGAGGAGGAGGAGGAGGAGGAGGAGGAGGAAATCTCAAGTACTGTGCAGTGCGCACATGCACAGTGGCAGACGATGGACACACTGTAGCCACGGGGAGGGAGGGAGGGGGAGGGGATCAGAATGAGAAAAACGACGATGAGTGCCATCGTCTTTTCCAATAGATCAATACAAATCACGCATATCGTAACTCTTATCGACTGTAGCAGATTATTCCAACATGCTCCTCTTCGCAGTACACTCACCCACAGGTGCATTACAAAGACCAGCTGTTTGGAAACCACGAAGACAGCCCGTAGGTCTTCTTTTGCCTGCATCCATTTTTGCTAGCGAAAAGGCCACTTTTGAAGGTCTTCAAAGCCACAGATGCGATGCGAATAGAAATACACCGCTGAAAAGGCGGTGTGATTTTATCCTAGATGTTTGGCGCAAAGTGTGGACAGGAAAGATAGAAGAGTGGTAAACTACAGTGGCCTGTAGAGCTGAAGGAAGCGAGTTCGATACCCGCTGGAGCCTATAGGGTTGAAGTAACCTTCACTAGATGACAGCAGTGTCTAATCTAGACTCCTGGACTTCGGGGCGGGGAACTGACAAGGCCGGGGGAAGTCAGCTAGGGGGCTGCTGTTAGTTGATGTAGTATGCCAAAATTTCCGGAGGGAATTTGAACTTTCCGGGGGAACAAAGGGTAATTTTCCCCGGAAACGGCCTAGATTAAACTCTGGATGACAGTAATAAAAATGAGTAGCAATGGCAACATTGCAAAGATAATCATAGGTTCGGCGGAAAAGGCTGGTCACTGTCGCCGATGTATGGCTTAGCCATCTATGGGCTGATGGAAAAAAACCGGGGCCAGCACCGGACCCTACGGGCAATGAACCTACGGGTGCGCCTTTACCTTCATGGGCATCAAACGTAGCTATCTACAGTAGCTCAGAGTTAGAAATCAGAGAGTTTCAAAAGCGCAGATCCCAAAATCTTTAACCGATTACGATTAAACTTTTAAGCCTAAAAGATTTTCTGTCAGAATGTCACCGATACGATAATATATTCCTATTGGATCTATAGACCTACTATTTTATTCCAATATGCAGACATACAGTGTTTTTTATCCAGACTCCAGACCTGGAGGGCATTGGCTTGGTCGAAGGGTTAGAGACACAGTTCAGTGCAAAAATTTGTTTCAGTGCTGGGTTTTTTTGGGGATTTCTGTGGAGTTCGGGGGTATTTCCCTCTAACAGGCCTGGATAAAATACTGCAGACAGAGTTTCATTTTCAAGAAATGTTTATCCTGCTCCGGGGCACTGGAGACTCTAAGACAGTTCAGTCGTAATCAGGCCTGATGTTTACTGTACCAAGTTGAAAGTCGTCTTCTGAAGTTAATTTATCCGTCGGTTTTAGGTCGTTTTAGGGGAGGAGATTTTTTTCGACCGAGAATGTGAAATAAATTAATTAACGAGAGGCGCTTGTATCAGGGGCGTAGCGACGGGTAGTATATCGGTACATATATATACCCCCCCCCCAAAAAAATCAGTCTACCTTAAAGTTTTTTGTGTGATTTACATGTGGTTATATGTGGTTTATATGGTTTATGCGGTTTATAGTTAAGATTTATACCCACCCAAAATATTTATACCCTCCCAAATCAAATTCCTGGCTACACCCCTGGCTTGTATGCTGTTAATACATCGTACTGTGACGATGGGCGTTCGACATTTGACAAGTATCGGAAGCAACTTAGATAACCTTTTAATTCTAAAAGATTCGCTCCAGCGACCTCGATACCTCGGAAGGCTCGTAGGCCTAATACTCACGCTAAACCTCTACATCTACCTCTACCTCTGTAAATCAGAGCAGTTTCATATCAACTATTGCTGGGACCAGAGGTATTTTCACACACCCCTAACAACCCCCAAACACCCCCAATTTGAGACCGACACCTCCACCACTCCATCCCCAATCTCAGCTATTGGGTGACCTTTCTTTTGCTTGTCAGACTTTTTTGGCAGGAGACCCCAGAATTTACCGACACCCGGCCCCACCCAATTGATAATCCTAGAAATAACCCTGGCTGGGACATGCCCGTCGAGAGAAATTCCGAGATATACAGTAATAAGCTTACTAAAATATGGAATATACGGGATTATACGAGCACGAAATACGGTTTCAAAGACGGTAAAAGACCTCTTCATAAGGAAACGTAAAAATCATGAGAGTTGTTAAGAAATACCGGAAAACCGTCGGCCTAACACGCACACACACACACACAAATCTTTCTCCATTCCAAACAGTCTCGCCTGGTCTTATCCGAGCAGTGAAACACTAAACACGACTCATTCGTCCCGACTCCCGAAGACCTCTTCTCCTCCTCCTCCTCCTCCTCCTCCTCCTCCTCCTCCTCCTCCTCCTCCTCCTCCTCCTCCTCCTCCTCCTCCTCCTTCAATTTGTCTGATGTTCCGTCGTTGCCTGTGAGCTGTTTTACGGTTGCGGCGTCCCACTGTCTTTCTCAGAGACGCAAGTGGAACGGATCGAACAAAATGAGAGAATTGTTTTATTTCCCCGGAGGACCGTTGAACGCCCCCCTCCCCCCGCCGACTGGAAATCAGAACCTATTACGACCAAGCGACCCAAATCAGCGAAGCCCGCTGTAATAAAACGAGAATTTACCGACCATTTAATAGGTGCTATGCGCATAAATAATGGCGCCGACTACTGCTGGGGACAAAACTACGATTGCAATACTAGATTCTGTTTTCGTTGGAACTCGTTTTCCCTTTTTTCAGTTCCGAACGCCTTCTTACACAGTGAATCTCACACCTGCACCACTAACGTGTTTTCCACTGTAGGCCTATGCTGCTGTGCATGCATATCCAAAACTGTACGCGACTGTCATCGTTGCTTGCATTAGGGTAGGCACGGGGGACACGGAGGGAGGCCGGGCCCGGGCCCCCTAATTTGCATGGCATCAATCGTGGCATTTGCGCAAACCAATTTAGGGGCTGTCCATTAATTATGTCAACAATTTTTTAAGCAATTTTTGACCCCTCCCCACTGTCAACAACTGTCAAATTTCACTTACCCCCCCCACCATTACGTCAAAAACTTTTGACCCCCTCCAAGATCAATGACAGGTCCCAATAACAAGGTTATTATTTTTTGTGGTGATGACTATTTTTTCCATTTTTTGCTCATCGAGTGTCAAAATGTGGTGGTGATGACCTTTTTGCCATGCTTTTTTCCATTGTAGGCCTAATAAGTAGGCCTAGTATTCCATGAAATTTCCTATTTTTTGAATATTTGTAAAAAGTGAATTTGTTGACGTCAACTTCTCTTGACCCCTCCCCCTGTCAACAACTGTCAACGTTTTTCAAACCCCCTCCCCCTAAGTTGTTGACGTAATTAATGGACAGCCCCTTAAACAAATTTCAGGGAGGGGTGAGCAAGTAAGATGATTAGAAGATGGGTTTTGCTTGTAGTCTTATTTGCTCGAAAATGTCGACTCCTCGACCCCCTATTCCGGAACACTGGCTAAGCCACTGGTTGTTGGTCTATTTTTCATCTGCAAGAGCCGCCAGCGTAGGCCTATATGGACGCGACGGACACAGTTTTTAAAGACTAAGAAATAGGCCCATGCGTAATCTGCTAGTCGGCAGTTTATAATATAAATAGACACACGATATCTTAAAAGGTTGTGGTAGGCTACCATCAAGATTTTTGAAAGACAGAGAATCAGTACCAAGCAGGTCTGAAAACTCTCTCTCTCTTTCTCTCTCTTTCTCTCTCTCTCTCTCTCTCTCTCTCTCTCTCTCTCTCTCTCTCTCTCTCTCTCGGTCACGGTCAAAACCAAAAACCAACCCCCCTTCCGGAAATCCTGGCTACGCCACTGCTTCCGGGTGTCGATGTATCGCGTTCGCGTAATGCTGTCGCCTGTCGGAGTTGAGACTGCGGCTATTCCCTCGCACGGCAATATCATCGTATTCAGAAAACGCTTCGGAAGTCATGAATAATAATTCTCTACGCCCAGAACTGTTTCAATCTTATATTTGTCATTGACTTAGTTTTTTGTGGATGGCTGTAGGCTTAGTAGAAGCGGAACCACATTCGTGCGTGGGCAAAACTAAAAGAGACACCGCACCAAAGAGAACAATCAAATGACGCAGCGTCACAAAATGCATTTCAAGCGTCATGCAGGAACTCTGAACAAAAACAGACGCAGAGAAGAGAAACCGCACAATAAACAGTTCCTAAAGGAATTGCGTGAAAAATCTTCGAGAGAGCCGTAGACAAAGTGACAAACAGTCATTTTGAAGCAAAGGTGTAGTAAAGTTAGAATAATTCTCATGGACTGCAAAAGAAATCTGTGAAGGAAAATGATCATTTATCATGGGCTCTTGGAATTTTTTAAAAAAAGTCACACCATGAAAATAACTTTAAGTATGCAGAGAGCAACGAGATTTTGAATTTCATGTTGAAGAAAGTGAAAGTGGACCACATCCACTTCTACTACTACCAGCAGTGGCGTAGCCAAGGGAGGGGTTTGGGGGTTAAACCCCCCTTGACTGGCGAATTTTTTATAGTTTATATGCAATTTTTATTTTGGGTCCAGATTTTGGGGGTCAAACCACCCCTCTTGGCTACTTGATTATAGAACGGAACACGGTGTAAGAGGTGACGTTTTTTTGCTTGTTAGCACGGAAGAGAAAAATAGTAAAGGTGAGGAGATGACCTTTTCTTTTGCTTGTCAAGAATTTTTCTAAGTTGGTCATGGTCAAAAACAAAAACAAAATTCCTTCTTCCGGAAATCCTGGCTATGCCACTGACTACCAGTGACAGCCAGGTTTCTGGAATAGGGGACACATCAAAATTTTCGGTTAAGTCTCCGATGAGCAAAAAACCGCTGTCATGGAGTTCAGTGGCGGTTCCAGGAATTCTTGGTGGGGGGGGGTGTGAAAATTTTTTAGGAAGTTGGTGGGCGGACTGTAAAATTTTAAAAGCTTATGAAAAATATGTTGACAAGCAAAAAAACTTTGGTGGGGAAGCATCCCCAGTCATCAACATGGTGGAACCGCCACTGATGGAGTTCTTCGCACATTCACGCATTCTCTTCGATCATACTACCTACTCCTAGGCTACCCCCAAAGACCTCAACGGTTTTGCACAAATTTCACAACCGGTCCCTGACAGGGTTTAATCTAGGCCGTTTCTGGGGTGAAAGTTGCCCTTTGCCCCGGAAATTTCAAATTCCCCCCGGAAATTTTGGCATGCTACATCAACTAACCGCAGCCCCCTAACTGACTTCCCGCCGGCCTTGTCAGTTCCCCCCCAGTCCAGAGTCTGGATTAAACACTGGTCCCTGACCCCTGGCTACACCAATGACTACTACCACTACTACTACTACTACTACTACTACTACTACTACTACTACTACTATAAATAATAATAATAATTTTTATTATTATTATAAAAAGCAATGGCCATGTTTGGAAAACAAACTCAGTTGATAGGATTTGCCACCATTGTAAAATAACATAACAAAACCACTTATTTTAAATGCATATTAGACATATATAAGTCTTAAGCTGTCAATATCCAGTTAAAACAAGAAAAAATTCTAGGATAACTCAATAACAATAATTCAAGCCATACTATGGCTTAAAATTCATAGCTTTCCTTATTGCAAAACATAATAATAGAAGAATCACCTGGCTAACATACACAAAGTAACCTCTCAGAACTTCCCAAACTCAAGAATCAAACTGTAAAGGAATTTATCTTCTGAAATACATTTTAAAACAGTGGTTCTCAACCCTCTTTGCCTCGTGGACTACTTTTGAAGTTCAAAAATTTCTCGCAGACCACCTGCTAAATTGAGCAGTCATCTGCTCCTAAAAACCAGTTATGACCTTTTGTTCTTTTTGCTTGTCAGACTTTTTCACGTTGAAAATGCACAAAATACACTCAAAAATGTTCCGATAACTTTTGTTTGCTGATGACCTTGTTTTGCTGGTCGAACTTTTCAAATTTTACACATGGAAAATATATATGTCTAATTTTCATTTACGTTTTTTCCGACTTCACCGCGGACCATGCCTCTCATGGACCACCTGTGGTCCGCGGACCGTGGGCTGAGAACCACCGCTCTAAAATGTAATTCTGAACAGAAAATACACAGAGACAACAGTACACCTAATACAAAATGTAACATTGTACATGCTTAATGCCACTGTTGTTGATAATAGAAACTTCCCTCTTAATGAAACAGCATTTATGATTCACAATAATTATTGACATCTTGACATCAATGTCACAGAACTGTTGATATAAACTCTGCTTAATAACATATAATCAGCCCTTTAAAATTGACATTAAGTGGGTTTAACTGTATATATATATATATATATATATATATATATATATATATATATATATATATATATATATATATATATATATATATATATATATATATATATGACTGCTCTATTCACCGGAGCTGTAATGCTACACAGGAAATCAACAAGAAACTGAATGAAACCCAAATACAATTCAAATTCTTATATTATGCTATACATCCACATATGGAAATGAACTATGAAAGAATTTCCAAAAAACATTTTGCATATACAAGGATGACAAAATATGAAATCTGGAAAAATAAAACATTATAACACCATACACATTGCATAATGTACACATAACAAAATTTAACAGGTACTGTTGTCTTGCCTTTGAAACCGAGGCACAGTGGACAGTGTTGTTTTTGATTGTCTAACCTTTAAATTTCATTTCACTCTCCAAAAGAATATAGTTATATTTCAAAAAAGTAGATAGACAGAATACTGTAAATACACAAAGTGTTCATTTCAATCCAAAAACAATGTTGCTCAGAAATGTTGAAATCATCTAGGTCCTGCCTATAAATCCACAACCTTCAAACTAAATGGAACAGAATCACAACCTTCAAACTTAAATGGAACATTATTCAAATTATAACAACTTATTACTTTAAAGAACTTTTGCTGAGAAATCAAAGTAAAGCACGTTGCATTATTTAGTGCAATATCGAATCACCAAGGTAGTTTTAATGCTCTAGTTACCCTTTGTGTTGGGACAGAAAGCCATATGAAAATTCTCCCTCGACATAATATTTCACCCTGATAACGCTTTTCTCAACTGCAATTTTTAACAACAGCTACATGAAACCTGATGCCTGCCTCATGTTCATTATATATATATATATATATATATATATATATATATATATATATATATATATATATATATATATATATATATATATATATATATATATATATATATATATATATATATATATATATATAAAGCACACAGCATTCTCAACATATTTTAAATAAACGAAGTTTCAACAGAAGTTTGAATGCAGGTGAATTTATAAAATTACGGTCTTTCTGACACAGGTCTGCGGTATAATAACAATTTAATACAGAATTCTTCAACACATACGACAGTTAAAATGATCAACTTCAAATGAGGTAATAAAATAAATCTAAAGAGATTGAGTTTTTAGATTTCAAATTTTGTCCATGTTATACAAATCACAATTACTACAAAAGTAAGCAAAGTTGCAAAGAACCATTAACTCATTGATTCACTTTTGTAAACACAAAATAGATATATAAGGCCTTAGTTAACAAATGCAATCATTTAAACATGCCAGAGTAGCGTATCAATGGATGAGGTGTTTCAGTAACTGTAAAAAAGTATATGCTCGAGTTTGTCTTAGAATGCAGAAAGCAAAAATTAATTAACTGAATAAAAAGCGAAATGACATTCACAAAATACTTCAAACCAGGAATCTCTTGGCATTCAATAAAGCCGGATTCTTCTCTTTGGTTAATCTGTACCCAACTCACTTGAAACTATTAACCCTCGCACTGTTAGGCTCTTTTGTAATGTCTCCTGATAAGCGGTAGATACCACCATAATTTACCCCAGCCATGCCTCTGTTTAATATATGCCTCTGTTTTATATAGCTGAATTATGCAATAAAAACTATAAAAAACTGGTATTTCATGTTATTGAATGTGCAACATAGTACAAGATTGAAACCATTGAACATAACCATCCCATAAAATTTAAGGATTTCATGGTTTTGGGTCCACTGAATGCTAAAATAATGTAGTTGACGATATAGTATGTAAAACTGACAATAAACATAGATTTCCTAATTACTGGTTTTATACTAATATTTCAGACTCAGATGATGTGGGCCTCTGTTAACACAGATCATTTTATCTGGACTGGCCACAACTCAGTTTTTTCTGATTTGGTTAATACAGACTTCCGGCTAACAATGACACCTTTCCCAGTCCTCTGAAGCCCAGGTTAACAGGATTTAACTAGATTCAAGATTGGCTATAATATAGAAGAGAAATATTATTGTCCAACAATAAGAAGTCCAATTGCAGCCATTTTCAAGCTTCTTTCAAATGTTCAAAAGAATTTAAACATGCTGGGTGTAGGATGGGTGTTTGATTTCTGTATATGAAATGCTGTAATTATAAGTAGGCCACAATAAACTAGAATTTGAAAGGAGAAAAGACCAGAGTAGCTGCAAACTAGAAAAACACATCACAATAAAGCTAATATTTCAGCAAATTTTGTATTTCTGAAACCAGAGGGAGCATATCTGACATATTTTCCTGGAAGTGAATGTGCCAAGGTCACAAAATATAGAGTAAGCTTTTTGACTCAAATTATCCAACTCAAGACAAATGGTACTTGGAATTATACAGTTCAATTAGGCATTTGTGCCCCACCAAATACTATTACAGGCAATGTTTCTGGCAATGCTAACTGCCATGAAGTCCACTGAAAAGAAGATAAATGCACATGGTCATTCAATAAGAAATGATTTCAAATCACAAATAAAGACTTACAGACATTCTTTGTAACTGAAAATATGCTTCTTGGTTGGGTTAACCTATTGCATTTCAGCAATGAAACAACATAGCAACATCTTTAAATATCTTAATTGAATCATTGCCGAGTACCGGTATATTATAGGTCTTCTTTTGGTTGAAGCTTCCATCCTAAATGCTCTGGTAAACAATCAAGCTAAATACATACACAACATAATTCTAACATTGGAATTCTTTCACTTATACTACTTATAACATTGCAAAATCATAATCAATTAATAACAACAGAATGGTCTTCCTAATCTACACAGTTACTTATTTAGTAAAATAAAGCAATAACAACTGTTAAGCTTAACAAAAACAAGTTCATAGCTACAATTATTATAACTAGTAGTTACTGCTGCAATTTTCCAAAATTAGCAAAAATCTAATCAAGGATTTGCAACAGAAGAAGACAAAGCAGCAAGCAATCTATGAAGAGCTAAAGTCAAAGCAGAAAAATAGAATGGCCCATCATTGGAGGATAAATGTTGAAATTACACGTAAACTTCTTCATACTCAAACCTATCCATAATATGTCTTTTTCTTCAATAGCATTATATATAGATTACATAATATGTGGGTGAAGATTAAAAAGCATAATGCTTAAAATAATCAACTATATACAGATAAATTGCTTGGAAAATGTCAACTATATATTATGATATTTGCATATTTGCTGTCTGGTTACAAAGCTTTTAGCAATCATAAATTTGTAATAAAGTAATGCAAATTGACCAGTATGCTAGAAATACCTTCATAAAACTTGTGACTAGATAGAAACATTTTAAAAAAACATTTCATATGCTAATATTATGAAACACCCAGAATAGACTTGTCTTAACTTTAAAGTAACATCATGCAAACTAGCTAATGAATTTCTTAAGCAGTTAAGGAAAATAGGCCAGATGGTTTGGCCTGAATAAAAAGGCCGAGTCATTAACACAGTGCACATAAAAACCTGGTTCAGAGAAATCGAAATTCACAGGCAAATGGTTTCTTATCGCCAGAAAGAAGTTCTCTGAAATTCGTGCCACTTCTTAAGCTTCCGAACTAAGCAGCAGGCAAATATGATGCCGAATATCTGTGAAAATGGATAAACAGTCCAGACGCACTTAAACAGCCAACAACTTCTTTTAACAAACTAAGGAAAGATCAAATTATTGAAATCACACATTTTTTTACTTTTATTAATAATGGGGACGGGAAGTTAGCAGAGTGGTAACAACGTTGGACGATGGTCGCGGGTTCGAGTCCCGCAGGTGCCCTAAAGGTCGACTCAGCCTTTTTCGCGGTGGTAAAATGAGGAGGTGGTTAAAATCTCTGCAACAAGTCAAACAGGTACGCTATGCGATACACTAGCCCCGTATCCGTGGCATTGCACGCCTGGCTGAGGGCTATAGCCTTATGAGCCCGTGAGGCTTGGGGAAGGACTTTGACTTTTTTTGACTATTAATAATGAGAATATATAATCAACAAATGATGACAAAACATATTTCAGCATCACTGCATACAAATTCAACAATATTTTCAATATCTCAGCATCAAAATGGTTTACACCACTTTTTGCCAAAAATATCAAGGAATCAGAAATTTTCACTTTTACAACTTAATTATTCTGCTTCCATAAAGTTATTTCAGTAGCAATGGCATCCTTAATTAAACGCAAAGCAAAAAAATCTGACTCACTTGCAAGCTACAAAGGCCAATTCCGACAGCACCCAATATGATTAGATGCTCTCTTATAAAGTCTTGAAGTGACTCAACACAGCCCTGAAAATATCAGAAAACATTGCATGCATAGCCTTTCACGTGGTGCAAGATTTTTGTAAATTTTACTTTTCACGACAGTCAAATACTAAACGACGTGCATCATCGAATGAACACTAGACTTCATTCGTGGCAAATGCCAGTCTCATCGACCAGAAGGATTCAAAGCACGAGATGTTTACCACGTAGTAAATGTTTGACGGATGAGCGCGGATGGCACATCCAGGTGAAGTGGTGATACAGCAGCTGTCTGGAGCGACATTGTGGACGTTGCTAGTCTTATTAGCAAGCCAGACACTGTAAGGCCAATCTTCAAATGATCCGGCGCCACAACATCTGAACTGAATGGACATACAAATCGCTAACACTGTCACAACAACTACCTCTATCAAATTAAATGCAAAGGTTAAGATCCAGGAAAACTATGAGAAAACAAAGCACAAAACAAAAAATATTAAAAAGTAACAAAAGTGAACCCATACTCAATTCCAGAAAGTGGAGTAGCTAGTGATCCCTGGTTGCAGGCAGCCGCTGCCTTACAGCATTAATATAGATAGTTTGCTATTCATTTCTCACTGCTTCATGCCGCTACCCCACTTAACTACACACGATGATGAAATGCCGGATTGACCACCAGCAATGCAACTTGATCCAGGACAGTCACCCATCCAAGTATCAATCCATGCTAAATGCTGTGTAAATTTTGGTGTTCTAACAGGAACCGGTTGTTGCAAAACACCAGGTAGGCATTGTTATATATCATTCTTAACCAATACTTTGGTATGAAAAGTGCACGGTGGCCGTGTCGCCGTCTTAGGTACTTGTGATAAATCACAATCATAATCAAAAGAAAATAACAATAATAACTGTCCAAGGTTCCAACCATCTTGTGAAGGCTATCAATGGCCTGTGTCTTTGCCATGTCTCTCTTATAGGCTGTCATCATTGTGTAATTTAAATTACGAGATATTTCATCTTTCACCTATACATAAACAAATTGACCATCCAGATTTAAGCAAACAATCTACTGTGGCTCTGCCAATATATGTCAAAGCACATATATTTACCAGAATAAATAAAAATAATATATATATATATATATATATATATATATATATATATATATATATATATATATGCACTTTGTAGGTCAGAGTTTATGCACAAATGACATTACAAGATTCTGAAGTAAAATTTTTCCTCTTATAACGTTCCGTTGCTAAACTTTGAATATCCCAAAATGATATCATATATCTTCCACCACCTTTTCCAATTTCCATCTAGGAAAATACATGGGATCTAGAAGACTGTTATAAAATTAATTATATCTATGAAAAACATTAAATTCCACTTGTGAATAATAAGTAAGAAGAAATTCATTTAATTTGCCATGCATAGGCATTTTGCAGTAACTGAGTGTTAAAAAGCAAAACTCACTGCGGACTCGTAAAGTGTGGCCAGTGTTCCAGTACCAGCTTCCAATAGAAATATAAGCATCAGAAATGCTGCAAACTGAATTAAAGCAACAACAGTTCACAAAATTTTACACATGATGATGATGATGATTGTTGTTGTTGTTATTATTATTATTATTATTATTATTATTATGTGTTTAGTCATTCACAAAGTAAAGAATTGTAAGTGTTGAGCAGGTTAGAGGTGAACAACTTGCCTAAGGTTGTAGCTCTGATGTGCTACAGCTGTTATAATGAGAAACTACTTAAACCCTACAATAAAGTCATGATAAGATAATGACTCACAAAATTGAGACAGACTGTATTCTCCTTCCAAACACCACAGCATCCAAAAAGAACAACGACAAAGATGATAATTGCACCAGTTATGATGAGTAGATAAGTGATAGCTTGGTAGCAACTAGTAGTCAAAAGATTCACAAATGAGTATTTGGCAACCAGTGTCCAGATCCCAACTCCAAGTAGAGCAAAGCCAGATAGCTGTCAACAATAATCACAAATTACTATTATGGCTATCCTGCAAAAGTCATGTCAAAGCAATTTTAGCTATTTATGAAAAATGATTTTGTTGAATTAGCATAAAAGTATGTAAATAGCCACACATCATAGTGTTCTTTGAAGAGTAGTTTAACTTAATTGTCCTGATGATAGCACATAAAGCTATAGATAAAAAGATATAGTTATATCAAGCAAACCAAACCAAAATATCATTAAACCTGATATCAGTATAACTATAAAGCAACAGTGAATTATATAGTTACAAAAATAACATCAACCTCAGTTTTTAACCTTGTGACCCATCATTTTACCTTAGCTCAAACCATCTTTATGGTCTTGCAAATAAAGAAAAAAATTTCAAAAAAAACTTTGCAAGTTAATTTAAAAAGTGCATTGTAAGTGCTCTTGCATATTTCTATACCAAACATTTTTTCAATAGGACATCACATAAACAAATTAATATCAGACTTAACCCAAATAGCAATTCTACTTGAAAAGAAATAATAAAATTTAAATATCTGATACAACAACACAATGATACAATTTATGTTCTGATAAATAGACATACTAAAAGAATGAAGTTGAAGACATAGAGAAGGTTCTTCAGAAAAGAAATACTGCAGCATCCATCATTTTTCCCTCGATTTCTAACAGTTCTGACTGGAGGTGATGATGGAACTTTCCTTTTCCTCTTCTGACTCATGACCATGCTCTAGAGAAGTAATGGCTAATGGATTATTGGACAAAACACGAATCAAAGTACCTACCATAATCAGTTCTATGATTCTGCAAAATAACCAAGAATTCCTTTCATAATTCAGTAATTTAGTAGCCATGACAAACGTAATAAACACACTATCAACAAAATCTATTGAAAATTTCATGTTAACCATGTCTAACAGTGGTTCTAAAATTTTTCACCCCAGGGTCCTCTTTACAAAGAATATGAAATTTATGACAACCTCATAGGGTCTGCAATGTTAATTAATTATAGATACATAAACTGAAATTTGTAAAATCTACAGCTGATCTTTGCAGAATTGCTATAACAGTCATAGTTTTTTTTATTGAATTGAAAGCATCATTTATTTTTCAACTTCATACAAATTTCTAGCATTCACCGATATAACATAAAAACATATATCGACACAACTGGTTGTATAATTAATCATTAAACTCTTAACTAAACTCTTAACTAAGTAATCGCAACATAGTAAAGAAAAGGAGCTCTTAGAGGTTTATGAAGGTAACAGCAAATGAAAGTCTTGCCGAATACCTAGAGGAGTGGAGTAGATCGAGGGTAAGTAGCATCTTAAGATAATTGAGTTCATTACATAACAACGCTTGGCTGACCGCATAGCGCAGTAGATAAGTGCCGTTACCTTGGAAAAATCGACGCTATTTAATTAATTAAATTTAATTGATTAGATTACTGCAATTATTAATTTTGTAAAAACTATAGTTAAATGGAATTCATGTTTACGATAATAGACTATGTTTACGATCGCTTATTTGGACCACAATGCGCATGCGCCATCGATGGCGATTTTTATTGCACCTGATACACTCAAACTAACAGATTCTTTTTCTCATATCCGCAAAGACAGTCTTGCCACTTTTTGGTTCGCCAACGTATCCAGTTTTTACGACGCGTGACTATATTTCTGAGTATATGACACATTTTGTTACCCTTAAATGTGTACTGTCTGCGACTGTTTCTCGTGTATCTAAAGTACGTAATGCTTAGTCCAATCTGATCATAAACCTCTAAAGCACCACTTATAATGCACAGAAGCATCAACTGATGACACACTAAATCAAAACCATTCACGTTTCATGTCAAATCCAAGGTATCCCGCCTGACAACCAGGTGCCAGTCTATCGCAGATAAGCCAGGTCAAAACGATGGGGTTTTCAATCCTGTTCTAAATATTGGCAGACTTTGCAGTGCACACATGACACTGAGACAATGAGGTTCCAGAGTTTGGGGCAGTCACTGAGAAAGCATGAGTACCAAGAACCGATGTCCGAGTATTGGAGTATGAGAGTGAAAGAACTAATAGAGATGAAGATCTAGTCAAGTAGTGTTTGTTTGCACAAAACGATTTGTATACCAGGAGGAAGAGTTAAAACTGCATCCTTTCTCAGATTGGAAGCCTGTGGAGACCCTTACGAACAAGGGGCCAGCCTATGTGCTCACACTTAGGTGTTTTAGAAACTACTCGTGCCAACGAGTTTTAAACTTGCTGGAGTTTAGCAAGGTTGGATTTAGAGATGCCAAAAAGAAGGGAGTTGCAGTAATAAAGAGGACCAGACAATATGGCGTTTGCTAAGAGCATTACTGCAAATTTATTAAACAAATATAGAATATCAATTTTAGGTTCTTATCGGGCATTTAAATGGACAAATATTCATACATAAATCCTACAAACCAAATGAAACATTTGCAGCACAGTTGAATATTACCACTGTGGGTTCCACCTTTGTTGAAAGGGAGTCACAGAATTTAGCACCTGACAATTAGTAACAATTAAAATGAGTGGTGCTGAGCCTACAATTATCAAAAGGTCTCTATTTCACTCAAATAATAACTAAGCCACATGCAAAGGAGATTTTATTAATTAAAATCTCTAGTACTGCTTGCAAATATAGAATATCAATTTTAGGTTATTATCAGGCATTTAAATGGACTAACAAATATTTTTACATAAACCCTATAAACTGAATGAAAAATTAGCAGCATAGTTCATTCTAATATAGTGATATTAACAGCAAAAACAGAATTTGTGTGATACCATGTTTGAGCCAAAAAGTTGAAAAGATTATAAATACCTCTAAAGCTATTGCACAAGTTTGGTAGAATGCATAGAAGCTGTCATACTAATCATGCTCAGGACAGCTTCATATAGGTAGAATAAAAGTGCAGCATAGCAACATGAAATTGTTAAGGTTTGCTCAAAAACAATGCTATTTACAAGAAACAGAAAATATGATCTTATACTAGTGACTATATAAAAGGACAAAGCAAACAGTATCAAGCAATACGGTTCTAATTAAAACTGGCACAATTAATCATGCCAAGATCAGAAAAATCCTATAAAAGTTTCAACCAATGTTAATCATTCATCAACAAAGCTTAAATGAGAAGCATACATATTCTCATGTCTGTCACAAATAAGTTTCCTTATAAGTTCATTTGCAAAAGTGGAGTTTCCTACAACCATGGAGTAACATTTCACCGTCACCACAAACAAGACCCAGCAAAGCCATTGAGGCTGCAAAAATATATCTGATATATGTTTGTTGGCATATAAATTTTGATGGATAATTGTATTTAGACACAGGATAACATGGCATTAAAATGACCAGTGATACAAAAGTTGGTCACACAAATTTGCCCAGATATGGTTCGAGCAAGGAAAAGCTGTTGATTAACAAGCCCATGTCAGCTTGTAGCAGTTACCAATGGGTGCCACCAAAATAAATTCGCTGAAAGCCGACATCTGATATACTGGTACATTATTGTTAGCAAGATATCACAACAAGCAGACGCATAATATATATATCATACTGCATGCTAGATAACTACATGCAGTATCTTGCAGTATCAACATGAACTATGTACAGTCATTCAGCATCTAATTCCATACACAGATATTTTTGGTGCCTAGTCAAACTTGCTCTCGTTGTGATGCCAATGTATAACTGAAACAAGGCAAAAGCTGCCACATTGCAATTGTCACATTTGCCACAGTTTTGCATAGTTTACTGATGAATGATCGAGGCTTTAGTCACTCTTTATAACCGATCACTCAAACTCCCAAAGATTAGCCCAACTGCACAAAAACCTAACAAGTATGCATGCAGAGGCACATTTCATGTGGTTATTGATCACACTACACCCAGAGACTTTTCTCTGCAACAAACCCCAAGTCTTGGGGCCACCTGTGGCATGCACAATGCAAATTTTTATCTTCAGTAACTGCAGTGGTCATGAGTGGTGCAACTATATCACTCTTTGTTCAGACTGACCTTTTGTCTGGTGCAACATGTGATCACCCGGAAATTGTGTCACCAGAAGCCAACATAAACCATACTTTCACACTGGCTCTTAATTTTGGAAAACTTAAAATAAAGCAAGGAAGAAGGCCACCATATCAGTTTTTCTCATCAGAAAGAACTTCAGTTTCATGTCACCTAAATATAGCCTAATTGAAGGTGCAAATCAATATATGTGGATATTCAAGTTCAAAATTAGTAGTCAGTGAAAGAACAAAGATAAGCAATAAACAAAGCCAAGACTTATGAGACAAAGTAAACAACGAACGAAAGAAAAATAATAAAAGAAATATTTTCAAATTAGAAACAAAGATAATTACAAATGCTGAACGACGAGTACAATAATGAAAAAGGAGAAGATACAAAATGAACTCTATTTCATAAAGAATAAGAATGGGCACATTTCTATTGGAACAGTAGAATTAAGATAATAACCGGTAATGCAAAGACACATCATAATAGGCTACAATGTCTTCTATGGAATAGTAAAATAATAATCAATAATACTTTAAAGAAGTATAAAAATCATCACATACATGACAGTATGAAAGCAATACAATTTTATAATTTTAAAAGAAAAAAAGTATAGTAGCAATTTAGTTAAACATGACAGGGCAAGAAATTCAATAAAAATCCATCCCACATGAATTTTTCGATCCACTAGACAGACCTTGAGCAAAATCACAAATAACACCCAAATTACTTGCAACATACAAACAGCACGATATTGTAGCATTTTGTTTCTACCATTGAGCTTCTTGCCTAAATTTCCGTCACTTGAGAATGACAATTGCTTATTATCCTACACAGAGCAATTATAAATGCCAGCACAGCATCAGTCTACTTGTGCCTTGACCTTTTGGCTTGAAAATGATGAATGATGACTAAGTCAGCATTCTCCTTGCAAAAATTTTCACTGAGACTTGGCTGGCAAGTTTCTTTATATACAGAAAAATCTTAGAAATGATACAACACTTACATCGATGGCACGTGTTGTCATGAGTGCAAGTATGCAAACATGAGAAATTATCAGAAAGGCTACAATACTTAGTTACCTCATCAAATGATTAAGAAAACTATGTTGATTCTTATTTTGCACAAAGTAATAAACTAACTACATGCATGAAAGATATGTATTGTGCATTAACTGTACATTAGCTTTGAAACCATTAGTGGAAGGAGTGCATGCAAATGTCTAGTACAAATTTACGAATTTCACATAAAAGAGTGAAAACATGGCAGCAATGGCTCGAAATAAACACCTCTGACTACCCATACTTATATACCGGTATGTAACAATTAGAAGCAAAATGGGCTGGCAGAGGACAGAAATTAAAAGGACAACAGGGTCAAACAGATCATAGCAGAGAATGGCCACCCATCATGACATGCAAGAATAAATTATAAAAATATATCATGAATGAACAAGTAATCTTTAAGCACACACCTGAACAAAGTCATAGTAAAACCTATTTGACGTAAAAAATAAACGGCAAAATGGCACGGCACACTTGAAAGCCCGCAAATCAACATGAAGGAACTGGCCATTACAAAAAAATTAATAAAAGCAACAGACTTAGAGTGAAAAAAACATGAAAATGCATGAGTCATCACTACAATCATTGCTGCTTTAAGCACCACCCACATCAGTGAAGGACAGTGTAGTCAAATCACAAATAAGGATTCAAAGTATTTTTGAAAATCTGTGCATATCGTCTACAGACTGCAACAACATACTGACGTTAATCAACTACGAATTATGTTTAATGGATAAAACTGTACAAAAGAGTTAAACAAATTGAGCTTTTTATAATGTTACATTGATAATTAATTAAGCATTACAAAGAAGAGTATTGAAAAAAAATTAGCTGGATGGTTGAACATGCCACATCAGTTGATTTGCTTAAACACCTCCGGTATCTCACCATGGCATGTAGATCACAATTAAACGGTAGAATGCTCTACAATTGAATTCCTTCCTTGCAAGAATTAGAATGGCAGAGTAGCTGAAAGATTGTTTATTAATTGTTCACCATCAGACAACTGCTTCACTTTCTGGAAACAACTCCACTGTTTTGAAGTCATTCATTGACTCTGCGATAGTTTCTTCATTCTTCTTTTCATTGAATGTGTCGTTTGCATCAGCATCATCAATGGCAATTATTGTCTGAGCATTGACAACGTTGGCAGCTGTGTCAACACTGATGAGCAGTCCTTGCCTTCTCTTGACATAATTTCGCCAAGTTCGCTGAATTACCTTGACAACATAAATTTCTCGTTGTCTTTTTAAGGTACTGCTAATTGGATGGTAGTCTTTCCTATCAGGGCCTTTCTGAATGTCACCAAGGTCCCCAGCAGCTTCTTGGGTACCAAGAAAGTTCTTTGTAAGAGCATCGAGAATGTCAACACAGTGAACTTTATCCCCATCACAGATTGGTATATCCAGAGTAACTAGCTTATAGACGTTAGGTGCAGGAAGACGAAGTGGCACCTCTAGGGTGTCAACAAATTCACTCAGCTGCTCCAGTGGGATGTACTGTGTGGCCTTCTCATCGAACCTCTCCCAGACCTCATAGTACATGTCAAAGTCATCTTGAGTGAGGCCCTGTTGCACATCCTCAGTTGCTTGGCTGAAGTTTTCCAAGATAACTGCTATATACATGTTGATGACGACCAGAAAACTAATTACCAGGTAGGTAACTAGAAAAACAATAGCTTGGCCAACATTACCACAATCACCATTTGGCCTGAAATCTGTTGCCGTACTGTTGCATTCTTCTTCATTCATTAGGCCATCCAACGCATCACTCCATCCAGCAGAAGTAGATATCTGAAAGAGAATGATCATGCTGCGAAAGAACGTCTCAAAGTTGAACATGTCATCGATGCCTTTTGTGTGAGCAACGTGCATAAAGAACGACATGCCGAAGATGGAATAGATGAACATCACTAGAAATAGCAGCAGTCCAATGTTGAAAAGTGCTGGCATGGATACTGCCAAGGAGAACAGCAACGTCCGAATACCCTTTGCAGACTTAACTAATCGTAAAATACGGCCAACACGGAATACGCGAACCACTCTCAACAATGTTGGCGAAATCGGCAGATTATCCAATTGATCAGACATAAAACCAGCTGAAAGAATACAAAACATTAGTCACCTGAAGACCTCTGTCTCTTAACTGACCATAATAGTAAAGTAAAATAGTAAAGCACTCTTGATTTAGGCTTATGCCTTGTTATAGGGCTCTATAAATTGTCAGATAATAATAATAATAATAATAATAATAATAATAATAATAATAATAATAATAATAATAATAATAATAATAAAATTTTCTATGAAAGACAAGAAACAGCTATTTAAATTTGGCTTCTAAAGTCAATAACTTAGCACAGATTCAAGTCATGACTTATATTAGCCTCACATGATCACAATAGAAGGCAGTATATGCCAGCTAAACACACAATTGCAGACATACACCAGTTTAATAGCAATATAATATGTAACAACGTTTAAGAACTTTAGAATGTCTGTGCAATTACCAGTATAAATTAATTATAATGCAGGACACTGAATAAGCTTCATTCCAGGTTTTCATGTGCAGGTAGTGACTAAGACTTCATGAAACATTACTGCGTTAGCAACTTTAAGCCTAGAGGCAGTGGATGCAGTTGCAGTTAATGGTAATAATAACAAATTAAAAATAATAAATCTTAATGAAAATAACTGGTAAATATCATTGAGATCTCAAAATCTTATCTAGTTAATACAAGGTTACAATTCAATTTTCAAGCAACCAACAACTTGTCACCCAATGCATTAAATAAGAGATTGGACTTTCAAAACAACAATAAAGTAAATCTTCAATTTAAAAGTACACACAGGCAAATTAAATAATTAATAACAATTACATGAAATTTAAATTCCTCTTAAATTCAGCAAAACCAATAAACACCAGACTTGTTCATTGCCAAAATAAAGCAAGAATACGGCATAAAAGTTCTAATCTCTATAATGTATCTATTGTATACACACCACATATCAAAACACTTTACTTACTTAGCACTGAAGAAATGACTACAACAAAGTCAAATACATTCCATGGCTGTTTGAAATAGTACTGTCGTAATCCAAGCAATTTTATTATGCATTCACATGTGAAAATCAGAACAAAGAGCTGGTTTATCCAAAATAATGCTCTTTCAAGTTCTGCTGACATATCGTAATGTTCGATTGCCATCGTTGTCATATTCAGTAAAATAATCAACATGATGAAAATATCAAACTTCTGGCTGGATGTAATTTGGAAGCACAAAAGCTGTATTTTAATCTATGAAAAAGAAATAATATAATTCAATAAGAAATATGAAGTCCTCAACAAGAATCGGTGCATATCAGCAATATGTTTTGAAAGTCAAGATTATATATACCAGAATATATATATGTATATATACATACACATATACAGTTATACACACATATACATGTATATGTATATATATATATATATATATATATATATATATATATATATATATATATATATATATATATATCAATCAAAAAAATTTGACCAATCATAATAAAACCTGGTAGAAATGTAGCTGAAATAACCCCCAGCACACTTATGTTCAGGTTGTTTGCAACATGGTTTATTTGTAGCAACTGTATGCCATGAAACAAAGCACATCATAATTATTCATTTACTTGGTATAAATTTGGCAGAAGTAACCATAGACTTAGTGGCAAATGTGCACAGACAGAAAAATCACAATGAGTGGATGGCAGGAAGCATCTCCTGCAGCAGCACGTAACGGTAGCAGACATCGTTCACCTTGATGTCTGGGTTCAATGAAGGGGAAAATGAAGAAGCAGCCCAATTTGGATACAACAAACATTCAGGAAGTCAGCAATGATTTCCAAACCCCAAATGCTCATCTGTAATGTCAAGTTTCTTGACTGTAATCGGATCGTAAATTCAGTCATTTTGTAGGTTAACTTGTAGTGTCACTGTGAAGAATTCTGTCTTGTGCATTATTTACGATGATCTGCACTTCAAGTCCCTGAAGAAGCGCTGTGCAAACGAATAATTATGATATGCTTTGTTTCATGGCAAACAGTTGCTACATATAAACCATGTTGTGAACACCTGAACATAGGTATGTTGGGAGATCTTTCAGATACATTTCTACTAAGTTTTATCAATATATATATATATATATATATATATATATATATATACCTAAACTGCTAAAAGACTTTTTGCATAAATAGTAGTGCTAATCAGTATCATATCAGATCTCTTAATTCTGTCAGATAAATAGTGTCATTCACTCACATCTTGCTCCTGTTGCAGGCAGACAGGGTCTCAACAATCTAGCATTGGGCATTATAGCAACAAACTCATATCACTACTAAACAGCCTAGTACCTTTGGCTTTGGTATTGGTTTCTGCGGCTGCTTTGAACCTAATTTCTTCATTGCATTATAGTATTTCTTTTGATCTTCAGTCATCAACATTTCAAGTGATCCTCCTGCTTAAAAGCAAAATAAATTTTACCAGTGACGGTTTGGTTGACAGTAATTAACAGGCAAAAGTACAGAAATGAATTTAAATTACCTTAGCATTACATAAATGGTCTAAATACACATTAAATGAATTAAAACAAGATTTAATGTGTGTAATCAATTAACCACAACAGTAGAAAACCCACATAACCTAATCACATATGCTCCTGTATTTAAAAGCAGGAGCAAAGCAGAAGAAAAGTCATAAATTCAGACAAGTTTACGCATTTAAAAGAAATATTAAATTCAGAGTCAGCTAGTGATAAATTCAAACAATTAGCAAAACAAGTAAGGAACATTTCAAAACTACAACTGCATCAGGAACATGAATCAATACAATTGCCTGCCATCTGAAAAATTGCAATGATTGTGACACAACTTGTTAGAAACTTATCTTCTTCTTTTGCATGTTGAAATTTTCAATAATTACACCAATGAAAAGATTGAGTGTGAAGAACGACCCAAACACAATGAAGAAGACAAAATAAAGATACATGAGTGAACGGTATTCTGGTTCAGGCTGAAGACTCTCCTGTAAGAACAGTCAAAAATAACAAAAATTCTGGGAAACTCAGCAATAAAAATAAGAAACTCAAGGAAGTGTGATAATACTGTAATTCATATTCTTTTTTTATTACACTCTTGAGGTGCTCCTTACATACCAAAGATAGCCATAGAAAGACATCTTCAGTGAGAACTGTAAGGAATGAATAGAGCCAACTAAGTTTAAGTTAAAAGATTACAAATTGCACAATAGTAAACAAAATTGACATTTACAGGACACAAATTAATAACCTTCATAGTAACAAGAGATCGCAAATGACATGACAAGGAGACACAGTATCTCATATCTAGAAAATAGATGAATCTCAGCAAGATGGCAAAATCTTAAGAAAAGTCATCAGGCATGATAAATTGATTTATATATTAATATTGCTAAGATTATAAATTAGGAAGAATACATTGGATCCCTCCAGTTTAATTTTTAGCTCAATATAACTCCAAGTAAGTTGGTTTATTAGTTGGTTAAAATATAGCATTGTCAATTCTTATATGAAACTTGAACTTTCCATGATTCATTATTAGATGGATGCATCGGTTTTATTAGACCATTGCAAGTGAGTTTGGAAATTTAGACTCACCTCTGGCTTGCTGTCAATAGCATAATTCATGATGGTAATCCAACCTTTAAATGTAGCCTAAACAATAAAGACTATTAAAATTAATTTTACAATTTCACAAAATCAGTAATCACAGCAGAGCAAAGTAAGAATTCTGCCAACAATAATGAAATGGTACAATCTAATGCACAAAATATACAGTCTACAACAAAATAATATAAAATAAACTGGAATGCCACAATAAAATAACATTTTAAGCCTTAATAGCTTTGAGCACAGGCATAAGTAGCAACCTTACCATGAGGGGTAAAATGGTCCAGAAAGCAAAAAAATTGAAAGATTTAAATGACATTCATTATAACTACTCACACATATTCAGCAAAGAAACCCCGGACAAGTTGATCACTGCTTAATTGCACTGTAACTTGTCATGCTAATTTATAAGTGTATTTAAAATTTCAAATCAGAATGAAAACTGCCTCACTGGGTAATTTTCTTTGGAACAGTTGAATACATTTTCACTCAAGGCATTTAGTGCAGCAATTGTCTTTAGACCAGCATTTTCAATGTTCATTCAGATGCATACATACATTTCATACCTACCACTTGAAACAAGGCAAGGTAGCCTGTCAAGACATTGTCAAAGTTAATTTTTGGATTGTTCCAAGAATAATTGTGAGAGAATTTTTTGTCTTCACACTGACTCTTGTTCCACACTTCACTAGAATTTAATGGAGCACCAGTAGCATCTTCACATCGTTTGTACTTGCCACCAAACAAGTTAACACCCATAATGCTAAAAATTAGCCAGAACACAAGGCAGACAAGAAGCACATTGAAAATTGCTGGAATTGCCTGAATCAAAGCATTGACAACAACCTACAAATATAACAAAATCCCATAAAAAGAACAGAAAATACTTATAAAAATTACAGGAAATGACTACATACTATTGTCTGAATCTTCTAATGTCTAAAAGATTAATTTTGCAAAAATATTCACTTTGAAAATTTAAAAGACAATACTGAATCAAACATTATCTGCTCAATAAAACTTTGAGCAAATTTCACTATAAATATTTCCAACTACATTGTAACGCTGTTGCTAGATAGATGTCAACAAAAAACTGCAATGCCATTATATTATTTTCTTGCTAACATTTCAGAATTAATTCGGATGCTGTGCTGATTCAATCATTTTCAGTTTATCACTGGAAACATTCTGAACCAATGGCATTACTTCAAATTGTGTCAGAATAACTGACACTCAAAATTACCAGTGTCAGTTATTCTGAAACAGTAAGTGACAGTAGGGTATACAAGGCATGAGATTAGGGTAGCAAAAATCAAAAAGTAATACCATCAAAAGCTTCAAAATCAACTAAATTGCATTAAATGTGCCTACAGTCCAGAACTAACAGTATCTCTATGATGCATTTATGATCAAGCATACTACAGTGTATTATATATTTTATATATTATTTACTGTTATAAAGCTTACCTTCATCCCTTCCCAGCGAGATACTGCACGCAAAGGTCTAAGGGCACGTAATGTACGCAGAGCCCTAAATGCACCTATGTTTCCATATCCCATGCTCTCTGCAGCAAGACTGAGAAGGGAGATCTACAGTGCAAGAAATACACTCTAGGACACCAAGTCATGATGCAGAGCAAAGTTTTCATATTTAAAATATACCATCAGCAAAGTTCAAGGCCTATTAAGAGTCCATACAATTTGAAATCACACCATATAGTGAAAACATAAATGCATAAGATACCTTAAAAATCATCTAAATAAATACATGCATGCATGCATACATACATACATACTGCTAATAATGCTGAACAAATTTACAGAAACTACTTTGTCATATGCACGAGAATATGACAGCTAGTACTAATTTCTTTATTGTGGCAACAGAGCATCAGCAATATAACATATCCTTAAGCAGCTGTGGATTTGTCTTAGTACCGGTACTAATAGAACTCACCACAACAATCACAAAGTCAAGCCAGCACCAAGCATCAGTAAAGTACTTTTTGAAGCCATAGGCTGCCTGTTTAATGACCATCTCACAGACAAAGATGACAGTGAAGACCTTATCCATCACTTTCAAAATCAGTTTCAGCCACCAGCGTTCTGGATTTTCAATGTCTACATCTTCAACAGCCTGCAATACAATTGTTTGAAGATATAACTTTTGCAGATAAATAAATGCTTATCAGTTACAGAAAGCTATAGAATAATTATTAACTAATCAATTTCAAATGAATTTAGTGCTAAAAGATTTAATAGTGAAGATATTTTTCATTTTCAAACATGCTACGATAAGAATGCAGCATTCTTTTCTATACAATACAGAATAAAGTTCTTTCACTAAGCACCTTGTTTACCAACCACCACCATCCCTGGCTAATGAAGGTGTAATAAAGGACTAAGCTACACTCGATCATTTCATCTTAATTCTATTGCAACCAACTGCCTCTTGCAAACCATCTTCTAATATGAAAATCTTTTGCAATTAAAGTCCTGACAGTAACAGTAATAGTCTCAGCAATGGTAATGTTCTATTCTATTCTACTTGATAATTTATGTAGCACTATAGCATGGCCAAGGCCAAAGGCAAGAGCGTTTTACAAAAGGCAGTCATACGATATACGATGTTGTTCTGGCTGCCTGCTACTGCTGCACAATGTTAAATCCACCATAAAGTTACTATTCATTTTGCACTCTTAAAAACTACTTTGATGTCTATGTTCTTTGGGAGAGCACCAATTAATATACATGTATAATGGATGCTAAACAGAGAGAAATGGCACACAGAATGGTCCAGCAATTCATTAATTATGGATGAACAACCATGACTTTGTAACAGCAGCTTGCTTTATACCAAATGAGAACTGCTGTTAATATAATATAATACAACAAGGTTTAAATTGGTTCAGGAAAGTTGTCCCTGTGTGAGAACCACTATGTTGTTATGAACCTGTGATAGTGAAAAACCTTGAAGTACACACACTCTATTCACCAAAATCACTTTGATTTCGAACATATTCAAAGAGCCGCAAAAAGATAATCTCACCAAGGCAAGACTGCTGAGAAGAATCATCAGGATAATGAAAGTTTCAAAGTAGCTGTTTTCAACAAGACGGAACATGGCAAAGCGAAAACTTCCCCACACTCTTCCGATCACTGTTCGATCGAATGCATCAATACAGAAAAAGCATTTCTGTGTGCAAAACTTTGGACAGCATTCATCCGGATACTTAACAAAGACAACCTTCACCTCATGGATTTCAGGACCCTCGGCTGCTTTGCCAGTGCTTATGGCATCTTCACATGAGTAGGAATAGTTGCTTCTTGACAGCATACTCCTCTGACTACCACGGCTATCCCTGGAGGATGTTGATGCTGAAGAAGTACAACTGATGTTGTCGTACGTATGACCTGATGAACCCTTGCTCAATTTCAGTGTTGAAGGATCAGATCTCATGTGGTTCTCTTTGATGCTACCCTGAGACAAAATAATATCATCAAATGTTGCAAACATCATTGTCATTGTTGCTATAGTCATCACCTGGGATTGTGTTGTTATTGTTGTCAACAGTATATCAGCTTTGTGACATCAGTGACATACCCTTTAATGAAATGCTCAATTACTTGGTGGACTATGTCATTCAAAATAGGATTAGGCCACAGATCATATGTCATATCAACTAGCAGGTATACTAGATAGCATAAACAAAAATTGCATAACTGTTACCTTCAGTTCTTCATCTGGTTCTGCAAAATAAAAAAAATATTTAGAATTAATTTACAATAAAACAATGAAAAGTCACAAGAAAATGCAATTCAAATAATAATTGATAAGTTTAGGGTGCAAAACTAAGTCAAAGTACAGTAGCAGTAAACATTTAATCTGATAACAGAAATAGGCTATTTAAAATTTAATCAGACACACTTAATCTTTAAAAACACACCCAGAAAGCCTTTTTATAATAGCCTGACACCAACATTTCTATAATCATTGATAAGTCAAGTGTTTACATGCATATAATCATGACTCCTAATACCAGCACATGCACTTTATTACAGTCAAAGATTATTCATTTCTTCCCTTATTATTAGGAAGTCATTATATTGGTATTCTATCAAAGTATGACCATCAAGTCAGTATATGTTGGCTCGTTGAATTCAAATCAATGATTCGGCGGCATCTAAATTACAACTGAGAATACATCGTAAAAGTATATTTTGAATCTTGAGGTGTCAGATTGAAATTCAAAATCTCATAAGAAATTAATATACTAAGTCATGTATGAAATCAACATATCACATTTAGAATATTGTATTCAAGCATGGTGTCTACTTCAGAAGAAAGATATAAGGGTTTTAGAAAGAGTTCAATGCAGAACAACAATGATGATCAAAGGGTGTCAAAGACCGAACTATGAACAAAGGCTAAAACGCTTTAGATTAAAAACTTTGGAAAAATGAGAGAGGGGATTTAAATTTAATTTGAGACACACAAGGTATAAGATGCATGTAAGTATGATGCAACATAACTTGAAATTTTTCAGAAACGGGTTGGGAAGCACGCCAATATTCTGACTGACAGATGGAATGATTTGTATGAGACAGTACCATTGACTACTACTACTAGTGTAAATGCTTTTAAAACAACTTAAGTATTATAGGACAGTACTTCCCAGTTACATGTTTTGATGCAATATACACAAGGTCACAGTAAAATCTCTGACATTAAGATTGCTCGGGTCTGTCTTCTAATACACATTTAACAAAACTGTTGTGCATAGAATCGGCATCAGTCAAACTGAGTACCGTAGTGTAGACTGACTAATGAAATGCATGCTCACCAAATTATTTATGGCTTTGCAAAATTTTCGAAAAACTCCAGATTTAATTGAAAAGCAAACTGTTCAAATTAAAAAGCAACACTAGAGTGATGCAAAAAACATTAGACAGTTTCTGCCCATTGACTTTTCCAAGTTAGAACAACTAGTGAGAAACTAAGCATTATAAAAATAATACTCTTAAAAAGTTATACATAATACACAGACCTCAGTAAAACAATATCAGATCTACTGTTGCTGTGAAATGACACAAAAGACAGCCCTTAGGGCTGATAGGTGTCCTGGAAGTATCACTACTATGAAATTTTGCAAGTAGGTAGCTTATAGAAACAGTGGAGTTGCGATTACGAAGCATTCACCAAAAGTAAGAAGATGGATGCCACAGCAAATTCCTGAATACTGATCAAAGACTAAAAATGATTTTGAAAAGCCATTTAATGCCTTACATCAAAACAGGATGCCTCAGTTTTAGCATACAATGCAGTTTGACAATTTATAATTTTAACTCACTAATGAAATGGTTATAAAAGAGAAAATGGCAGAAAATCTTCTGCGTCAAAAGAGATTGGCCCAGGGTTACTATATTAATTTCAATTCCAAAATTAATTAGAAATACTACAGCCAGATCAGCAATCATATGTAGCTATTAGCCTTCATACAAAAGAGGCATTTAGTGAATTTGGTAAATCTATACAATTATTCACATATATTTTGTACGTACCGTATGGCGATATGGGAGAGTAACCAACATGGGACTTGGGCGTACCTTTAACTAGACGCAAAGTTAAGGTCTGCACATCTTGAAACATAAACAAACAATGAAAAGGCGCAATAATCAGAGAAACTAAATCAAGATACAATAGAAAGCACATAATTTAAAACCAAGCTCTCAAACAATCTTCTTAGAAGACGCGAACAAGTAAATGAAACATGCATATAAAAGAATTAAAATTAAAGCAATAATAATTCCTTGTTCATACAGCAATAGATACTTAATAACAGTGACAGCACCATGATGATTCTAAATTCAGCCAGTATCATCCACGGATTTCAACTTCAACTGATGATTATTTTTTAAAGCATTCCTAAATACATGTAGGTTTCTTATCTATAAAAATTCTGAAAATGTGCCACAGACATATCTGTGAAAATAGTTTCAAGATTTTCAGGGAAACAGTACAAAATATGCTGGTACTGACATAAAGTAACCAAATAGAAGCAAGAATAAAACAGGTCAGAAAGATACAGAAGTGATCAACCTGAATTATATGGATGAATACACTATTTGTTCTAAATCTATTTTCTAAGTAAATAGATCTTTAAAAGGGTTCTAGGACTATTGACCACAGGACGATTGACCATAGGACGATTGACCATAGGACGATTGACCACTGGACGATTGACCACAGCAGACTTTTGACCACTGGACGATAGACCACAGCGGACTTTTGACCACTGGACGATTGACCACAGCCGTGAGTATCAGGCTTAGCACGCTGTCTGCTGCATGCATGCATGCACGCATACAAAAAAAGGAACCAAATGCTGGGAATGATGAAAACGACAATAGTGAGTCGATATATATATATTATATATAAAAATTTATATATGTACATATATATACATATATATACATATATATACACATATATACATATATAATTATATATATATACATATATATACATATATATATACATACATATTAGGGTGCCAATAAAAAATAAATTTCAGAATTGTTAAAGTCTCACCCTTGCATTTTGTTCATTTACACAAATGAATAACCCATGAAAAATTTTACCAATATTATGATGTATTTAGGGGTTGCACAGCGACCTTGAAAATCGAAATATTGTCAGTCAATAATAACGCAACGTCATTAATGGTTATTAATGTACAAAAAGTCGTACATACAACATTTAGCTTCAGAAACTGTCAAGTGTCAGTGACTGCTAAGCTGCTGAACAATAACATTTGTATTTGGTAGTGGAAACTGTTTCCGATGAAGTTCAACAACTTGCAGTAGGCCTAAGTATTGCTTTTGCTCTTCCTGGTTTGTCAGCGTTGAGTTGAATGTCTGGATTAGGGCAACACGCGTTCTGCTGCATCGTTTAGGACTTTCAGCTCCCTGACACGTGACTGAGCTGCCAAATATGATTCATTACTGTCCCAAATGGATGGATCTAGAGAAAGAAAATCTGTAGAAATGTTAATCGAAGCAAAGAAATGTTTGGTGCTGGCATATACAAAAAGTGACTCAGCGGCTTATTTCCAATGTGCATGTCTTTCAAGGTAATTCGATTTAGAATCTCCAACGTTTGACAGAGCAGAGACCATGTTTACCTTTTCAGCTGCATACAACTAAGAATTGAAGAAAGCCAAGCCAATAAGTTGTTCATTCAGATACCATAAGTGACACTTGAGGTATTCATTGCTGGTCAGCAACTGCATCATTTGTTGAACGATATACTTGAGATCCTTCAGCAATTGTAGATCATTCCCAGGAGCTGAAGTAGGCAAGGTACAGGTAAACCATGCCTTGAGATAGATTCTCACAACAAACAAATTGAACTGTTGAAGACCTACCAGTTCTGCTGCTGTAAGTCTGAACTGTTCAAAACAGGTAGATCTTTAAGCTGTACCATATAGTATTTTGTCCATCCAGCGTGCCCTTTGGTATCCCAGGTGCATTGATATGGATGTTGCCTGTTGCTAGCAGTATCATTACCCAGAAACAGCGAGGCAAGCACCAGGAACTCTTCGTAGTCATCTCTGGGATGAAATAGTTGCAGCTGTTGGCGAATGATTCCAAGCCGGTCGCCTTTTATAATTTCAAAGTGTAAAATCAGGTGTCTGTCTTCAGTCACACTTCATACTTAGAACAATCAATGTGATTCCATGCTTTCTCTTTCAAATAATTTGATATTAGGCCCACTCGAGCAGCCCATCAACAAGTCAAACACTCTGGCAACAATGAGCTCGTGGACATGATGGCGACAGGCTAAAGGGAGGAGATCTCGCTGAAGTTTCTGCTGCAGCAATATACAGACACCAGCCTTCATTCCAGTGCTAGTGGCTGTGGTATCATAACACATCGAATGAATGCAGTTTGCGAGTTTCCACTCTTCGATCAAACGGAACACTGCTGATGCCAGATTTCCAGTGCCGTTTGGAATCTTAGGAACACCAAGCAGTTTCATAATACCTTCGCGAGCACAATGACAGCTAGTCGATCTACTGTATCCTTGCCTGTTAGCTCGGTAACAGTTTACCATGATACCATCCCAGTGAATAGTTAGAGCATCAACCAGGCCATCAAATGAAAACGACTCTTTTAATTGTGATGCGACCGATTCTCTGCTTTTTCTGTGTGCTTGGCGAACAGATTCTTTGTTGAGCATTAATTGTGATGGATTATGCCCAAGAGAATTTTCTACTGCTGCAAGAATAAATGTTGCATTTCGGTCAGACACGTTTGTTCGATCTAATGCAGACGCTACATCACGAGACACGATTCCTATGTTACCTGAGTTTCTTGATACTTTCTGTCTCTTGTAATGTGTAGGGCCTTTAGCAATTGATTCAGCATAGATTATGTACAAATGTGAACTAAAAAACCGTTGTCACACAGAACCAAACTTGACACATTGTTACTGATTCTAGTTCTAAGCAAGTTTGATGCGAATAAGGCATTGTTTTAACAGCGGTGCAACCACTAAATATTGACAGATTTTGTTAAAACTTTGCATTTTGCTTTCTTATATAGAAAGGAACAATTTCATAGGGTGAGACTTTAAAAATCAACAACTTTTTTTTTTTCTCATGGTACTATTGGCACCCTAATACATATATATACATATATATACATATATATATATATATATACATATATATACATATATATATACATATATATATATATATATATATATATATACATATATATACATATATATACATATATATATATATATATATACAAATGCTATTGTATATATACATATATATATATATATATATATACATATATATATATATATATATATGCATATATATACATATATATATATATATATACATATATATACATATATATATACATATATATACATATATATACACATATATATACATATATATACATATATATGTACATATATATATAAAATGCTATTGTATATATATACATATATATATATAAATATATATATAGACAATAGCATTTGGTTTCAATTTTTGTATGGTGCAAAGCATCCATGCAGCAGACAGCAATCTGATACTCAGGCTGTGGTCAAAAGTCCAGTGGTCAATCGTCCAGTGGTCAATCGTCCTATGGTCAATCGTCCTATGGTCAATCGTCCTGTGGTCAATAGTCCGCGTACCGTTTCAAAGTGCATATGCTGGCACTCATGATATGAAACCACTGGATATGAATACACTATTCATAGATAAAAACTGCCTCTTAATTTCTTTAAAAGTTCTTAAGCCATTTTTATCTATCAAACTGCAGAATGTCAAGTTCTCCTGCAAAAGCACATTGATAAACAACGCCTTTGAATTTTTCTTATAAACCAAATGACTTACCGGTAGTCATTTAACAGTAATACTCAAGTTAGACACTCTAATGCATATGATTAAATATGGCACACAGAGTCGGCAGCTGGCATGTTTGAAAAACATCTAGCAATAATGTTTCACAAACATATAAAACTGAAACGAGACAGCAATAATTGATAGATAAATACTAACCGTTCTGATGTTGAGGGCTGTCATTAAGGCCATCTGGGCTTGCTTCTCTTTCATGTATGTGACCATTGCCAAAAGGAATGCCTCCATCCAGCATGCCTGGCTTGGTTGGAAATCCAGAGTCATAGTCTGCATAGTTCATTGGCTTACGTCGACATCTTACTTTGATGCAGTAGACAAAGTGGGACTTGACATATATTACAAATCGATTGATACGGTCTATGGCCTCCTGAAGTTTGTTCGGCCCTTCCTCTTCTTCGCTGTGCTTCAAACTTTCAGCACCAAATGAACTCAATAGCAGGGCAAGAAATAGATTCAACACCTTCACAATAAAATAAGCAAATTAGATCTTAAATTTCACATAAAAATACCACTAAACAGTCTGCCATTTGTATATTGATGTTATTTAATGAAATTCAAAAATGTACATAAAATGCAAAATTGAAAGAAATGCATCTGACCACAGTAAAAATCAGTGGAGACTTGAAAAATTGCTAATGAGTTTAAAATCTCTTAAAATATTTCATTTTGTCATTTGATAGCCTTCACACACTAACCACGAGATTTCCTATGATCATCGTCAGCAGAAAGAATGGAATGCATAGCATTGAATTGCAGTGAATACAATCCCACATTGATTCAATCCACTCTCCACATAAAACTCGGAATACAATCATGAAAGAGTGAAGAAAGTCCTTGAAATTCCAGTTGGGCACTGCATTATTCCACTTTGCATCTACATAATTGGGTCCAAAGAGTTGCATACCCATCACAGCAAATATAAAAATTATGATGGCAAGGACGAAACACAGATTTCCAAGAGCCCCCATAGTTCGACCAATGATGCCAATGAGCAAATTAAGCGTTGGCCAAGATTTCGCTAGCTTGAACACTCGCAGCTGTAGAAATAAACACAACATTCAGATCATCTACTTAATTACTCAATCTACAAAAAAGTTATCTGCTGAGATAACATCCCCAGAAGAACTTAAAAATACATAAGCTTTGCAACAGGGTTCCCAGCCTTTTAAAGTCATAACCCAATTTCTTGATAACCAAGATACCTGCAACCCAGGTCACATTTAGATGAAATATCATTTTGGTACAGAAGCACTAGCTAACACAATGTAATTATCCATAATAATATTTTGTAGTAATGTAGTCAGATTAAGATAAACCAGATTTCTAGAAACTTCTTTTCAACTTGGTTGTACCAAATGTTACACAAGGCATTCCTGGTTTCCAAGTTCGTGCCTAAACCCAAAAGAAAACCCTTGGCGACCCAATTTTGGGTCGCGACCCATAGCTTGGAAAGCTGTGCATTACAAGTTTATTGCATGCACTATCACCATCACCACTACCGCTTCACACCACCGCCATCATCATCAACATCAGCATAATCATCATGCTACTTGACAATAATGGATGACTAAACAACATATTTTATTTATATAATGTCAATATTGTAATATTCAATCTTTCATACATGTTTGTATTCTAATTTGTGCTTATGGCTTCAACACAGGAAAATCCCTACTAAACCACTTAAAATTCAATTATTATTATTATTATTTATTATTATTATTATAATTCAGGCTGTCCAACAGCCACAACTGATCCACTTACCAAGCGAAATGATCTTAGAATGGACAGTCCTTTGACACCTGACAGTCCAAGTTCAATCAGACTAAGAATGACAATGACAATATCGAAACAGCTCCATTTGTCTTCAAGATACTTATAAAGACCTAATGCCACAATTTTCAGCCCAGCCTCAACTGTGAAGATAGTAGTAAAGACCTATAGAATAATTATAATCATTAAATCAATGTCCAAAGAAAAGTGGAAATCACCTTAATTAATAATTAAACCACTGTGACATTTTAAAGTCTCCTTGCTGTACTCCTGTACACCTAACAGTAAGTCTTCTTGCTGTACTCTTAAAATTCACAACAATTTAACAGTGCTATCAAAATGACATAATAATAATAATAATAATAATATTATTATTATTATTATTATTATTATTATTATTATTATTATTATTATTAAGCACTGCTATAACATCAGTTCTAAAACCCAAGGGTATCAATCGATGGTACTTCAAATCCACAAAAGACCCGGTCATTTCAGGGATCAGTCAGAGGAAAAGAGCCATGATGGAAAGAAACCTGGTGCAAGCCAATCTAATTTCAGACTATATAACAATTTCAGATTATACAAAAGGAGTAACTGATCAATAGGCAAGAAACTTCTTTTGTAGTTTGCTGCCTAGTATTTTATCTACAAACATCAAAACTCTAGAATGGCATTTTATTTTTAAAATTTCTGGTCTCAGATAACAACCAAAACAGTAAATTTCTTAACCATAAGCAGTTTCAGCAAAAACAGAATAAATTACTAAAAGTTACAATTTCCTAATTTCTCAGCAAAATATACAATGTTTCTATTTTGATATAGCTTTGCTTGATTAGAACAAAACAAAGATATCAGCAAATGGATGGATGTCACCTAACAATTACACCTAACTAATTTAGCAACCTCAGCTAACATTGACAAGTTCTATCAAGATTACAAACTGTATGTTAGGCCCATCATTTAGTTGCAAAGCTGCTGCTTCATGAGTAAAATCAGTGCTTTTTTGTGACGGTACGAGAAGGTATGGGGTTCCAGGAACTGCATCTTTTGCTGTCTCTCTTTCCATTTGATTTTAATACATTCTATCTTTATTTATGGACCAAACGTGACAGTATCAGCTTCTATAATGATTGCGACATAGTCTTAAATAGACATTTACATAATATGACATACTGTAAAATATTTTTCCTCCAAAACGGCACTGAGTAAAATTCAGTTTTCATTGCAAATATTAGAACATTTTTATGCTTAACCACAATTCTCGTGCAGTACAAAACTTGGAGATTTTGCAATGACTACCAGTATACATGACAATTTAAGATTTCATAAACAATTTGACAAAATGATCTGATGTCACAGACTTTACTCAGGCAGTTTTCAAAAGATTACTAATATAAAAGGAATCAAATTTTTATGGCAAACATGAAGAACTGTTAATATATGAGGAATGAGAAGAAACATTTTATCATTGATAACTGGGAGCACCAGAACATTATTCTAAAGTTTGATAACAAAAAATGCAATCATTTTTAAAGGAAAAGAATTGATATTGATATATATCTAGCATATAGCTAAAGTTAAGGTAAAGGAAGGCAAAATGGATGGATGTCACCTAACAGTAACACCTAACTAATTTAGCAAACAAGCAGGATTGCATAAATATGAAACCTGGAAGTATTAGTACATGAGGATGTAAAGAGGATATATTCGACTAATTTTGGTTAAAACCTTGGATAAAACCACTTGATAAAAACATGCAGAATTTTTCAACAGAGCTATAAAATAAACACCATTCAAACAAGCCATGGAATTAACTGTAAATGTAACTTTCTGAAGAAACCTCAACTTCAGCTTTGCTTAAGCAGCATGCTTTTCAACAGCATTAAAAACCTACCCATAAAGGTGCACCAGAGCTGTTATGACAAAAGACAAATTGATCATACAAGGTATGCTATGACAAACAGTTTTTCACTTGATCATATTTCTGTCTATTGTTCTCATATGGTTACACACAGTTATGAATTTCAAAAATAAACTGCAACTTTTGTCCAGCACAACATGTCCAACTATTCACAATTCAAACAAAGTCCAATTAAATGTAATGCAACACTGATTGGCATAATATAACTGTTTTTAATATAACTGCATCCCCAGTTAATATACAGATAAAATAACCATAACTTAAACGTTTATCATGTTAATATATGCCACTCAGATAGACTAATTCATTTTTAACGTCAGCAGCATCAGAAAGTATAGGCAAAACCAGGCATGAGTGTAGCATAAATACAAGTACACTAGGTATGACTAGTGATATGCCACAATATACACTTACATAGTTTCCATACTTAAGTGTAGACACCATAGTCGGATCCATGTCGTCGTGCTCCATGGCCATGAAGAGTGTGTTGATTACAATGCACAGTGTAATAAAGAGATCGACAAAGGCATCCATAATGAACAGTTCAATTATGTGTGCAAAGCGGTACCAACATGGACAACATGACCAACCAAAAAGCAGCTGATGACATTTAGCCTTCAGAAATTCTTTCTTGCTTTGGCCTTCCTCCATTCCCAAAAAATCTACTCAAAATCATTTCAAATCATACTATTGAATGATCATTTTAAAATTCAAATTGACATATTTTGCATGGTATGAAAGAGAATTCAGAAGTTTACTCAAAACATACTGCCAAATTAGCAAATACATTAGGTGATTACAACCGACATCGTTGCTATTTAACAAGACCAAAATTTAAATATCTGAAAATATACATATAAATGCTTGTATGTGCAATCAGGGTTATTAATTAAAGCAGTGCTCACTTTTTTTCCCTGCTGCCTGGTTCACCAGGCCCATTGTCAGGTTGAAATCTAAGATCACAAGGCACACACTTATACTTCACAGCTGGAAAGACCATCTCAGTATTATTTTCAAAAATTTATCATAAAGAAAATTAAACATTACAGAAAGAATTAACAATCAAAACTCCAACAAAACAAAGTTTATTTACTCAAATAATTTTAATTGTTTCAATGATTCATGGTTTTAAAACCACAAGAGCTATATGAGTTCACAACATTTTCATCCAAACTTTTAGAGATAAAAGTTTCACTATCATTGGTGAGTTAGACTTGATGAGACCCTAAGCTACACAAAGTCAAGAGGCCCACTTCCAGTATAAATTACATCAGCTCACTCGCAAAACTAGGTAAAAGAAAAATATTAAAAAACAAATGGAAAAAATAAGATGAGATAATGATAAATATTCTTAATAGGATTTTTTGAGGTCCTGGCAGATTGTGAGGCCCTAAGCTGTAGCTTATACATAAATCCGACACTGGTGGTGACAGGTAACAGTTCAATAGTTTCTATGACATTCTCTATTGAACAGCTGATTCTTATTCAGATATTGCTATATTATATATTACATACAGGGTGTGTCAATAAACACAGGTCTACTTTGAAGCTCTACAGACTACAACTTTCATAATGGATAATGTACAAAGGAAATACCATCACACTGAAGCTTACTTATTAAAGAATTCAAAGACATTAAATTATTCAAACTGTTACAATACAACAGGAGAAAGGAGCAAATAACCAGGTATATGCAAAAATTACGTGTACATAAAATGCATAAGAGAGAAGTGCACAATATTCGCAAGCTGTTTGCCAATTGCATAAAAACGTGATACCTTTTTTGTCAATGCCTGTCAAACTTGGTGTTCGACTGATGAATGGATTATCAGGAAAGAGTTTTCCTTTGCTTGAATCCCAATCATTAGCCATGTCCTGTGACACAGGAATTATAAAAAGAACCAGAAAATCTAAGCTCATATTCTAAACACTATTATAGTTGATTTGCAAGTTTTCAATTTTTGCTTCCTCAAGAACTTCTCAAATGAACTACAATTTTAAATTGTATTTTCTAATTCAGCTCCATGATAAGACATTACTTAAAAACATATCACATTTAACAGAAATCACGAACAAATATAATATAACAGGATAGATGCAAATCACGGGGCTATTATTACCTCAATCCTTATGTGCCGAGGTTCAAGGGCTCTCTGAGCTGCACGATGTTTAGCTGAAGTGTTAAAGTGAAAGTGTGTTGGTTCACAGTTTTTGTCCTGAATTCTGAAACGTGGAAGATCAATGGCATGTGGTGAATATCGGCTCTGGTGAGAGGCATAGCTAGCCTTTCGGGAATTGGCAGCAAATCGAGTCTCCAGCTGAGACATTCGGCTGCCATAGGATGTTGAGCTGAGGCGTTGCCTGACTGTTAAGTAATTCTGAACATTCTGAAAGTTGCATAGGTCTTCCGAAGTAGGGGTAACAGCAGTTGAATCGTCGGCATAGGGCAGGTCAAGATTTTCGAGGCATGGCAGGACGAGTGGGCGACGATCATTGGACTGCTGTGTTGGATGTTGTATTCGCCAACTGAATTGACTTCCTCTGGGCAGCGTGAATGGAGATCCGGGCAAACTAGTGCTGACCTTGAATAAAAAAGACTAAAATACTTCACCAATACTTTTTCAAACACACAGGTATTGTACCTGATTACAAAATGCATTTCTACATGACCTAAGCTATCGAATACTGTAGTACATAAATATTGAAACATCCAACGCACTATGAAATAGTGCTGAAGCAGCGCTCACGGTAGTGTTCAATTGCATATAAAATCAGATGCATCAATGTTAATCATGAAGACAACATAACATCCAATGTCAATCCTAACTTTCAAATGTGAAAATCTGCTTCAAATTTAAATTTTCATCCATTACATGCAAAATGTTTGAATATTTTATTTTAACTCCAACTTTCTCTTTCTACCATTGAAAGTTACAACAGTTTGTTAAATAACATGGCACATTCATTAAAAATGTTAGTGATCATAGAAAACAGAATCCAGCGTAATATTTAAACACATTTGAATAACCACTGCTCCATTGCTTACAAAATTTGAAAGTTTAAAAATCCATGTGGATTTCAATTCCATCTCTTGATTGAATTGAAACCTAGATCAGTGGATTATTCAGCCTTTATTTCTTTCTAGATAGTGCTAAAAATCAATTGTGCTATGAGGCACCACTTGTTTTTGCATTTTTAACCAAACAACCATACAGTTATACCAACTACAGACTTGCACCTCTAGAAAGTAACAGATGTAGCAGATGCAAAAGATTTTTGTGTAAACTCAAAGAACATGAAAATGACAAATACTGCATACCAAATGGCAGATCACTAGACTGTGACAAACAGTGATAACTGATAAGCTGTTCCGGACTTCAGATTCGAAAAAGCACACAAGTTTTAGAATAAAATTAAGTAAGGGTCTGTACTTATACATTTCTATCATGTACCAGGGCAATCCTTCCCTGGTGTCCAGAACATCTTAAAATAATTAAACAAAGGGATCAGTCTAATAAAGAGACTTGCCTTCTTGCCTATGCTATTGATGATACTGAGTCGACGACGTGTGTCAATACCACACTCTGATTTCATGCTGATGCACTCCTTATCAGTGTTTTGCCTAAGACGTTCTGGCAAGTACAAATCAACGCTCGTACATGACAAGTCAGATGCACTCTTTTTCATCTCTGCTGCTAACACTGCAGCATTGTTTGCGTCCTCCAAGTCCTGCAATCTCTTCACCTCCATCTAAATTCCATCAGTTTGTAAAACTGATTACCAAATGTGTAACAAACAAACCACCAAAATCAAGTAATCAAATCTAATCTGACACTCACAATTCTCAACTAATAAGGTAACTCAATATTTATGCTCCTCCTGTCAAGAAATTGGAAAAAATACAATTCAATAACCTAGAAAGGTAAAAACTGTTCCATTTGTCCACAACCCTTGCACTAAAAAAGTTTTTCTTTCTTGGACCAACCCAATAGAGAAAGGTAAAGAATTAAAATATTGTCACCAATGCCATTTTTATTATTAGTTCATTAATCCTACATGTGTTTGTTTTGGCATCAATAGAGCAAGTCCCAGTTTCAGAGATGACACTCTACCAAGAGAGCCACATAGATGAATCGCGGAGTAGGAGAGCTCTGTTGTTCCTGTCCACATCATGTTGATATTTGATCACTCAATTAATACTTGGATCACTCAATTCAAAATCGCTGACAATAATGGATCATGGATGTAACTTGGCTAATTGCAGGAGATGTCTCAATCATACCTGCAACTCTTGAGCTTCCTGTTCCTCCTGTTCTGCATCTTGTTTTCGGCAGTCATCATAGGACATTGCAACAATGGCAAGGATAAGGTTGACAAGGTAAAATGAGCCGAGAAAGATGACAATTATGAAAAAACCCATTTGATATGGGCCATTTGCCTTGATTACCTACAGCCAAATAACATTCCTACAGTCATAGTAGTGCTGCATAAACTGATACAGCACTATTGATCATTCTAAAGTAACATGTCTGAAAGCCATACATATATTTATTTAAACAAAACAACATTTTCTTGTTTCTAAGCACAAAGTAGTACAAATTAAGAAAGCATTTAAGTTATGAAACAGTGTGTTCTATAGTCACATAACCATCATTTGCAAGTAGGATTAGTGAAAGTTACTGCTTCATAAAATTATGAATAATGACCATCAAAAGTCTGCACAGCAAAACTGCATAAGCATAGACTGAGATATTAAATTCTGTTACATTTAGATGGGTTAAATTTAACTTAAGAATCATTTGACTAAAATATAGGATTTCCTCCAAATGGTTATAGTCCTTCTGCACAATGATACAAGAAACAAAATATCTCCATTCCTGATATTATCTTTGATCTATAATTAACGCAAGTCATCTTTTATTCACAATAGGTTCCTACATTACACTTGCATTAACAATGCAATCTGTTTTCTCCTTTTCTCAAACTTTATTACCTCAAATGTCCTAACTTACTAGATGAATTCCTATAGACAATTGGAAGTCAATTTCCTTTCCCAAATAGTTTAGGCCAATAAGTTTGGCTAAAACGTAGATAAAACTAATTATGTCATTTTATCACTGACAAATCTGTATCAATTTCCAAGTTGTGCATTGCTGATTTTAATTAAACTAAAATAATTTCTCCCAAAGTACACAACATAATATGGTATGGAGATGTTTTTCTGGAGTTCTCTACCTATTGAATTAAAAGAATTGCATCTCATTAATATCTTTTGTTTGATTATTTTCTAGTTTACTACAATGTTTTTAATGTTGATACCATTATCATTCAATTGTTGTTAATTTTTAACTATAATTAATATTAGTGGTAACAACATTGGATGAGAAAGCAGAAGTTCACGGGTTTGATACCCACAGGAGCCATAAGGTCGAATCGGCCTTACTCGCTAGAAAGCAGTGGCAAAATTAGCAGTAGTAAAAAGCTGTGCAAAGATAAAAAGGTACCCTACACGATGCATGCACTCGTCCTGTATCAATGGGGTCATCCATAAATAACGTAACACACCTAGGGGGAGGGATCCGGACATTTGTTATGAAGTGTGACGAGGGAGGAGCACAAAATTTTTAAGTGACGACCTTTTTTCTTTTTTTGCTTGTCTGGGTATTTGGAGAGGGAAAAATACAAGGATGACCTTTATTTTGCTGGTCAGTATGTTTGAAGAGGGGAAAAATAGAAGGATGAATGACCTTTTGTTTGCTTGTCAAGACTTTTGGAAGACAAAAAGGGGGGTTGGCCCGTTGTTACGTCATATTTTAGGGGGTCTGACTTTTTGTTACGTCTCGTTACGTAGGGGAGAGGGGGTAAAAAAAGCTAAAATCATGTTACATCATTTATGGACGACCCCAATGGCATTGAATGCCTGGCTGAGTGCTATAGAAACATTGATCAACGTCGCCCTATGAGCCAATGGGACTCAGGGAAGGACTATGATGTTTTGACTTTTAGTTCATTTTAATATCTAAGATCCTTATGAAGAGTCATTTAGTTTAGTGGCATTAATCAATTACTGCACAAGTTTTCATTATTTATGCCAGTTCAGGGTTTATGGTCTGATGCTGTATACCTTCAAGTAATCCTTCCACCAGATGCCATGAAATTCTGCCCCATGCTTCAAAAAATTGTAAGTCAATTTAGATTAAGTCAATTTAAAATTTTTTTCAATTAATTTGAAACAGATACAGTGAGTACTAAGTAGCACACATACAACAAATATCTATTTGAAATTGTTACAGCAATTGTTATAATAACTTTGTGGAAATGTAATGCAATTGTCGTAATCTTCTAACCAGCTGATACAGATTTTCCCAGAAATCTTGTGTCATCAGGCGAAAAGCACACAGTAAAGCCCACAAAAAGTTATCAAAATTTGTAAATCCATAATTTGGATTCTCCCCAGTTTCAAGGCAGACATAGCCTTCATTACAGCGACTGTTAAATAGTAACAAAACACCATTATTCACACAAGTACATAAGTAGAAGTATACATATTATAAAAGCAGCCAGTCTTTTATGTGAGACCCTTTCAATTGCTTCAGCACATTGTTTAGTTCATTTTAAAATGCTAATAATTCTGTCGACTTTGATAGATTCCTTGTTTTCCTCTGTGAATACCAATCCAAAACAGTCATTCAATATTAGGTTATGGTAGGGAAAATGCAGTAAAAACTGCAAGTTAATAGCAGTATAATAGCCAAACATTGGTACTGTGAACATTGGTACTGTGCACATTGGTACTGTGCATTCACCTTTCTTGTGCAGTAGCATTGATTACAATAATTAAGACCTCAGAAATGACACTGTCTCATATTACCTGCCGCTCTCACCACAGATTTTTCCATCATTTCCGATGTGTTCCTGCCAAACACCTAACAAATTCATAAAATAAGTGGGGAAATTTGCTTGAAATATTGTACAGATTTATTATAAGACCAGATGAGTTTTTAATAAAGATTAAGGTAATCATTAACTGAATTCTCATAGAATCTTAATAATCATTTAATTGTACCTATGACATAACCAAAGTAGGTCAGTAGAAGCAGCTCAATCATAAAACAATACAATTCAAAAGTCAAAGTATGAGCATGGAAATGAACTTTACTTTTATTGGATGAATAATTATATTTATCGTTTGAGGAAAGTTCTGTCCAAACTTCCCTGGAGAAATTTTCAGGTGGAAGAACACATTTTCTCATCAGGCTTCCTTGATAAAGTTGAAGGCCAATAAGAGCAAAAATTGAGAGAACAAAAAGAGAAAGTATCATCACATCTCGAAGACGGCGAACAGCTTCCATGAGCGCACCAACGATTGTCTTCAAGCCTATAAAGTGCATTTAAGTAATTTCAAAACACTGAAGTTGTTCTTCAGATTCATTGTTATTTTCAGCCAATGCAATGATTTAAGTATCGGTAAAATTTAGCAGAATTTGATGACTTGGTTATTGCATGATTAAGTCCATTTTTCCACTGCAACTCTCCCTGCAATTATTTTTTTAAATAGCAGAGTCCAGAATTCACTTTCATGAGTAATGTCTGGAACTTCCTCAAATACAATCACTATGAAGAGAAACACAATCAGACTGACTTATTGCATTTGACATTGGGGAATTATGATTCAAATCAAAGAGAGGCCGTCAACTGATGTCAAAAACATTATCAAAATGGCGCATTAGAAGTTCAATGACAACGACAAGCACACCTGGCACGACGGCTACAGTTTTAAGTGCACGAAACACCCTGAAGGTTCGAAGGACAGCTACTTTGCCTCCAATATCACCAAGTATCATGGTCATATACCTAAGAAATAATATATTCATAATTAATAAATCTTAATCTGCTATCATTACTGCAATATATATGGAGATGCCTGGAAAATACTTTCATATGACATTTGTTAGATTTCAAATATCAAAACTTCAACAGTGTCGTCTTATAAAATTAATGGTTGCTCCAAGGACAAGCATACCAATTTAATGAAAACCTTAAATTGAATACTTTTATGAAGGTTTTTATCGTATTGCTAAAATGGTTGAAAATTGACCAACAAGTATTAATGAAATCAGCAGTACCATAGAACAAGGCACAATTTTTACAAGTCTACAACACTAGAAACTTTCTAGGCTCAAGATTTCAGGTAAATAAGATGTTTTGGCACTTGGCATTTTGATTCATTACTTTAAAACCTGACAAATATTACCTAGAAAGTTTGAAAACTTCATTAGCATTGCTGATGCCCTACAATGACAACTTAACGTTGCACAATTTTAGTTCAGCTCAGGATAGGTCATTATTTTCTAGGTGTGTCCAGCAATAGGTGTTGCCACTATTTCTCTCCAGGGTCTTTGCAATATCTTCAACGTTCACCTGCCAACCTCAGCTTCACGGAATTCAAATAGCACACTTTTGGAAGATTCCATACTGCCTGCCGATCACTTTTGTGATCTCCCATGAATTCTTCTGCTGCTGGGCTGCCATTGACACCTGTTTGGCAATCCGGTTGTCTTCCATTCTTAATAGAGGTCTCATCCAGTGTCTGCTTTCAGATTTTTTCACTTAATGGCACTTGTTGTGTTCATTTTCTTATTTCCTCATCTGTCATATATGCTCATTGTAACTGATTTTCAAAATTCATCTAAGCTATCTCATTTTGCAGACATCCAGTTTCCTGATTGTCCAAGTTTCTATGCTATATGTTGACATTGGAACCATACAAATATTAAGCAACCTAATATCTTCAGCTTCAAATTTAAATTGTGTCTTCTGAGCGCTGCTGCCATCCTTCCAAACTGTATAAATATTTGGCAATTTTGCCTGATCTTTTATCGGATCAATGCTGGTTCCTTTTTTGGTATATATAAGACATGGATGCTGCCATTTAGCTCATTGCCCTTATAAAAATGTCTCTAAATAAATGTATTAAACATATTGGCATTAACTCCTCCATAGCTGGTGACAAATCTGGTTTAGAAAAGAGTTAGACACACATACACTTGGCGGTTCTTCTGTGTTATTGCATTTGTTACCCATGCTGTTTTTGAAGTAGATTATGCCGCATAGAATGGCATCAATCTGTAGTAAAAGTTGTGAGGGTTCACCTGCTGTTGTGCCAGCTTGTGCCATGTTGAAGGTCTGAAGGATCCAAACAAATTACGATGAATTTCTGATCGCTTAGCAAACTCATCTGCCAATGTGCATCATGTACTCCTTCAGCATAATTCTCATTATTTATTAATGTTCCAATATACCATTTGCTGATTATATCGAGTATCCCAACGCATCAATTTATTAAATAATCGTACAACTGTCAATATAGATTTACTCAGATTTCTGTGAGGTCCAATGCCTTATGGACCCTCACAGCCACATTTTTGTGAGGGTCCGGACCCAAGGACCTTCACGAGATTGACGCCACTGGCCGCATAATTTGTATAACTTCATAAATAAAGAGTATGAAAGAAGTGGAATTATTCAAACTTTGCAAAGTTTTGTCTTGTCCTAAAAAAGAGTCTTAATTCAGGCTTACCACCTAAGGCCCATCTAGAATTTTGGGTGAAAGTAGTTAGAAATTCAGGGAATAATGACAGGGGAGTGTCAGAATAATCATTGCCAAAAATGAACATAGCACTCACGCGAATGACACAACCATAAAGTCCAACCAATTCCAGGCATCTCGCAGATAGGTGAAGTCAGCCAGAATAAAACCACGTGCCAGCATCTTCACAGAGCCTTCCACAGTATAGACTGCAGTAAAGGTATGCCTGAAAGAAAACCGTTTTCTGCATTGTATTAATACATTAACACATAAATTTATTTAAATTTACTAAGTAGGGTGCCAGATAACAAATATGTAAACAGTTATGTTCATATGTGTATTTTAATCTATATATACAACTTAAGAATTCTATTGTGTGTGCTCATGTGCACACATACAGTATATATGTTACAGTCAAAACTTGTAATTAGTCATTACACGAAATGACTAAATGTGTCAGTCATTGTGTATAATGTCCAATAGGGTCAATCATTGCATGCAATGGCTAAAATAACCAGTCATTTCATGCAATGACTAACTTTTCCAATGATTTATTTCACACTTTGGCTGACTGCTATATTCGCTAATATAATCCTACAAGACTGCGATTTCTGGATTTCTGCGTCTCAGGCTGTGCTAATGCATGAAATGATTGACACTATTGGTCATTACACACAATGACTGAAACCTTTAGTCATTTCACGTATTTCATGTAATGACTAATTACACGTTTTGACTGTAACATATACGTAGTATCAATCTTTCATTCACCATAAGAAAAAACACCGTATGAAACATAAGTAAAGCAAAGAGCAAAATGTGATCGACTGATCACCTTAATATCTCACTCAGTAGAACATTAGTTCTATGCTGGGATGATTTATCAGACCAAGTTCAATACCCAGAGATCAATGGTTTTATTTCTCAGGCATTCATATGGGTGCTTAATGTACAAGCAATAATGATTTAATAAGCAATGTTAACTCTAAATGCAAAGTTATAACTATTAAATAACTGGAAAAATTTGCAATAATAGAAATTGAGACAATGGTTTAACTACTGGACTCCCAGCATATTTTAGCAGCATTAAATTTTCAAGAAGGCTGATGGCTTTTGTCAGCACTCAACAATAAAAAAATGTTATTAAAAGTTTGAGAATTTTTGGCTACTACCGGGTAAACATATTTTGGAAAAATTCAAACTTAAATATTAAAAGTGCACTCCCAAATCTTGCTTTAAATTATTGAAAATTGACCTTTAATAATCCTGAGTAAGTTAATCACATTGTTTGATGCAAGTTACTAACTCAACAGATGGAAATTCTTTGTTGATAGCCATGAAAACACAGTTGATAAGGATGACAAGCATGACACATAAGCTGAAAAATGTGGCTGTTGTTAAGAAGAAATCAATTTCATCATTGATAAATTTCTGAATTAAAAAATGTCTGGTAATTATTTCTTGGTAGTACTTTGGACATTCATAACAGTCATACTGATCTGATTAACTAATCAGTTCATTTTGCACTATGAAAAACTACAATCAAGGCTAAGAAAATATAGGACATGAAAAGGTATTTTAAAAAGCATAAGTTGTATCTGGGACTTTAAATGTATCTAAACCCTGCTAACTACAATTTCTTCTAAACCGTTTACAATATAATTTTTTTGACAATTTAGTTCCTGCAGGACTTATGAAAAAAGTGTCTGGGGAAATTAAGAAATTGTGTGGTTAACTCTCATCCAGTTTGAGGTCTGGAAAAGTTCCTGTAAGCCTAGCATTTAAATTACGGGGCCCGTTCTCCCCTTTGTTACATTGAAAGGAATCGAATAATACAAAATTTAAAGAAATATCATAGATCTTAAAATATTGGTAATATTTTAACTAGTGTTCCGTGTTTAGGTTTAAACTTTTTTTATATGAAAATTTTAACTAATAGTTAAAATAATTATGTTTAACTGTCATTTCAAATATGTACTGGGGGATAAAAAATTATGTCCAGGAGAAATGTCCTACACCCAATTGTTGCAGAGTGACTGAAAAAGAAGCTTCCTCTCTGACAAGCAATATATATACATTTAATACATATATAATATTCAAATGCTCAAATGTATGCAAAATTTTAGGTACATTTTATTGGAAATACTTTTTGGGTAAAACAATCATTTTATAATAAAAATCAGAAAGTTTGAAAGTGGAACTGAGCACTGGATTGAAAATTACAAACATATTTTAGCAGCATTTTAAAATTTTCAAGACCATCTCAGATTGATGGGGCTTTTGTCAGCACTGAACAATAAAAATTTTCATGTTTTGTCAAAAACTCTCAGAGATATGATATTTTGAAGATACGAGGCTAATCACGAGTCAAACATATTTTTACGATTTTTGAAAATATCTTGAAAAAACAGCAATATCAGGCTGAAATTTGCAGTGTGCATGCACTTTTCCCAAATGAGTTGACTTATTTTAATCTTTATCAAATTGTAAAATAATGCTTAAAAATGTCAAAACATCCCATAGTATTTTTACCTGATATTTGACCCTTTATTACCATGAACAGAAACGTTAGACTATTTTGTTGATAGTCTTTAAAACTACAGTTGATAAGGATCACAAGCAAAGGTGACACATAAGCTGAAAAATTGTGGCTTTTGTTACCAAAAATAAGAAATCAATTTCATCATTGATAAATAATTGAGTCCTGATCACAAATGTCTGGTTTCAATCATAATTATAATTCATTAGTAATTGTCTAGAATACTGTGTTGTGTCAGTCATGAGAAAAGGGTTTCTTCATCAAACTGATTTGGCAGATTAATAACCATGGCAGCACCTTTGTAAGAAACTACAACATGAAGAATAGAAACAATCAGTGCCTAAAACATGTCAGTTTTAAAAAAGTTATTTTAAATGCATAAGTTGTATCTGGGACTGGATTAAATGCAGATAAACATTCTAAAGATGGACAATGTATGCTGCCATCAGCAAAACAGCTGTTTCCTAGCAATATTTGTTTTTACTGCAATGCACCCTGTCTCATTTAAAACTGTTGCTTGCAGGACTTAGAAAAATGGAGTGTCCATTGATTTGCCGGCTCAACCTGATCTTGACACTATTGAGAACTTGTAGTAGTTAACTCATATCCAGTTTGAGGTCTGGAAAAGTTCCAGCCTCAGAAAAATAGCATTGAGTCTCTAATTGCAGCCTGGAATCACATCATAACACATGAGCACCTTAAATCCATTCCATGACACAGATGTCATTTAGTCAGAAAGAACAAGGGTGAACAATAAAGTAAATGACAACATAAATAAAAACGGCCCTTAATTTTGCCATAAAATTCAAAAGCAATTATTGCGGTAGTTAGTGTTCCATGTCTGGTTTATGGTGTGACCATTTTAGTAAAGATTATATCACACAGTGGCCATATTTCAATAAAAGTCTGGTTTTCAAGTCAAACCCCAGAAATGGAGGGGGAATTAAAATGATACAAAACAATATATATTTCAAACCAATTCTACTGGAAAATCTGATAATAATATCAAAAATTTATTAAAATACAGGGTTTACAAGAGCCAATGCAAGACTTTTCCACACTGTAAATATGTTGCAGAGTGACTAAAAATGTTTAGATTCAATTGGAATTTTTCCCAATTTGTTTTTATCCCAAATGGAACAGGAAAATAAAAGCACTTTGAAAAAGTATAACTTTGCTTTTGATAATATACATATACATATATATATATATATATATATATATATATATATATATATATATATATATATATATATATATATATATATGAGGCTGTCTGCAAACAGTCCCAGTAAACCAAAATTCAGCATACACTGTTGTTTGAACTTACGAACTTATATGTTCTACCTGAATTAAATCAAAAGACTTCTTATTTAAATTAACCCAAGGTAAATAAACTTGTAAATACTCTGCAGGCACACAGATCATTCAGAAAAAGAGAAACAGAATATAGAGCTTAACTCTAACAGACAAAAGGATATGGATGGGTTAGTATGAAAATAGCAGTTCGTCTGACTGGATTGAAAGGACTCAGAACAAAGAATCCATTTGTGGAACTAAATCTGAATATCGTTCGGTCTTTAGCAATTACCACAAATGTCTAAAAAGAAAACAGAAACTTTGAATTGAAAACACAAATTATATCTATACATATCATGCTCAGGATTTCCAACTGTTTTAATGAAAAGGCAGAAACCATGGTGCTCTACAATGATTACATAATACTTTTTTCTATTCAGATCCAGCATTCTGTTTGGCATTGAGTCATTGGTCTCATTTGAACACCAAAGTTAAGCAGCATTAGGCACAACATATGGGTTATAGTCCCAGGATTGAGTTATGGTGCCACAGGTCAATCCAGAGTTGACCACCTATGCCAACAGTGAGAAGATATAAAGGTGAATGCAGGCTAAAGGAAACAATGGAAAACGGCTTGCCTAGAACTGGAGATAGTGACAGGCCCAATGCTGAGATTCAAGTAATAGTTTACCTTTAGTTTTACCATTATGTATGATGCAGTCAGTGGGTTAGAGCAAAAGCAGCACAAACTTCAACTCTTGCTAACTGTTGAACATTTAAATAACTATCACAATTAATTAGTCAAACACATTTTAAATTAAGAAATAGTCAGGCTTAGTCAGCACAGGCCTAAAGGAGATGATAAATATGCAGGTGGAACCAAGTAAATCAGGAAAACAGGAAAAGGGGAATCTTCTGAATATATAAAAAATATGAGTATGTAACTATGTATATATAGAATTTTAAATAATTTTAATATATATATATATATATATATATATATATATATATATATATATATATATATAGAGAGAGAGAGAGAGAGAGAGAGAGAGAGAGAGAGAGAGAGAGAGAGAGAGAGGTTTAAAACTTCAAAAAGGGCAACATATATAAAAAAGACTCAATTATTACTCAAGGTTTCAACATTTTCTCCCAAAGTATATGATATGATTTTGTCTGTTCTTATGCTAAAATCTAAAATATGAAGCTATTTTAGATTTTAGCATTGAACAAACAAAATCATAAATAGCTGTATGTCTCTTTATGACAAATTAATTATCTAAGTAGCTACAAATAACACATCAAAACTCATGATTAGTCAAAATTAAATATGACTAAAAATGTTAGCTAAAATGTATTTCCAGTTGATTACAAAATGAGCTTTAATTTCTTACGTTATTCTTCAATATATGAGAAAAATATCCTTCTTCAATATATGAGAAAAATATCTATTGAGCTTTATTATAGTCTATTACAATTTATATATTTTGTTGATCTTATCAAAACAATGCAGGCTTCCTCGAGTGCAAACTCTTTGCTAATGCTTAGAGCTTGACCAAATTTTGGAAATAAATTCCCAGCACTCTTAACATAACATAACATAACATGGTTTAAAGTGGTTCAGTAGGGACTGCCCTGTGTGAGAACCACTTTCTTAAGCATTTCATTTCAAGGGTATCGGCACTCCTCCAAACTCCAGTCCCAAATTATTATGAGGATGTGACGTAACGAAACCATATTGAAAGTGCTGTTTTTAACTGAAAATCATATTAGTGATCAAATATTTGCCAAATGTTTCAACTTAAAATCACATTAATGACCCACTGGCATAGCATGGGTTGCGAGCGCCTGGAGCAAAAGAGAGACTGCGCTTCAAGTTTTCCCCAAAATGTCTCGACAAGCAAAAGAAAAAATGTCATCGAGACCATATTCCCACATTTAATAATAGATTCTGAGAGAAGGTATATACAATTCTTCTTTGTGAATGTCATGTGTCGGCATATTTAATGATATATCTTTTTAGTCTATATTTGAAATTGTGTGCCCACCAAGAATTTACGCCCAGGACTACTGCCCCTAGCCCCCACGCTATGCCACTGTAATGGCTAGTCGACCAGCAGTACAGAGACAAATAAGTATTAAGTCAGTTTGTTATACCAACTGCACAACCAACTGCTGTCAATGTGACACCTATAGAGTTGTACAAAGCTATTATTCCGAATATAAGCAGCAATGGCTACAGGCTTATTGTGGAATAATGATAGCATTTAATATGTTTGTGGAAGTGAAACTTGATTAAACCTAAGTTTTTATTAATGATAAAAGTAATTAGGAATGAAAAATCATATCATAATAATTTGAGACCAGAGTTTGGAAGAGTGCCAAGGTATCAATTTGTTTTTCTTCAGGTTTTATATAATACTCGACTCAAAACCTTCATTTCTCTTTTTTGCAAAAGCAAAAACAGATTCTGATTACTAAAGTAGCAATTTATGCAGTGCAGTGATCTACAGCAGTATTTTAGAATTTGCATAAACTAACAGACCAGCAAGGTACTCACATATCTGTTTTGATAAAATTCATCAATCTCTTCAATTGGCATTCCATACATATCCGGAGGACAGTCACCCATTTTTGCTGGAAGTGGATTCCCCTGCATAAGTGCAGGATTTGGTCTGGGCTTGTCCTCCTCTTTCTCGTCATCACTGTCTGGCAGAGTTTCCTGTTTTACCTCCTTTTGCTGCTCCTTGAGAAGTTTTTCTTCTTCAATTCGCTTTGCAATTTTAGTGATGGACTCGCGTGTGAACAGGCGGAAGACAGGTGGATGGTTCTGAGACACAAATTCAGCGCTCTTGGAATCCATGTCAAGCAATGACGGTATCTATGACAATTACAACAATAACAGTCATCATCATCATCATCATCATCACCACCACTGCCAACACCACCACCATCTTCGCCTTCACATACTGCCTCCGTGGCGGCAATAGTTTGATACGAAAGTAACAAAACTGTTCCACTTTCTTTGATTCTGACTCTAGGAAACTGTACTTTGAGTAAAAAAGTATTTGTCCCAAATGAATGCTGACCAATGGCATCAAACACAACAGAGTTAAGTTCCTTGGCATTGAGTAAAGTGCTGGCTAATTAGTTCTTGCTCATCAACACTTCACAGCCCATGGCATGAATCACAAATGACTGCTACACACTAACACAAAGCAATTTTTCTTGCCTTCTTGTTTGCAAAATCTTGAATTGCCACCCGGGGCAGACAACCCCCTCCGTATCCTTAGATACGCCAGAGTTAATGTTAAATAACTCTAAAACAATGGAGTTAGTGAGCGATAACAGAGGATAAATTATAAATGTGGCTATAAAACCAAGAAATAAATTCCAACCAAATGAAAAAAACACTTCCAATCTAGGAAATATCAAGTCAATATTAGCGAGCAAAACAACAAGTTCTCAGGCACAGTAACAAAAGTTTACATTATCAGTCGCGCATAGTTGGAGTGGCCATTGCGATTGCTCTCCATAATGTTCTCTCCTGAGCACACTTGAGTGCTTCAGTGACTGGTAGCCCACAGCCATCACAGATTTGATGAAGCCAGGTGGTCAGTGGTCTTCCTTGAGGTCGATGCCAATCAAGGACATCTGTGACACCATCTCACCACCTAACATTCAAGATCTGGTGCAGGGCCTTTGTGTGGAATGCCTCAATTTTCTGCCAGTCTCAACTGGTCAAGCCCAGGTCTCACTGCCATACAGAAGAACTGGAACAACCAGAGAGGTGTACATCCGGAATTTGGTTTTAAGACTTAGATTCTGTTGCCTCCAGATTCTGGCAAGTAGATTCATTCAGGGTGCGATTTGTGACCTGGAGCAGTGGGGAAGGGGGGTATGTTGAGCTTGGGGGGATGTAGTTGTTGGGAAATGTAGCAGTGGGGGATGTAGTGGTGGGGGGATGTAGCAGTAGAGGGGATGCAGTTGGGCGGTGTGGAGGGGGGGAAGATTCCCCTTTCCTCCTCTACAAATTGCGCCCTGGATTCATGGCAAAGGTGGCAATACCTATGTGGCGGAGACTCCTCTCGCAAGTTAGCCATGCTGTGCATGTTTGAGCCAAGATAGCAGAATCAACCTGTTCCATGGTTTCGGAGCCAATGGAGATAGGTGTCTTGATGTGACCAAACTTCTCAAAGCCCAGATTCTGGGTCTTTGTTTTAGTCCACGAGATGTGAAGGCCGAATATGGAGGCCTCAGTTTCCATCCGTAGTAGGATATCTCAAAGCTTCTCGTGACTTTCATCAAAAAGAGCCGCATTGTCAGCGTAATCGACTCAATTGAGATTTGTAAATTTATAGGCCTAATCACCCAATTGAACGCCCATGTCTCCAGCAACAACCAATTTCATTGTATAGTCCAAAGCACAGCAAAATAAAGCGAGGGCCAAGATCAGGGTGCGATTTGTGACCTGGATCAGTGGGGGGGGGATATGTCGAGCTTGGAGGGGATGTAGTTGTTGGGGAAGTGTAGCAGTGGGGGGGATGCAATGGAGGGGATGTAGCAGTAGGGGGATGCTGTTGGGCAGTGGGGGTGGGAATCCCCCCTTCCCCCTACAAATCGCGCCCTGGCCAAGATACACCCCTGCCTGCCTCCTGAGGTAGGCCTAGTGTGGAATTGTCCACAGATGTTTGTAACGGACCCAAATTTGAATCGTTCTACTCGGCCGTCGCTGTTTCCCTACAATGCAATGTCACTTAAACCTGCACTATAAAGATCGCAACCGTCGATGGAAAGCCTCCAGTGTGACAATTTTGTCTAAAAATGCGATGCTTTTTAATTATTTATAATGATCGTAAGAAATGCAGCACCCTACCTTCGTTCAGGTATACAAAGCGCTCAGTGGCGTTCGGCGTCTAACAGTGCCACCATTTTGTTTGCTCCGACGACGTCAAACGACGCCATTGTGTTTCGCTATGTTAATAATTCTCCCGACGATGCGTCAGAATACAGACGCTACGGCGATCTCCTCATCCGATTCTAATTTTAGTCTGGCCCTACGGTTCGGTCAGTTCTGTCGTCTAAAACGAAGCCATCCAAGAAATTCCCGATGACGTCTTTGTTTGTCCAAACCGCAGAAATTACCATATAACGAGCATTCGATTCCGCGGACGGCAATTAATCTCATCAAGAGAACTGGATCAAAATTAGTGCAAAACGCTTACGATTAATTTTGACTGAAACTGATACGTCCATTCGTGCGTCTTCGACCTATTCTTGGCGTTTCTGAAGCGATTATTACGCAACGGCAGAGCGGTTTGTTCGACACGGCGCTGCCGGCTGTATGCCACAGACGCTGCTACATCTCGATCTCTCCGGTTTTCGCTATCTTCCGTCCTTCTGTATTTCCTTCTTCTAACTCCGTCCGTCCCTATGTTTCTCTGGTGTTGTGTTTCTTGCGGTCTCCTTCCGGAATGCCACTTGCTATGGGTCAAGTACAGATGATCACTGGCGCAAGATTTCGCGTAGAAATGTACGTCGGCGGAAGCTTCGGCTACCAGCAGTGAGCGTTTTCCGTGTACTCAGCCGTCGACTTGAAGAATTGATTATTTCTATAGCATGGCTGCATGACGACCAGCTCGTGGGTTATAACTGCCGCGGTTCCAGCAACTGGACTGCTGCAGCTGCTGCAGCAGTCGATCGTCGTCGATTGCCAGGTACTCTGCCACCAATGTCCCGGGAGCCAGAAGGCTCACGTAACAGCAAGTGACGCCAGTCGCTGGTGGCGTCTGGCGTATCAGCGTCTTCTGGATCAGCATCCTCCTCGCGTCGAGAAATTATCATACAGTGCATTGCTCCCCAATAAACACCAAACGTTGGGCCATTGCAGGGCCGACGCGTGTAAGTGCGGGCCACATGGCGATATTGGCCGAAGACCCGCCAACAGATTTATGCCCACAGTGGGCCAATGAAGCTGGCCCAGACGCGGCCAGTCGACGCTTAATGCTTACCAGCGTAGTAATACGCAATATAGTTCGGGTGCACTATTTTAGCTGCTTAATCAAGTGTAAATCAACAAATAACAAATAATATTCTCATAAAGTTATAATTAATTATACTTATATTAATTATAAATTAAATTAGTGCATCATTGTTTTGAATAACACTTAATCATAACTTTTAGAAGTTTTTGTAATTCAAATAAATGTTACTGCGGGACTGATATATGGCCGCGATCTGCTGCTCTCGTTAAACGCTGTGAAGTGAGTTGAATTTATTTTTGTAACAAGTTCATTTTTAAAACAAATCTTGTAGTTCAATTGTCTGCACTTAATGTGCGAGTGGTGAACTTTGCAATTTGAGGCTTCCCTTTGAAACTTGACTTGGCTCTTAAAACATTGTCATGCGCTGTTGCGCCGCCATGTGATGGTATATGTAGCACGTACGTGATCTATAATTATAATAGTGGAGGGGTGGGCGGAAACTGGCGATTAGAACCCATTGCTTACTGTTACACCTGTAATTCTCTGGTTTCTCTATTCACTGTTGTGTATAAAAGTGTAAGCATCTAGTATCGGAAAGTCGTGTCAATGTGTTGCTGATATGTGTGGACTTGCATAAGAATATGACATGCTTATGTACAGCCAGTTGGTGCAAAATATTGTGCAATGGGTTCAAAATTAAAATGTTGGCCTGTAGTATAACAGCATTGAATGTCAGCTGGTCCAACAGATGCGTTATGCAAATATAAGGAATTGCTTGAATAGACACAATCAGCTTGTTCTCCAGTTTGTTAACGGTAATTTTAAAAACATTTTACTATTCTTTCTTATATAGAGACTCATATAGAGACTCACTTATATAGAGAACAAGAAACACAAACAGAACTTTTTTTGTGCAAGAGTGGTGGACAGATGGAATGAACTGGATGCGAGGATAGTAACGGCTACAACTGTGAATGAGTTCAAAATAAACCTCAGTAGTTTAGGATATTAGATTGGACGGGAACAACAGTGGTTCTCACACAGGGCAGTCCCTATTGAACCACTTTAAACCTTGTTATATTATTCAAAAGTCCTTTCCCGAGCCTCACAGGCTCATAAGGCGGCGCTGATCTCCGTTTCTATAGCCCTCAGCCAGGCGTGCAATGCCACAGATACGGGACTAGTGTATCGCATAGCGTGCCTCTTTGACTTATCGCAGAGATTTTTACCACTGCTCCTCATTTTACCACCGCGAAAAAGGCTGAGTCGACCTTTAGGGCTCCTATGGGACTCGAACCCGCGACCTCCAGCTCCATCGTCCAGCGTTGTTACCACTCTGCTAACTTCCCACCCCTGTTATATTATTATTATATTATATATATTATTATATTAAATCAACATGCTGTCCAGTACTGTTGTGGCTGTGTTGTTCCAGCATTTGTTACCTTTGAAGAGTACCGCATGATTTTTGCAAAATTAAATCGAATTGATTCCAAAATTGAGATATTGTTGCGGAGTGTCACTATACTTGTCAACAGAGGTGGAACAAGAGACAGCACTCCCACTATGCCTGAAGGAATGAAACTGCCAGCTGATGCAGTCAAAGATTTGAAGGATGCAGCATCTTTTGTCAAGCAGAATGAGCAAGCTGGACAAGGCTTGGTTAGATGGTGTTAATTTTATTAACTGGTACAGTAAGATCCAGGTTGAGTGTGCCTCCACATTTCATCTCTGATGTTTATTTCTGAATAAATATTCAGATGTTTATCTCTTAATGGGCCTTCTGTTACCCTATTTGAGCCATTTAAATATGCAAAATTCGGCTTATGTCTCAAATTAGCCTACAGCAAGATGTACTCTGCCGAGAACGTTGAACATGCCAGTAGGGCCCAAAATTTATACTTTAGCCAATGCTGTCATGTATTGGATGTGTGTGTACATTACATGTAGCCTACCTAGTAAAATACGACGTACTTTATGAAGGTTTAACTGGAACTGTTTAGGCAAGATACTTGTCCACGTTTGAAGCGACAACTATCACCGATACAGTTAATGGTATGATGAAGGCGATTATGATGAACGAATTTGTCCTGCCAATTCAACTGGGCTGGAAACAGGGAAAGCACAGCTTCCAAGCACTGGGATTGTCACCTTCCATATGTGGTATATGCACTCTTTATTTTGTTTGCAGATTTCAGGTCACAGTGGTTGTGTTTGTATATATTTGATAAGAGTTTGAGTCATTGCAATAGATTGCATTTTTTCACAATACATCTTCAAAACAGCTGCTACAGACAAACTCTATTTATTGACAATGACTGTAATGGGCTTAAAACAATACAAAGTGATTTGCAGTTATGTGTAGGAAGTTGGTTAAACTAACAGACTATGCACCATATTGATTCCAGAGCAGCAAGCTAGAAGTCCAATTACACCAAACTCTTGATCAGTACGTTAATAATAATAATAGTAATAGTAATAGTAATAATAATAATAATAATAATAATAATAATAATAATAATAATAATAATAATAATAATAATAATAATAATAAAGCATGTATTATTACTGCTCACCCAAGTATATGCTGATGTCAGGCTTCATATTAAATTGACCAGTGCCAATATTTAGGTGTTATGTCTTTTGTTGTAATTGCTTGTACTGTGCAGCTCCTTCAGTTACTGTCGAGACCATGGATAGTGTTGCTGCAATAGTGCAGGCTTCTAGTGACTTGTAAATACATTGACCAACTTGCTTGAGATACCAATCGTTAGCAGCTGTGGCTGGTATGAGCTAATGCAGATGCATCTTCTTAGAGAAACTCAGAGCAGATTAGCAGGTTTTACCATAGGTATACATCATCTAGAATGCAACTTTAGGTGAATATTACATGAGGTATTATTGAGAGAAAAATTATTTGTATTTCAACTCAACAGTATTTGATGTCTCAATACTGTTGTCTAAGTTGCAGATGCTGTGCGAATTAACGAACAAACGAGAGATACCGTCAACAGGCTGGCTGAAGATAAAATTAAGGTCTGGCTGAGACAGGCTCGGGACAGAGATGGTGGTCGGAAGCGTTTTCTGACTGCTGCTGCAAAGCAGTCATCTGATAAAAGACGTTTTGAACATCTTCCCTCAGACCAGGAGTCTGACAACAGTGTCGAATCTGATAACTGACCTACAGCTTCTGTTAAAACAACGTCACATATTTATTTATTACACGATATAGTGAAGAAATTGCTTAGAACTGGTCATTTTATTAAAATTAGTTGTTCTTTTGGACTTTCAATTTGACTAGTTTTCATTGCTTTTTGGCAGACATTGTAGCCTTTTGTACTGTGCAGTCTGCAGCTGACCCCATGCACGCCCGCACATTGGGGCAAGAGATGACACTTGCCCTCCTGGAAAATGCAAATACCAATATTTCACACTAAAATTTGAAAACCTTGATAAAATACTAACTGTGACCATTGTGTTAAAATGTTTTTGCCCTCCTGGAAGAAAAATTTATGTTGCATAACCGTGATCATTGTGTTTTGCTCCTCCTGGTGAAAATTCTGCGGGTGCCCATGGCTGTAACCAATTAGTAAGCAAACTTAATATCTGTTTAAGAGGTTTCATTGTCGTTTTTGGCTTGTATTTTTTATAACATCTATACTAGTAAATCAGTTGAGGCTGTAGATGGCGATCAATAATTTTCATATATTTTTGTTGTCAGATCTGATCAATAATTGATATTGGCTGTTAAAATGTTGTACCACTTATGTGAAAGTGCCGTTAGCATTATTTTTTTAGCATTATTTTTTGTTCAAAAATTGTCACAGCAATTATGTTGATACATGTATCAGAATCAGTGTTTATTCTACCATCTTAGCCATCTTGATATTGGGGGGATTTAGAAATGTTTGGGGGGGAAGGTCTGAGTCTCCAAAAACCTTGACAAGCAAAACAGAAGATCATCCATCCTTCCTAATATCCTTTACCCTTCTCAAGTTCTCATTTACCCTTCTCAAAATTTAATGCCCTGACAACCAAATAAATTGTCATCATCCTTACATTTTGCCCTCTCCAAAAAAGCCCCCCATCCTCACACTTTTGGGGGGAAATTATAAAACTTTGGATGGGAGGAATTCCCTCTCCCAGAGAAGGTCTAGAATAAACACTATCACAATTGATCATCGATCTTGCTTTGTAAGTTGTATGCTGACTATGTTTGTCATCGATTTAAAAAAAATTAATATGTTATGTTTTAGAAGTGAAGGGTGTGAGAGTTTATATATGGTAGGATGGTGCAGTATAATATGCTGGCCCATTGAAGGCCGGATACAGATACGAACTGAGGGCCCTTTGATGGCCGGGCATGTAGGGCCTTTATAGGACCAATTTGCAAAATCTATGAGGGCCCACTGCAGATATGAACTGAGGGCCCTTTGAGGGCCCGACATGCAGGACCTTTATAGGGCCAATTTGCAAAATCTATGAGGGCCCACTGCAGATATGAACTGAGGGCCCTTTGAGGGCCCGACATGTAGGGCCTTTATAGGACCAATTTGCAAAATCTTTGAGGGCCCACTGCAGAAAAATAGCAATTATTGACATTGGCCCCTCAAAAAAAAATTCATTGGCCATATGATAGGGCCAACAAACTGTGTTGATTGGGTCGAGTCTCGTCAATTTTATAGGCCTACGGTTGCACGATGGATCGTAACCGCTTAGGGCAGTCCGTGCATGGTTAGATGCAGTGTTTATTCTAGGCCCTTTGGGGGGATCCCCCAAAGTTTAACCCCCCAAATCTATATGTTGCATTGGGGGATGGGAATTCCGCCGAACCCTCAAACGTGTGACGAAAGGGTTTTTTATTTTGGAGAGGGGAAAAAGAGAAGGATATGACCATATAGAAGAGTATTTGAATGAAAGAAAAGGAAGGATGTGAAAAGGGGCGGCGGTGGTTGTACGGGTCGAGATTTTTCTGGCTACGCTAATATGCTGCTAGAGCTTGGGTTAAGTTTAAAGACATAAATTACAATTTTAAAAACCACTCAACAAGGAAAAATTCGGGGGTGCTGGTTTCCACCCTAGGCATAGGCGCAGTGGCGTACGTGTAGAGAGTGGCCGACGCCCGGGGCCAAGTTGTCCAAAGTACGTCCGTCGAGCAAAAAAAGGTCATCAGGTCAAATTTTACGCCCCCTGGTGCCCGACGCCCTGGGCCAAATTGTCCAGAAAGTATGCCCACTGAGCAAAAAAAAGGTCATCGGCTCAATTTTTACGCCCCCCTGGGTCTGCGCCCGGGGCCACCGCCCCCCTCTACACGCTACTGCATAGGCGTAGACTTCTATTATAGGCCTCTACGCTCGAGCCTCCACTTTTTGAAAGGCTACCGTAGGAAAGGGGAATCAGAGGTTGGGCGGACTTGGACCTCTCACTTTTCATTCAAGTTTATTCCCATGCCCTGGGTACCTTCGGTAAAATGGTCGTAGCTTAGTAGCCCCACTGACAAAAAGGATAGCAAATATGTCAAAAATATGCGTAGGCCTAAACAGTGGCGGCTCCACCAGGGGGGCAGCGGGGACCCGTGCCCCCTATCGAGTGCCTGCCTCCCAGTTGGGACCCTATACTTAATGCTATATACATTAAACAACAAATGGTTGGCCCCCATGATTAGAAGTTACCACCCAAACGGCCCTCCACTTGCCAAATCCTAGAGCCGCCACTGGGCCTAAATGGACTCCCTACAGGTATCTAAACGCGCTTGAAAATTCACCAGGTTCATAAAAATTTGGGAAAATGGAGGGGTGTGGTAACCACTGCCCCCTTGAGGTGCGAGGGCCAATAATTAACGAATAGGCCCTTATCGATGTTGTCATACAAAGTTCAGGTTTAGGTAGCCTATTTTTGTGAGAGATGTAGTCTCAGGCAGACACATTGTCTAATGGTAATCACTCTAATGCTGCAGACGCAACGTGGAGTTGCGACTGGTTGGCGACAGTCGACAGATAATAGTCGCATGAATTTTTCATGGGTAGTCAATCCACGCCCCTCCCCCTCGGATCCATCGTCAACCGAAATGATCTTCGAAACAGTCTGGTCCAGCGTTCCGCTGGTGACTGGTGGAGGAAGAATGAAAGAACGAGATGGAGAGACAGAGGACAGCAGAGGGCCTTAGGGTTTAGCTGGTCTGAGCTACCGTAGCGACGGGTAGTGTGCGTTGGGCTTCGCCTTTGTCAATCGCCCTCGCTCAACGACTTGGGACTTGAATCCGATGACCGGTCGCTCGATGCATGCGATCGCGTCACCGGATCACCATCGATGGGACCGACTGCGGTTGGGAAGACGACCGTGGGGACTAGCGAGGCAAAAGCAGGAAACAAAAAAGAGAGCTTTTGTTCAACAGCTTTGGGTTTACACGAAAGCGATGACAATCCTTGATAGGCCTACTGGAGACTGACGCGAAACACTTGGAAGTCGGGACGCAACATTACATGCCTGAAAAAATACAAAAGCTATGAGTTTGGATGAAAACAAAAGTCAATAATGTTTCGTCTGTCTTGATATTAGGCCTGTAGCGTCGCTCGATTCTGTCTGCTGGGCATATGCCATGACAGAAACGGATAGTAGGCCTATGCCTAGGCCCAGTGGCGTAGCGTGACTTTTGGGGGCCCGGGAGGCATCTTTGCCATTGGGGCCCCAGAGTTTCGAGCTGACGAGCAAAAAAACGCCATCACCTTCTTTTTCATCCTGACAAGCAAAAAAAGTTCGTCAGCACGTTCATTTCTACATTTCTAGGGTTAGGGTTAAAAAGTTAGGGTTAACCCTAACCTAACCCTAGCTTCAGGGGCTTCTATCCCTATTTAAGGCGGGCGCAGCTGCGCCCGGAAAAAATAGGGGGGGGGGATATTTTGCTACTAATCTGAACTGAACTGAGACTGATATTGATTCAAAATAACACTGACCGTGACGTAATCAATGATAGCTATGCCTAACACAAAGGATGAAAAGCTGAATATAATACTAAGTCTACAAGAGAGCAAATTAACAGGGGCAATTTGTAATTTGGGGGATTTGTAATTTGGGGGGAATTGAGCCCGGCTGCAAAGGGGGGATAGAAACCGTTGCATAGCTTAGACCCCTCTTCGGGGGCCCCCCGCCCGGGGCCCGGGGGTCTGTCAACAAAGTGCCCCCCACGTTACGCCACTGCCTAGGCCTATTAGGCTACTGTCTGAAACGGTATTGTAGTCGGCGATAGCAGTTCAAATTTCAATTGTAGAGCCAGCAGACAGTGGCGGTTCCAGGAGTTGGCAAGTGGGGGCGTTGGGGTGACAACTTCTAATAATGGGGAGAACCATTTGTTGTTAGGTATGTAGTATTAAGTATAGGGTCCCAACAGGGGTCCACTGGGGGGCAGGCACTCAATAGGGGGCACGGGCCCCCCTGTGGAGCCGCCACTGCCATGCAACAGATATATTCCAACCAAACGAAAGCACGCCAATATAATTCAGAATGTGTCATATATAAGGACTATGGAATGTGTAAAGCTGTTATTAGTGAATAAGACTAGAAATTTCTCAAACACAGTAGTCCCCTACGTATAAAAATTGTCTGCGTCACTGCAATGCATGCCACAAGCTGTCCATCGACTGTGCCATATTGAAGTCAATAATGCTTCGATGTTTTCGTTGTCAAGCAATTACTTGGTGACGATGGTTTATCTAAAACGCGTGTATTTTCGGCTGTATTTTTTGTCGAGGAATCAGTTTCGCCAGTGTTTTATTTTATCCAGGCCTGTTAGGGGAGATCTCCGCCCAAAAACCTTCAAAATCCACCCACTCCCAAAATTAGTAGCGACACAATTTTTGCAATGAACCTTGTCTCTTCCCCGCCAGCCAAGTCAATCCCCTCCACCACCACCAAAGGCCAGGGGTCTGGATAAAACACCGAGTTTCGTCGATAGCTACTGCTTTTTGTTTTGCTTTCGTCTGGCCATCTGCGACTGCGAATGCATAGCCTACTTATGGTACTTGACCGGCGTCAACGTCAGTTTAGGCAAGACAGCGCCGCTGCGCTGTTCGACAGTTTTGCGTCACCATCGCTCAGTGTTTATTCTAGCCACCTTGACATTGGGGGGATTTTGAAATGTTTGGGGGGGGGCAAGACCTGAGTCTCCACACTTTTGGAGGGGAAATTTTCATCCCCAGCCAACATATAAAAAATTGGGGGGATTTTAAAACTTGGGGGATTCCCCCAGAGAAGGCCTAGAATAAACACTGACCATCGCTAATATATTCCTTATTCAAAACGAAATTCGTCAAAATTCCCTCTAGTGAGGCCTTATGTTCTGCTGCTTTCTGAATTTACACTGTAGGAACGTCTGTTGACAGTTTATAATTCTCTCGGTGTCATGTATAGTAGGTCTACTCTAATGAGTCGAACGCGTTCAATAAACAAAGCTACAAGCTGCTTGCTCTTATAGACTTTAATTTCGCACGCTTCAAGCAGTGTATTAAAGTAATCACCGCAAGTCCACAACAGGCAGAATAATACTGACACTATCGAAAAACTTATGTCGTTCAGGGTACGTCAGTGTTTAAGTTTACTCAGTCACCGTGATATCTTTTATCAGACACAGAGATTGCAAAAATTTATGTTGAAACCATGCCGAGACAATACCGTGCCCTAGGATGCAACAGGAGTCTCAAGCCTCATTTCCTCCATTCCCACCTGAATTATTTTCCTCAGAACCTTGGTGATGTTAGTGAGGAGCAAGGGTAACTATTCCACCAGGTCATCAACGACATGGAGCATACCGTATATATCAGGGATACTGGAATGTCAGGACGATGGCAGATTACTTGTGATTGATTGATTAATTGTGATTGATTGTATTGTTGGAATCTAAAACGAGAGTGATGGAAGCCAAAGCACGAAAGGAAGAAAATCCTGAAAGCGTGTCTTTTAACTTAAATGAGTTTTACTCAACAATTCATCAGTGTCGTTTTTCATTAGGCCTAAGTATAGCAAGTAATTGACAAAATGAGAATTAATTATAACTGTTTCTGTAGCAAGCATGAATTGCTTGGTCTCTATGAATACTTTAGCTTTGGCCTAATTTCAATTTGAATGTTTAATATGATTGTGCCAAAAAACATTACGTGATACAGATAAACGGTTGTTATAATATTGGAATCAGCACATAAAAATACTATAAAGCCACATAAAAATGTCAAAACATAGGACAACAAATAAAAGTTTAAAGCATAGCGTTCCTGTTGTGCCGCCATGAAAGCGTTGTTCCTTATTTCATGCAGAATACAAGAATAAATCACTGATGTGCTGCTGCATTCATTCTATAACTAAATCCAAATAAGATCACAGTCATTGAAGTTTTTGGATTTTTACAGATTAAGTGCTATATCATCTTGGCTTCAACTGTTTCCTCTGAAATCACTATTTCCACTTATGCTGGACAGGCTTAAATGTCCAGAGGTCAGGCTGACCCTTGTGACGAACAGTTAAATCATAGTCTGACTTGCTCCACTGAAATGCAGGTACGCTATCGTAGGTTGGCCCACTTATTGCAATAAATTCCAGATCTTTAAACATTCCTGATGTAGTCAGCTAAATATGAGAAACAAGTACCACCTTGATTAATTAAGAATGCCTTGCATTAACAAATATGCTGTGCAATATATCTAAAATACTCTTCATATGCTTATAAGCACAGTAGCACCCATCATTACAGGATTTTGAGTGTGCCCATATTATACATACAGTCAAAAGGAATTGTGCTATAATTCTACTTTCACCCTGACTTACTCAGTACTTAAAAGGTAAGAAATTGTGTCTCAAGGCATGGATATTACAAATTCATAATTCCAAAACTAGAAGTTCCTGATGTTTCTTCTAATCCATTTCATCGACTATAACAGTGATGGCTTATTAACAGCACTAAATAACAGGTTAATTAAATTTGAAAAAAGTCAAACTTTTCTGGACAGCAAACAAAGAGCAATTTCAAACATGAATTTTCTGAAAATCAACGGGATTGACGTCATCTAAGCCCACGTGAAAGAAGTGCTTCAAAATGTTTGAGAATTTTAAGCCCTGATGTGAACTGCAACAGCCAACCTTCATTTATGATTAAATTTGAAAAATTTTTCAGTCCTGCTAAGGAAGCATAGAATGTTATAATTACCTTCATGTCAGTCCCACCATGAGGTCTGTGTCCAAGGGCACCAAATGGGTAAGTTCCGTTAATGGGATTGAGATCGCAGCGCGCAGAAATAGCATTCTCGGCACTGTATGGAGGAGTGCAGTTGCAGGCAGATAATGGATCACGGGTGAAATCGTTATATCTGATGCAAGAAAGATTATAAATATTTCTCTTTTAAAATGCTATAATGATAACATTTGAAAAACATCTTAAATGAGCATGAACACATCTTGCCATAGTTTTAGAAAGGACTACTCTTCAATAAATTAAGGTTTTCTGACAAAAAGTATGTCCATGGAAGTGAACAAATATAATTTGGAGCATGCTGTACAGAATCTGAGCTCAGCATCTGAGCAAGGAATTCAGATGCATTGAACTACATGTAATAGTGAACATAAAGAAGACAAAGATAATGGCATTTCAACGAAAAACTTCACCTGCCTTAACTCAAAAGCCACACAGCACACGAGTTCAATAGCAGGATAGATTTCAAATTAAAGATAACAAAGGATATACAGTGTAAAGAACTTTAGGCTATAGCAATAGATAAGGTGTGGAAAAACAAAGTAATTATAAAAATAAGGAAAGGTACTTCAGACATGCATTTTAACAGTTTCACCTATAGATGTGAGACATACATATGGATCATTACAAAAGACCTAGAAAATAGAATACCTACTTTTGAACGAAAAAGCAGGAGGAAAATACTGTGCAGTGGCGTAACGTGAGGGGAGGCGGAGAAAGCCCCCCAGGCCCCGGGAGAGGAGGGCCCCCGAAGAGTTTTTGCCTTTTTGCTCGTCAACACTATAACAATGTGACAACCTTTTTTTGCTCGTCAGCCACTGGAGGCCCCATATCAAGGATGCCTCCTGGGCCCCCAAAAGTCATGCTACGCCACTGAGACTGTGGATTGGACAAGTCTGCAATAAGAAACTATACAAGAGAAAATGAATTGCAGATAAAAAAGTTATTGAAAGAGAGAAAACCTCATCCCTTCAGACATAAATGAGAATGAAAGGTAAATGAAAGCTTAGGGGCCATTTCATAATTACATAAAGCTGGAGGGCGGATGGGTGGGGTCCTTGAAAACATGACGAAAAGCTATGTGGGTGTGTGTGAGCTTAATGTAACGTAATGCCTTTAAAAACCGATTTGCCGTTAACGGTAAAAAGCTACAGCTAGAAATTTGGGCATAGCAGATAGCACCCATTATTATACTACATTACATTTAACGTTAATATCTGCCATTGAACAGCAGGGAGACAGCGTATTAAAAACATCGCATCTACGTGCGTGTAGCATATCAATGACGGCATATTTGTTACCTATTTGTTACTGCTGTGATGGGTTTAGATATAGAAATGTTACTAATCATTACAGGGTGGGTGGGTGGGTCAGAAAAGGCCATTTCCAGCATTACTTAATTATGCAATGACCACTTAAGGCTCTAATGCTGGTAATAATGGATGGTTAATATGAAAGCAAGAATTCACTGAGAATGGCATGACAGTATAGGCAAATAGTATAAGAGCCATCTATAAGAGGTGATCCACAAAGTTCTGTTCAGCAAGAATAGCAGGAAACTGTACAGATGGCAAAAGACACACCAATGGCAATAAGCTTCTGGTTCCTGATAATGACAAGAATTATAAAATAAGGTTGACAAGTTAATTAATTTCAAGCATTCAGTGGTTTTCACACAGGCTTACTTAGCCTCCTAAACCACTTAAAATCACATTATTATTATTATTATTATTATTATTATTATTATTATTATTATTATTATTCTGCTGATAATCAGTTGAAAATTGGTCTGACCTCATGAGACGTGTCATTGAGGCAATATCCGTAATGTGGACATGATCCCGTCTGAAGAGCTTGGCCCTTGGAGTATTCTCATAACTAAACCAATCTCCATACTTAGCGACCATCTCCTGTCCCCCACTAGCATTAAATATTTCTGGAAAATACCTAAAACAAAACTGTCAGCCGTAAAGTAATTACACCAGAGCAATTAAGGTCTAGCAAAATATGAAATTGGCAAAAAATTGGTGTCCTTCAATTTTCATTAAGCCAGATGGCAGTTGTGCCAATTAAAGAGGCAAACATGCTTCAAAATCCATAATGTCATACAAAGTTGGAGATGACTGAATGATTGAGAGATTGAGAGAGAGAGAGAGAGAGAGAGAGAGAGAGAGAGAGAGAGAGATGCTTTGGATGAAACCAAGAACCCATGGAAACAAGAACTAAGCATTATTCAAAAGAACAGATCTTCCCCAAAGGTAAACTGGTCATCAAAGGTCATTACTTACGGAGAATTGTAACTTGGCCAATAGCTCTGTTTCCTAAGTGTATCTGTCACATCGCGATACATGACCATACCTCTACAAATCATTACATGCTGATAAAGAAAAATGTATTGCCCACTGACCCTGTGCAATAATTATATATATATATATATATATATATATATATATATATATATATATGCCATTCTCAAGTAAATCCATATAAACAAAATATCCAATTACTCAGCTTTAACTCCAAGTCTGCAGGACAGCAGCTTTCAGCAATATTGCAAGTATTTACAGTAAGATCTGCACAGTCACTTGTATTGCAGACATTTGCCACTGCTTAATCAGACAGTCAAATACAATCAGCTAAATTATGAATTAAGAAAACAAGACTAAATTAGTTTCTCAGTAAAGAATTGTGTTATTTTAAAGCATAAGAAATCACTGCTTGAAGATCTATCACATGCTTACGGAATCTGTTCCAATACATAAAGTAGTCCATCGTTGAGAAATGATGCACCTGCAGTAAACTTTTTATAATCAACAACCATCCACTGGTTGTTATAGCTAAAAGTATAGTAAGAAAAGCATGGGAAAATTTTGGTCATATTGAATGAAGAAAAACACAGCTGAAGCAATGAAAATTTGAGGTAAATGCAAGGAAGCAAACATTTCATTTCTAGTTATGATGTTGTAGTAAGGCACAGCAATATACAGCAGCCCAAAAACAGATAAAAACTAGTTACCAAGACTTCTGACTGGGAAATTTTCAACATTGGAATTTTACAGCTACTGTCCCTACTAAGGCAAAATATGACTTGATACATCTGTGTTTGGGTCATTTTGAAACTACTGCACCTTAATTGCTTAGTTATAGATAACACAAATATAAGCAGTACATTACTAATGATAGTATCCAAAATATTTTTTTAAACATTATGGCAGCATAAAACTGACTTACGTGCCACTATTAAAGCGGCTAAAATAGTCGACCCATTCCTTTCCAGAACTTGCAAGACGATTGGCCACCATGTTACGGATGCCTTCAAGCACAGCATTCTTTGGCGTAACAAATACCCAACGTGAAGCATTACTGTTGCCGATAGTTGTTTCCAGGGTCACCTGAAATAAATCGACCCTAATCATAAAACAACTTAATGTTGTTAATTTTTTTCTGTAACCAGCACTTTGACCACATTCAGCACAAAAGAGAACAATTATTTTCCAGTTTACAAATTTTAATCTCAAGTTTTAAGTACAAATCAGATCAAAACCTCAATTCATCTACTGTTATGATTAAAGAAATTTATAAATATGATGAACTAGTTTAAGAAAATACTAAGGAAATGTGATAGCCAGTTACACATGGAAAGTGACTTACCAAACCTGAAGAAATGTCATAGAAATCATCACCAGACATCAGGATTCCAGGATATGATGAGAATGTCATCTGTCTGCCCGGTACAAACTGGTCACTTCCTTATAAGAAATACAAAGCCATGCAATACATTTTACAAGCAATTTCAACTTAGCCAGACTCCTTGCTGGGCCAAGAAGGCATGGTCACATAAGTGGTCACATGACAACTTTTTTGCATTGCCTCTCTTACCCAAAATTACATTAATTCCACAAACTGTGGGTAGTCACAATTCACTAGAATATTGGGGGGCTCCTTATTACCTTTCTGAGTTACTCCATTATTCACTCAGCTCATTCACCAGTCTCAGTCTACATACACTCCATCACTTAGGGTCCATTATATGTGCATATGTGCCACAGGCATGCACTTCAATATTTCAGCAACAGGACTTTGCATCAGGTGGTCCAATTTTCTAGAATTAACTTGAAGTGAGGATATGTAAGCATGCAGTCAACAATTCTATTATCTTCTTCTTAAAATGCTTGAAAACCTACTTTTTAAAGTACAAAATAACCATAGTGGGAGCACTTCTGAAATTTTGTCCAGTATAGGCGCTATATCAACACCCTGCTACATTATATATGCATATATATATATATATATATATATATATATATATATATATAAGAAAAATTAATTCTTTCTAGACTATTTTTGGCTTCTATTGCAATTGCATAAATTTTAAAATTGAAAATTTTCATCAATTTCTTAGAAATTAATATAGAAACCTGGAAATAGAAATTAAAAGAGAAACCTGGAATCAGATGAAATCCAAAGGAATATTTTTTGAGAATTCGTAACATGTTTCCATAATAATTCCATGTATCCTGTGAAACGTAAAGGTCTTTGTTTCCAGGAAGAAGTTTAATCAACGCTGAGCAATGACCTGTTCCAATAACACGTCTCCCACCATCCTTATGCAATGCTGACTCAAGATCTTCAAGGTCACCACTGATCTGTAACATACTGAACAAACAAAAAGCAGAAGTATGTACTTACAACAAGCCTACCTTAAAACTTATCAGTTTTCATCTGAGCACTTACAGTCAAAAAGTGTAGAATATTTCGTCTTCATGCAAAAACTAAATTGCTATGATGTAGATGACTATGATGATGACAACGATGACGATAACGAACGACGACTATGACGACGACGAGTTCTCAGGAGTCAGGTCCAACTGGTTTTATACAATTGAGGGATAAGGCGAGGGAGGAAGTTTCCCACTGCTTTCCTCACAGACAACTAGGGTTGAACAACTTGTCCAAGGTTGCTATGCAGCGACCAGGGTCAGATATTAACCCGCTACACTCCGATTGTATGACAAGAATCCCACCACAACCCCACCCTGTCCCCAAAATCCAGTAAGCATTTCAAACATTGCTGAAAATGAACTTAAGAGAAAGCTATGTAAATTAATAGCCTTTGGATGAAGTTGACATTTACAATCCAGATATCAATGTTAATGTTAAAGCACAAAGCTGAGAAACAGGACTGTAGTTAAACCATCAAGTACACACCACCATTATAAAATTAACCAGGAGAAACTTACAGAAGACTGGTCACATCTGGTTTATAAACTGGCTTCATTAGCAGTGACTTCTCCTGCTGTTTCATCCCATAACCATCAATTAAACCTTGTAATTGAACTAGGGAGAGGTGCACCTGATATAAAATTCAAAATAAGAAATAAAAATTAGGTAAACACAATCAAATTTTCGCATTTATTTGATCTTTCTACATTAAACCAATTGCTGAGCTGTTATGTTAGCAGCCAAACAATTACCAGTACATGCATTTCGAATTATACAAATATTAACATTAGTCTCACTATTGGTAGTCTCTATATGAAAATTTTAAATTAATCAAAAACATTTAAAATATGCAACTCAGTTTCCAAAATGATGGTTGTTAGCAGCTTCTATTTCAAATAAAACTAATGATAACATTCAGAAGCACTAGACAGTAAAACTCCTTGATTTAAGAGCTCTAATTTTTAAAATACTGGAAGACCATAATTTTAAAAAAGTTTAAATAACAAATCTAAGCCTTAACCTGATGCCAGTAAGAGTCTGTTTGAGATTTAGCACTGATTTGCTCGAGCAGCCATGCTGCGTTATCATCTAAGTAACTTTGTAGCCTCTGACAATATCCCTTTAAAGGTTTAGTGCAGTATCGGTCAAATTCTGTGTTATACCAATGCATTTTTACTAAGTCGCTTGTAAGAAATGCCTCAAGCAGTCCAGCAGCATAAGCCTGATCAATGTCATTGTGACTGGCATTTGTTGTGACTTCCAAATAAGCCCATCTGCACAAAAAAACAACTGCTCAATTAAAGCAGTACAAGAGTAAACAGTGTTGAGCCACTTATGTCTATTTAATTTAATAGGCAACAGTTTAAATTGCTGCTGTAGATGGAAGTTTTTCTTTTGCAGGTTGTTACTATTTGTCGTTCGGATCACCATTTTCATTGTCTTTCCAGTCCATTGCATGACTGATAACATCATGCAATGGACTGGAAAGACAATGGAAATGGCGATCCGAACGATAGACAGCAGAAAGCAATGGAGAATTTTCATTCATGATGCGGTCTACCCTCGTACCGAGGATGGCTGAAGACAAGACTATTTGCATAGCCTCTCCTGACTTTTGCAAAGGTTTTATGGCTGAAACTGATTTTTATGCTAATTTTAGATGGAGCTATTGGTAGCAATTGGAATGGAAGCATGAGGAAACCTGAAAAAATTTGGAATGGAAATTAGAAGAGAAATTTGGCCAAGTATAAAAGTTCACTATTGTTCTTGGCTCTTTCATCCTTTCTGTAGCAATTGTTCTGTTAAGTACAGATATACAATATACCCGTTTAAATTTTTTTGCGTCAAAAGTTTCAAGTCGTGAATCATATATTTATGAGAATAAAAGAGGTACTTCTGGGGCGCATACAGCATTTTCTTTCTTTATCACTTTTTACTATTGTTTAAACTAGTGACAGCTCATCATCATCGTCACTTATAACAATGTTCTTGACATCAGTCGATGGTCGCCCCTTGATTTGAATCAACCCCCTCCCCCCTTTGTCAGATTCAATAAGTCAGTCCGATTTTTCCGGTCCCGGTTATGGCGGATAGGCAATAAAGAACAGGCACGTTTTGAGTCTGTGTTTAAGTCTGCAAAGCCAATTATTTAAATGGCACTTTAGAAGTTAGTTAGTTAATTACCCCGTGCTGTTGATGTCATTACGATATGATGCAAAGGCGACGGCGGACTTCGCCACTCCTTTCTCGATACCAAATGAATCCAGAGCGTGGTTCCAAACAATCGACAACTCTCTGCTGAAAGCGGATCCTACAAGGAATACAAAGACGAGAAAAACCAAATGCCGATCCATTGCGAAGTACGGCAACAGCTAAGCATGTAACTATGGGGTAATTACACACGCGATCATATGATGCTGGCTTCCTGAATCTGTAGAGCGCTGCTACCGGTATTTCTAGAAATATCACAGACGACTATTTGAAATTCTCGTAGATTTCAAATTCTGTCCTAATTCTAAAATTACAAAGGGAAAAGGGAAAGGTAGTCCGGTACTCGATCGAGCTTAGGGTCCGGTGACCCTGATCTTCGTGTACTAAGCAGTCAGAAACGTAGGTGGCTTAAAGCCTTACACCATTAATCTAGAGCAGTTTGCCATTGCTATTTCTAGGCTTGCGTTTTACCTTCACAGCTTAAAATTATATGAAGTTATCAAGTATTTTAAAGTAATTATGCACAATGTTGCTTCTATCACTTCACAAGAGTCTCAGAATGTTTGAGTTAATAATTAAGATAGTGCGACATTCAACAGTTTCTGGAAACAATAGTTGCAGAGGAAAGCTAGAAATTATGTGAAACTTGATGACAAATCGTTGAAATTGATGATGTTGCGCTAAAATCTCATAACCAATCAATAATTATGAAAATATGTGTAATGTAGATTATATCTGAGAATTTGTAATTGTTGCTATTGCTAAAAATTCTGAAGATAGATTGATTAAGAATATATATATATATATATATATATATATATATATATATATATATATATATATATATATATATATATATTGAATTTGCAGGCAGTGTAATCACAAATAGCAACTGTCAGTCAAATTGCTTCATGAGAATACAAACAACTAATTCTAGCTATTTCTAGTTCTAACCTTGTTCCTCTTCTGTGATGCAGTAATGGATAATGCGCTGTACATCTGTCAAAATATTGCTGGCATATCAAATGATGCCCATATTGCCAAAGGTTGCTATGTACTGTAATTACACGATTGACAATGGTTACATTTGAACCTGGAACTCTCCTGTCTTCAAGCAGATTCTGATGCCACTAAGCCATATGCCACTAAGCCATAGTCTGTCTTGCTGTTTCCCTCTGACTGATCTCTGGAATGACCTGGTCTTTTGCAGATGGATTTGAAGTACCATCGATTGATACTCTTGAGTATTAGAAATGGTGCTATAGAAGTGCATAATTACTATATGCAGTCTATGCAGAGACTTTTGGATTTTCCAAGCACATGAAATTTGCTTAGCACTCATCACTTTGGTATTTTGGCACCAGTAGCTTATAGTAGATTGTGTAAGTAAGTAAAGTAAAGTAAAATCTCGTGGATTTCTATAGCGCCTTATAGCGCCTTCTATAGCGTTTTATAGTGCAGTAGCATTTCTTCTAATGCCAGAGGTCTACCGGTAGTAAGATGTTACCCTTGAGCCTTGAAGACTCAGACATTTGAATCAACAAGCTTGGCTTCTGGGGGTTCTTTAATTTATTATCAGTACACTTTTTAAATCGAAATTTGCAGAGATGCTACACAGCTGTTCTAGTTTAAGGTCCACCAAGGCAGAATGTAATACACTTCAACTGCTCTTCCTTATTTACATTCCTAAGGGTTCCTGGTGGTGGCAGTGCTCAGAATTTACTATTAGGCAGTGATTGATCTCAAAGGCAGTGTGGTCTCTGACTACTCTTCCACAAGTTTTCAATCCCACTGTTGAGGCATCAGGACTCACTTGTGAGATGATTATCAGAGAATCATTGGCATTATTACTTTCAAGGTTCTGCTTTGATTTGGTATGCATATTGGAGGCAAATGACTTGTATTGGGTGTACAGTTACCATGGAGAAATTTATAGTATACAAGACTGTAATTTTTTTCTATTTATTTACCGGTATGTATCTTCACAGATGAGCATTATGTGCAAGTTCAGGTCTGTATTTCTGCATGTTTGCAGGAATAACTACACTGTACTTGTCACATAAAAATGCAGCATATAGCAGACAGTTGGTAGGTTATTTCTGTAAAGATGTTACACTGAGATACGTCACTTTATAGCTGGATGCCCTTGTGAGCAATAAACCAACAAAGAGAGCAGTTTGATTTTCCAAATTGTTAGCAGTAATAGCCTTTCTGTAAGTTCCATTCATTGTGGAATTTGGTAACAGACCGCAGAATGGCAGTTATGCATAATAGCATTGTGGGCAGCAGATTGGACTTTGTTTACTGAGTTCATGTTCAGTAAAACGCAATACAGTAATAATTTATCATTGAAGGCCATGTCTTGTGAATGTTTGCTGAGCCAGGTCTTATTCTGAGCATCATACCAGTTGTGAATACAACTTTATGTAATGCACTCTTTGGGCAACATCTCTTGGTTATCCAGCCAGTACATGATATAAGCATATGGACACAAGGCATATTTTTGTCATCCTCCAAATGTATTTGTTAATCAGCAACTACAGGGAGCTGCAGCCAAGAGCTCTCTATAAAGCATAATAACCTTTGGTCGAGAGTTCGGTGGTCCTTGTTTGGTTGCCTTTTGCTGTAGCAATCCCAACAGGTGAAAAATGTGTGGGCCTATAGCCAGTGCCTAATTGACCTATGTTCCTGTGCTCTCCTGTGAGAATTAAATCAGATCAGTCAGTTGAAAGCTTCAGATGTGCAGAGTTGTTACTGCGTTGTGGGTAGTTGGCTGCCTGGATCTATTTGCAGATGAGACTTTCATCAGTGGGATGCATCTAAGAGAATTTGCTAAAGATTATTGTAATGTAGCCTATGGATTATGAAAAAGTAATTTTCTAGGTTATCAAGGTAGAAATATATTTTGTTTCATATGAATCAACAATCAACTTTGTATTATTTTATGATTTCATTATATGGTTAACATATTGTACATGAAAAATTTGTTTTTCTAATATAGTTATAAACTTTCACCATATTTGAGTTTTTATGTGCAGGGAAGCAGCACTTGGGATAACTGCAAGATTTTTGTTTTGGAATGTTGCACTTGTCTTTTTTTAAGCCACTTCATTTAAACAGCTGCTCTTGACAGAGAGGGTCTTTTATGATGATGTTTTGTTGTAAAATAATTGTCCTCCTTTTTATCTAGTTGCTATGAAGAGTAAAAACTTACATTGTTGACATATACGGTAATTATAATCATCAAGAGTGGCTGCATAATATTAACGCAGATGCCTTGAAATTAATACATCGATCACTAAAGGTGACCCATTAACCTAATTTAAATACAGCTGGCTTAGGATTGCATTGCTTGATTGGCAAGGTTCACTGCCAAACAGAGTAATACTAGATTTGTGTCTGGTATGCACTGTTTACATTAGTGGTGGGAGGTTCATTCCATCTGCATTTAAGTTTAAAAGATGTTCTACATTTGCATTTTTACCATTTAATCTAATTTCACCAAAATTATCACCAAGAAAATGTTCCTCTGCTTTTCCACTTCCAAGATGCCAAAGGAAAAGTGCTATAAAATCTACCATTATGTTACATTACAGATGCAACCTTTTCACTGGTAGTTGAGATCAGAATGGGTTTGACTTCAAAAAATTCCTTAGAAAGTGTGTTTGAAACTGTATTAACTTAATTCACACACACACACACACACACACACACACACACACACACACACACACACACACACACACACACACACACACACACACACACACACACACACACATATCCTGCCCTACTACAATGGTATTGGCTTCCCTCAGCTGTGCTTTCAGCTAATTCCATGTGTAAGAGGGTATACAGTACTTTTCCAGAAATTCTAGTTGATGGCCCTTTTCAAAGTCTTTACAAAATCTCAGAATTTTCCACTCTTTCATAGTTTACTTCAATGCTTTTGGACCAAAGTTATCACAAACATTTTAGCTGAAGGTCAATACAGTAGCTAAGATTTTGTTTTCAACTTCATCATTCATATGATTTGATAATTTTCTAACTTTGTATTATATAGATGTTTAGTCTTCATATAGACTACTGGGTAATAGTGCTGTTACGGTTAACAAAACCGAACCAAAACCACGGTTTTCAGTAAAAACCGAACCGAACTGAAACCGCGGTTTTGACCATGCAAATTTCAATGGTTATTTTTAGTAGAGAATAGCAAATACAATACATGATTATGCGCGACTTTAAGTCACCTTCTCTTCTCAATTAATGCAATTGCCAATAACTGTTGAATAACAGTAAATCTACATAAAATTTACACCACTTTCTCATAGGCAGTGCTGCTGGCTCATCATATACATGACACAAAAACGCTTTCTCTTTTTAACGCTTTAAAGCTGTGCATTCTAGCGATGTTTAAAAAATCAAACCGAACTGAAACTTCGGTTTTTCGGTCAAAACCGAACCGAAACTGACCGAAATTGCACAAGATGAAGCCATAACAGCCCTACTGGGTAATTGCAAATATTATATTTTAATGACTAATATTCATCATTCACACTCTTTGGTAAACATGCAAGTTTCAAAGTCATATAGCCATATAACTGAACATCCAAGTCTAGAACATGCTTTTTGTTTGTATACTGATTGATTTTGCTTCATTCACCAAGTACTTGAATAGTTTTTGCTTGTGCATTTTTTTTGGCCCCTTGTTAAATATTAGATAACAATAATGACACTGCTGGTCTGCAAGTATAAATTAGTTGATGGACTCCTGTGATGTGATAGCAATGATATAGTGCAAAAAAATTAATGCTTAGATTACAACAGGACTTTATTTCTTATAGGCTGATAAAAGGATTTTGTAGGTCATTTATTACTTAAGAGCATGAATTGTGTTGAGTGATCACTCAAGAACAGCATATTTTTCATCATCTTGAAAATTTGTAATGGGTGAACTGACAGTTTTTGTATGATAATCGCGTAATGAGTGATCTCATGCTGAATGACCATCAAGATTCAAGAGCTTCTCACCACCCCACAATAATTGCAATGTTCAATCTATTTTCAGGAAAAAAATAGCAGTTGCATGTAATGACCTATTATTTTATTGCGTCATAGTTCACTGCTTCATGACATGGAAGATGAAAGCATTGAATACACAAAGACAAGAGTAAAGCAGCTTTTGAAATGTGGCCTTTGCTCTCAGATCTTCAACATTCCACGCCGTCTGCCATGTGCTCATTCGTTCTGTTATAGCTGTCTACAAGAATACTGCAACTCTCTGCAGACTAAGAGCACCGTCTGCCTTGGATCCTTCCAATGTCCAACGTGCCAGATGGTCATTGGATTGCCCAACGGAGGAGTTGTTGATTTTCCCATAGATGCAAGAATCGTTGACATCAGAGAATCAGCAGTTGCAGAGATGAAGGATGCTCTGTTGAAGAAGCTTCTGGTAAAGAAAGGAAATTTCCCCGCAGAATCTTTTGAATCGGGCTACTGTGATACAGAGTCACAGACGTCTGATGCATCCAGTCAAGAAGCAAAGAGCAGTATTTTTGAGGATGACCACTTATCACACATGAACAAGAAGAGGTCTGTTCAAGGGAGATACCAAACATTCACAGACTTTGATGCTCGCCCTAGAAATTCCGAAGCTGGTGATGAGACTGTTGGGAGGCCAAGATTTAGTCAGAATCTGTCAAAGTCCTCCAGTCTGAGAGAGATACACAGAAGAAAAGCTCAAGACTTGATGGCTGCATTTGATAGGCGATCAGATTTCACATCAGCTGACGACTTCTCTCACAACAGTGCATCTAGCTTTGACCATGATATCCACACAGCCAGCAGATCGTATAGGAATCTCTACCGCAAAGGTACCAGCCGATACAAAACACACCAAGGAATTAATGTATGCGAAGAATTCTCAACTTCAAATGTTGGTAACAGGTATGGTGCCAGAGCAAGTGAAGATGATTGTGAGATATTCTCCAGGTCATCGTCATCATCAGAGGTAGATTCTAAGTTTGTACGAAACTGTAGGCATTACCAAAGCCTTAGAGAAACCAGCAGTAGAAGGCCTTATCTGTCATCTGTTGAGTCCATTTTTCATGAGCATAAAGCTTGTCAGAATGTGAATGGTGGGAATGATGTTCAGCATGAAATCAACAGCACTGCCTCTTTGTCAGAAGTCTCAGAAAACAAACTGGAATGTATGAATACAACATTGCAAGAAAGAAAAGAATCTGATTCCAGAAAACTGCAGACTATGCCAGAGAAGATGAACATTTCTTCTCAACCAATTTACAATTCATCTGATTTGTCTGTAAATGATTATCATGCAGTAATTACTGATTCAATGCCAATCCCTTTTAACTTATCAAAAGACAATAAGATTTCATCTAAGATAAAGAGAAAATCAACTGGTCGGACTAAATGCACAACGGTTTTTGAATCTGTTGTAAACACTGATGAGGAAGATTACACTGAAAGTGAAATCACACATTGTGAGAATAATGGTCATTATGAGGATCTTTCTAGACGTCAACTCTCTTCTGACACTGTTAAAAATGATAAACTCTGTGTGCCGGAAATTGTGATTGCTCAACCAAATGATGAAGATATTGATATTGTTGGAAGTCCTGAGAAACAATGTCTAGATCCTAACATTTTCTGTAAAATTCCTTGCATGGTAAATAAAAGTACTTGCAGTTATGAGGAAGTTGACGAATCACATGAGAGAGAAGCTTTGCAAGAATTTGATTTCTTGATAAATGACGATGAAGGTATTGAACTTGACAGTGAAAGAAGTGACAGCATTGCCTCAATTAGCAATGGCCATTTAGAGGCCAACTCTTTAGAGCACCATTTGTGTACTCCTTGCATTGTTACCTCACAAGGTCATCTACACCATGGAAGTCCAGATAACATTTTGCCAGTTAACAATGCACAAAATAGTTGTTCAAATGAAATCTACATGGCTGGGAAGTGCTCAGAGACATTTGAGAATTTTAGTAGTGGGAATAATTATTGTCACATGGAGGGAGAACCTTTGGGGAAAACAATTGGCTCTGATCAATTTGGACAATGTTCAAATGATGTAAATTATCAGTCAGATAATTTTGCAAGTTCAGCAGATGGAAATCTTTGTAAGTTTTTTAATGACTACCCTAATCATTCTGATGTAGTCGATTCTGGAGCACCACATCTTAAGAAGAGCACAAAAGAGGGGACAGCACAGCTTCACCATGTGTCTTCAGAGGAATACCTTATGCCAACAGGTGTTGCCATTCTGTCCCAAGGAAACACAGTTGTTGCAGATTATGGGGTTGGCTGTTTGCAATACTATGCTGATGATGGTAACCACCTGCACAAAATAGAAGGAATAAAGCCCTTTAGCATTGCAGTTAACCCCAGCAACAATCAAGTTATTGTTGGCGATCGTAGAAAAAAGACCATCTGCCTGTTTGACGAATGTGGATGTGATGTGGCCGAGTGGGATGCAGACATGTTCAAATGGATCTGTGGAGTAGGGATCTTCAGAAACGGCGATCTTGTCGTTCTCGATCGAGAGAAATCCCAGTTTGGCATATACAAACCAAATGGACAGTTGGTTTACGCTTTTGGTTCCTATGGTAACGGCGAAAAGCAACTGTGCATGGGAGAATTTTTAGTGGTTGATGAAATGGATCGAATTGTGACTTGTGATTCGGGCAACCATTGTGTCAAGATTTTCAGTATAACTGGTTCATTACTGCAGACTTTTAGCAATCGCGGTGAGGAAGACGGGGAACTCCAGTGGCCAAAGGGAGTCTGCACTGACAACATGAACAACATTATTGTAGCTGACACTCGTAACAGTCGTGTGTCTATGTTCTCCTCTGATGGTACCTTTATTCAACAACTTGTGACAAACTTAACTTTACCTTATGCAGTGAGTTACAGTAATTCAACTATTGCAGTTACCATGTACTCAGTCATGGGTCAGTCACGATTTCATCTATACAATCTGTACGAGTCTTAGCTTTGTTATTTTTTACAGTTTATGAACACTTTTTGTATCTGATAGCAGTTCATCTTGTTACTAAGTTCAATATTTTTATTTCCTGTATCACCTTTAAACTTTTCTCAGACCTGAAATAGGACCTTGCTTGATATATTGCTGGTTTATTTACTGTATATGGTACAATATTATTTAAGCCTTAAGGTAATTCTTCTATACAAAAGCCACTCTCTCCCTGAAATACAATGCTCTTAAGTGAATGTAAACATAACCCTTGTAAATCATGGCATCACAACCATTGAAGCTATTGACACCGTCTAAGGCAGTGGTTCTCAAGTTCAGTGGTTCTCAGTGGTGGGCTGCAAGATGGAGATTTGTGGGCCATGCTGAAGTCTCAAGGATAAAAGAGAAGTTAATAAATCAAATAAAAATAATCCAAATTTTTATTAGTATAACTTTAGTTCATTGGCATAGCCACAGGTTTTAGAAATGTTGTCTTACTTAGGAGGGGCTGGGCCCTCTTATTCTGGGGTCAGTCGTGAGATTTGCACATAAACCTTTGAGAATTTGTGTGGAGGATGGGTAGGTATGATGTAGGTGAATGCCAAAAACTCCTTGCGTGACTTTTTTACTTCCTTATTTACCTGTAGCCTACACTTTTCCCCTGCTGTGCCAATGACTGCTTAATTTAACAGATGGGCCGCAAGAATTGTTGAATTTCAAATGTGGGTCGTGCATCAAAGGGTCTGAGAACCACTGGTCCAAGGGTATTTACATAGTACGTAGGGCCTACTTGATATGTATTCGTTTCAGCAGTCATGAGAATGCTACATATGTGAAAAATTATTAGATGAATTACCATATGTATATTGTAAAGATTAATTTATACAATTTATTTTAATTACTCCATCTGATTTATGTTTTGTATGCATAAATGCTTCAACATGCTTTTTAAAAATTTCTTAACTTCATAGCATTTTAGAAATCAACTTCAATTTTATTGTACTTATTGACTTTTGTGTCCTACATTGTTCATTGTTGAGGAATTTGGGTGTTTGATATTCCTCCAAGAAGAACGATGCTTCGGAAGGGTAGAGAAGTTATTTGTTTAGTCATCTGACCATCACTGGTAGTTAAACCATTTGCTCTGGGATACAGTTCATCCCCCACTGCAATTTTTATAAATCAAAGACCGGTGAATCAAAAGCATCAAGAATGAAAGTTTTGTTTGTTCCTTTATAAAGTAAAAAATATTTGTCAATATGTGCCTACCGGTAGTCATTATGTTTACTAATATGCTTTTGGCAATAAGTTCAAAGACCATCTGATGTGCAATTAATGATTTACAGTACATGGGGTTCTATAGAACGTCTTAAATTCCAAAAGACCAGTACAGCTACAAACTTTGGAATTGCTAGCTGTAAAAATTCTGCAAATTTCATTACCCTGCAGACTGAACATAACTATTCTGGTGCAAATCCAGAAATTATGTTTGGAGGGCACTTCATATTCCATTCCCCATGCTTTTGTGTATGTGGTGCAAACCGTATGAATTGATGCATGTTGTTAAAATTATTGAGAAGGAAGCAAAGTCTACATTCATATATTTATTCATGCCGTTATAACTTTTTGGCTTGTTGCCATGATGAGAAATTATGAAACAAAATTGTTGGGGTTGGCTTGGGAGAAGCACGTGGCCTCTGTCTCCCCAGCAATCGGTCTCTGAACATATCAATTTATTCCATTCATATTTGCTTATAAGAAGTGTGGGAATGTGACTCTTGAACTCATAAAATAATAAATTCATTGGCTAATGCTGCCAATATTTTAGATTAAGAAACATACCTGAAACTGATTATTTGACTGCATATCTTATACAGATGGGTCATGTTATGTTTTAATTCTTACAGCTCTGTTCCATATATTGTACGATTAAATAAATATATGGCAAAAAACTGCAGTGGCAAATTTTATACTGAAACTGTAGTAGGCTTAGCTCTCTATAGGTGAACTATGACACCAAGTGTGCTATTATGAAATACATGTTGTGTAGTTAGTCAAAAGTTGAGAAATGGTGAAAAGTTGAGAAATTGCTGGGCAAAAATAATAACTAATGAGAAGAAAGACAACTGGATATCCAGAGGATGAAGTTCAAATTTCAAAGTACCTCATACCCTAAATATTTTTTTCAGACACCATTGGGTGAGCTTACGATACTTCCCCTAACCCCCTAGTCAGATATGATTCCGATTCCTCTAACCCCCTAGTCAGACAAGTTGGCCTATAGAGATTGTAGCAGCTTTGATGTAATTCTTATAAATCATGCCATCTGCAGTGAAGACAACAGTATTTAATAGATAAAATATACACCACTACATTTATAAAGTCAAGAATTGCTTAAAGCACTACTATTATTCTAATACTGTGGTATGACTACTGTTGAAGATTTTTTCCAGTCCCTTTCCATCGTTCTGCCAATTCTACTTGGCAACCAAGATCTCTAAGAGCAGCTTTGGCTTCATCTTGACACCCTTTATGTGTTGACAGAGTTAGTCGAAGCTGCTGTTCTGCACCAAGTTCTAAAAACGCTGCGCTGTTTTCTGGACAGCGTGAGACAAGATTACGAACTGCCATGCATGCTGATGTCTAAAATAGCCAAAAGCATTATAATACAGTTTAATGTAATATGTATTTGCATAATTTTCCAATTTCATACTAAGTTATATACAGTCAATTAATTCATTTGCAATTCAAATAGTTTTACAATAACCTTTGATTGTAACAGGACAAATTTGCATAAGAGCAATGTCAAGAAGTCTGTGACAAAACATTCAAATTCGAAATGACCCCACTCAGTATGATTAGGGTTAAAGAGAGTTATTGTCACAGCAATAGATCTCCTTCTTCAATATATACCACATAGTCAACTCCTCTTTATGTCAACTTCACTTAATATAAACAATTATGAACATTTAGGTTAGACAGTATTTTCAAGATGTAACAAGAACTAAGATTCATGTGAAACCAGATGTTTTGAAACCAGGTGTTTTCTATTAACTCCATGGATGATATTTAAATCAGACTAGCAAAGAGATTATTTCTCAGTGTTTCCAGCTTTGCTGCATAGAATATGGAAGAGTCATGACTTGAGCGTCAGCATTAAAATAAGATTGTGGAAAAGGAAGCCATGGTCAATAATTGCAGCATATGGGTTTGAAATAGTAACATTAGAGAAGGACGACAAAAGATTCATCAAGGGATTTTAAATTAAAGTGTGCAGACAGATAATAAAAATTGAATGGGCAAAAAGGGGAAGAAATGAATGAATATTAAAGAAAGCTAGAACACAGGCACAGATATGTGAAATAATAAAATGAAGCTAATTTATTTTGTACATATCATGACAAAATATGGAGATTCTTCCTTGTATAATTTTAAAGAGGTGGTCAGCATCACCTGGATAGAGAATGTCCAATCATTAACTGGACTGACATTGGAAACAGAAGTGAGATTGAAAAATTGAAAGGATAAAATGGAGAAGAGCGGTCCATGAGGAAGACAAATCTTGGAATGAGAATTAAGACAAGACATTCAATGATATTGACAATGTTAAAAGCCAGTTAACAGTAATTATTGATTTGTAATCTGGTGCTCCTTGCTCTTACAGAAGAAACATGCATTCAATGATTCAATCAAAATTGGCCATGATGAATCTTAGCCTTAAAAAGAGAGGTTCATAGGTAATACAGTAAAATCACATTAAAACAACATTTATTATAACAGAATTCAGTTATATTGACCAAGATCTGCATGCCACTTAAGGTGTACTTTAATACTGAAATTAATAGTACCCGGTATATTTAAAATTCGGATTTTATGTCTTGTGCCAGTATATCAAAGTACTTGTTTCTTGCACATTTAGAACAGCATAGAACAGTTGCTCTATTGATCATGCTTACTTGAACAGATGCATTCTTTGCATGCACCTGCATCAATTTTACAATGCAATCTGGTGCTCCACTTTCCAAAGCTGTTTTGCTGTGAGCAGGAAACCTGAGGACCAGTGCAGCAATGGTGGCACATCCCACATCACAAAGACCGGCATTTCGGATATATTTGTTCATAATTTCCACAATGGTCTCCAGCCCTCCTTGCTTTACAATCTCGCCTTTGACAGGATCGCTGCCAGCCAGAGTTTTCAAAAGTCCCAGAATACTGTATTCCAGGTTCTACGAAATAAACACACCAAGGCATAAGTTTGAATTCTTAAGGTCACAAAGACAGTTTAAAATAATTCAACAGCAAACTAAAGTACAAAGTCTAACAAGATTTGAACATTGTGCACAGATGAACTGAGCTATAACCACAATATCATGCATGTGTGATTTTCAAACAAACTAAAATCTCAAGTGAGTTTTCAGACTTCTCTTGCTAAAAAAATGTTCCACATACATCTGATACTTGTTATGTGTAGCAGAATTCCGGGTAGCCTCTGAACTACACACTGATTGGCATATGACACGGAGGCTACAAGGAGAAGGTAAGATAAAAAGTGTGACTTAGGATGACTTTGAAGCAATGGAAGCGCCGATGCACAATGGGAGGTCACTCTGTATGTGTGGAGCGAAATCAAAAACATAATAAAATCCAACATCAGTCTAGTTCTTGGACACAGCATAGCAGCAGTTGTATGTATGGTAAAATACAGTGTGGATGGTAGCACAATCTGGACTCAATAATTCAGTATCAACTAGGCCCAACAGCGAGTAAATGGTGAGATATGGTGCAACATTGCAATAAACAATTACCAATTTCTAAAACTTGTTTTACTAAAAATCTGAGTTTTAATAGCCTGTGTAGACATAAATTCAAGTATGAATTTAGCCAGCACAATTCAGTCTTAACCATTTTGTCACTTTGGTCTTGTTTGCATTAGTTAATTAATAAGCAATATTTCTTTCCAGCATTTTTTACTTTTTTCCAAATCTTGTAGTTCTTCAATACTGGATACCACTACTAAGTCTTCTTCCTACATAAGATAAGAAACTTTCCTCTCACCCAGAGCTATGCCACTTTTACACCAATCTAATGCATCCCTCATAGCCAACTCATCTATTCTGTTAAATAAATGTCACAGCTCTGTGTATAGATGATACAACATATAACTAAAAGAGTTCAGCCCATTGATAAAATGGAACTACAGCTTGGATTGCATTCTTTTTAGTGTGTAAAACAACAGCTGCAGCTATAATCAGTGTCATAAGCCTGTTGATTCTAATGTTACTTTTAAAAACTTATTGTTGGAAACAATTATCATATATCGTACTTAGTCTGAAGAAAATGAAAAATTCTATGGTACTTAATGTCAATGAAAGATCCTAAAACAAAACCAACTTGATTCTGAATATTGATTTTTAGTATGGTTAGAATATTTCCGATTCCACCCACATCCAGCACCTGACGACAGAATTCATCCCTGACAGCCAAACGGCTAAGGGTAAGAAATATTTCAGATAAAATATCAGTGTTTTCCTTATGATCTGTCATGCAAAAAAAGAGATCAAAATTTACTTCACAAGAAATCTCACTCATGTACGTAAAAGTCACTTGACGATTAAAGAAGTTATTGTAAGATGATTACATGCCACACACACACATGCGCGCGCACACACAAACTGACAGTCACTACAAGTGATCGAGAAATACAAATAACTCGCCGTGAGTAAACCAATAAATACTTTGGCAGTTTTTAATGACAGCCTAAAATTAAATCAAACTCTTCCGATCCACTGCTATGTTTGCCAATAACAAAATAGTACGATTGACGACTCCTCTGATATTCCACAGTGGGTTGGCTTCACCGATCAAAATAACAATTGAATGAAAAATTTTAATATTGAGACACAGAATTATTACCCAAGGCTAGCTGAAGGAGAAGTTTAATACCATCAGCTTCCTCGACTATCAGCTTTGCATGCTCGTGGCTTTTTCCAAATGGCACCCGAATATCATCATCTAAAGTTAGCGATCTCAACACCGAACAGGCACTTTTGATAACTTCACTACCACATTTTCTTGTCTTGAGAATTTCAACAAGTGGACCGATAATACCCTGCACAACAAATCTCTGGCGATTTTCTTCATGAAGTTGACAACACAGTTTCAAAATACAAAGAACTCGTACAACAACAGCATCATCAGTTGAAAGCAACAGCTTGAGCAACATACTCGTTCCAGCATCATCAAGAAGATCAGGCTGTCCGGTCATAAAACTCTGAAGAGAATGTAAAACAACAGCAACTGTGTCTGGATAACGTTCGGCAACCTTATCGATGGCTGACAATAACACACCGTATGCACCCTCTTTGGCAGCCAAGCAACGCTCGGCAAGAGTTTTGTCACAAGCTTCTCGAAATGCATCACAGATATCAAGTAACGTCTTAGAGTCGCCATCAACAGATTCAACCCACTTTCGAAGATTTTCTGTTGATATTTGGACTTGATGAAGACCATTGCTATCGTCAGACTTTGGTTTTGCCTCTTTCACTATCATTTCAAGATTCACACCCTTTACACAAACAAAAAAATGCTAAATAGATGTTTTACTGCACTGCAATGCAAAATGTTATAATCCATAATTAAGTCCATTGTTCTCTAAGGGTTATTAAACAAAAAATAACTGGCAATCACAAGTATATATTTCATGCTAACAGGTGACATTAATATTCCCAAGTCCATAAAAGTGAACTATTTTCAACTAAAACATATAATATGTTTTCAACCCAATTTTCAATATCTTGTTTCAATAACATTAGAGAAGGCAGTTTACTGTGTTAATACACTCCTTAGAGAACAATGCAGCTAAACCAAAAATATATTTAGTTCACATTCATAATATGATGGAAAACTCTATGAAGGCTCGAGGAATATGAGTCATATGAGACAACTACAAATGAATTCTAATAAACACACAATCCATACCTGAGCCTCAAACTGCTGTATTGCTTCAGCAACTGCCTCTTCTTCAGTCATCTCAAAAACTTCCATATTTTCTTGAACGACTGCATCGAAGGTCTCTTGCGTAATCTGCTTTGCCATTTTCTGAAAACCGCAGCCACAATGCCACATCCACCAAATCCATAAACAAACGTAAGCCATTTTTACCAATACTCAAAACCAAAAGCATACTCGCAAAAACTGATAAGACGACTTTATGAACAACAGAGATGGGATGACAATATCAATAATAAAAGTATTCAAGTAACATTGAACAAAGTTGACAATAGACAGGATGAGTGTGATCCTAAGACACGTCAAGTCATGGTGATTAATCTGACAGCTCAAGTCAAGCGCTTGCATTACAGTACATCACATCAGGGCCTCCGAGAGCGGGGAGCAGGAGGGGCAAATGCACAGGGGCCCGGCGGTCTGGAGGGGGCCCGGGCCAATGATGAATATGCATAGTTAGCAATAATACCAATAATAACACTAAATAAAGGGGCCCTGACCTGAGGACATCAAAAGCATCAAAATGAACAGTGTGAACAGGAGCGTCATTTGGAGAGGGGCAGGCGGGCCCCTCCCCAAGGAAAATGAAGAAATAATGTATTATGTAAATAAATAAATGTGAAATGTGCAAAAAATCGCCAAAATTGTCCAAAATTTGCCAAAAAATTTCAAATTTGCCAAAATTGGTCCAAAAATTGCCCAAAATTTGCCTATAATTGCCCAATATTTGCCCATAATTTGCCAAAATTTGGCCAAAAAATTATCTCGCCCCCAAGAAAAGTGTGAAATGACGCTACTGAGTGTGAAAAAGAGCGACAAGAAAAAAGGTCATCACTAGTTTTCGAGAGCTGCAACATGGCATCGTGTCGGTTAATTTGGGTTAAACCAATGACAAGCAAAAAAGGGTCGTCAGCAATTTTTAAAGTTTTTCGGGGCCCGCCGGCCATTTTGCACAGGGGCCCGGAATTTCTCTCGGCGGGCCTGCATCACATAAAATATTTTAGGGTCAAGTTATAATGCAATCAGATTTAGAGATGACCTTGCATTGACGGTTTTTAGACAGTCTAAATGACAGACAGAAATGATGGAGAAATAAGATGACAAATATTAAAATTATGGTGAAACACAAGAAATCAAAGTACAGTATAGTAGTGAAAATCAGATAACAGGGATGAGAAGCCATGATGCGAATAGAACTTTTAACTACCAAAACATGGAGACCGAAAATGTTCACAGGCAAATTATCATAACAAACTCATTAGGTTACTATTTAATAATTATTATTAAACAGTTATTTTTGCACTTTTGTAGTACCGTTTTAATACTCTGAGGTAATAATCAAGCAACTCCAATGTCAGGAGCGCCTCTAGGTAGAAATAAAGAGGCGTTAAACAAATGCTATATTACATTACAATCAATGGTACTCCATCGGCTGAACCCTGGGCATTGTGATAGTGTCGTTATAGAAGTTGATTGATTGAAATTCAAGCCGCAAAAGACCATGCTAATTCCCAGTAAAGTCTTAAATTTACCTGCAATGCGTTAGTTAAAGACGTCTGTTTATCTCCGCAAATATCACAACGGGCAAAGCTATGAAATATCTTAAGATAAATATCTGATAAATTCTTTTAATCTGTTAAAATTACTAACATAATATCTCTTAGTAACCACTGATTTCTATGGATTACTCAGATCCTATAGTCAACAACGGACATTAGATTACACCATAGAATAGCCATAGACAGAAATTCACAGAATCTAACTTAAGAGCAATTAGTAGGTATGTAAACGACAGCTATAAGAGACAGTAATGTAGCTGAGATAATATATAGTCGCTCTGCAGCGCTTGCATGCTGAATGCGCATAAATTAGTTTTTTCTTAAGATACTTACCCGTCATGCTCTGAAAAAGCTTCTTTCTTATCCAACCGGTTGTTGTAGGGGCTGTCCATTAATTACGTCAACAATTTAGGAGGGAGGGGGTTTGGAAAAGTTTGACAGTTGTTGACATGGGGAGGGGGGTCAAGTGAAGTTGACGTCAACAATTTCACTTTTTACAAATAATTAAAAAAATAGGAAATTTCATGGAATACTACTTATAATTACAATAGAAAAAAGCATGGTAAAAAATGTCATCACCACCACATTTTGTCGTTCGATGACCAAAAAAGGAAAAAATGGTCATCACCGCAAAAATAATAACCTTGTTATTGGGACCTGTCGTTGATCTGGGGGGGGTCAAAAGTTTTTGACGTAATTATAGGTAGTAACTGAAAGTTGACATGTATAGTTGTTGACAAGGGAAATTTAGGGGTCAAAAATTGCCCAAAATTGTTGACATACTTAATGGACAGCCCATGTATAGGCCTATGCCAGTGTTTATTGTAGCCACCTTGACATTGGGGGGAGTTTGCAATGTTTGGGGGAGAAAGTTTGTATGCCGAAAACCTTGACGAGCAAAAAAGTGAAATTTTATCTGTTTAGGTTTTTTGCTTTTAAGTCGAAAATGAAAAATCCCTTCTTAAAGCTTCTTTATTGCTTAAAGGTTTGCTGCTCTCGGCAGACAGCAAACACATAGGCCTACGGTATGTGACGGCAACAACATAGAGATAGGTCAGCTTCCCACACATGCTGACGGTCTGCAGTCTGCACGGGCGTTGGCATGCGTTAATTATTCCCACATAGAAATACATATTGGAATTCAACGCAGAAAATGTTTTTGGAAAGCGTGGTTTTAGTTGGACGTTTTGATGGATGTAGGCTAACTCTAGTTTTTCGTCAATTATGTAATATTTTTTCTTAACGGCCCCTGAAAGGGTTAAGACCAGATCTGAAAGATGATAAATTGCTAGTTATACGAAGTGATGTTGCATGGTAATGAATTCAAGAGCTTAGGGCCGCCCACTGAGAAACAGCTATATAGTGCCAATGACTGTGCGAGAATAAGGAACAAATGAAGGTCCTGCCGAATAGGGCCTACCTAGTGGAATGATTAGGCCTAATAGGTCGAGAGATAAGTCCAGTGTTTTATACAGGCCTGTTATAGGAGGGGAGATCCCCTTTCAAATATCCCAGCACTTACACAAATTTTGCATTGAACTGTGTCTTTTCCCTTCCAACCAAGTCGATTTTCACTCCCGAAAGCCTCAATTCCTCCCCAAGGCCTGGAGTCTGGATAAAACACTGGATAAGTCGCATCTTGAGGTAATTGGGTTCATTATATAACATGGTTTTGAATACAAAAAGACAGATTTTATAGTTCATCCGGTATTTGATAGGAAGCCAATGTAGGGAGACTAGGGACTGTCTAGATGGGAAAAGTCCTCGGAAGGCGATTGCGTTGAAACGCACGGGAACGGCGTTCCCACGCCTTTTCGCCAGATTCTCTTATATATTGATATGCAATAGCCTAATGCATGTTTTGCTTACAATCGGATCTTTTATGAAGTTTTATCAGTTGCACTTAATGAGCAAAAAGGTCATCACTCATTTTTTACACTCGATTTCAAAACTTTTTATTGGCCCTTGACAATTTTTATCGATCGACGGCTCTGGAAATGAGTTCCCAAGTTTTTTTTCCCTATAGAAAAAACACTGGTTTAACACGAGTGTGCTGCCGACCCCTGCCGTAGTGTGCTTTTTGTGTTTATTGAATCTTAGAAATATCGTTGAGAAAAGTAATATTTTGAAATTAAAAATATTGGAGGTGGCTCAGCGACCTTTAATGCTATGATATCTATCGAACCTTTGGCTCGCCAGCTCCGTAGATCTAAAATTATCCACGAAGATGCTTCGAATCTTTTGAATGAAAATTTTCAAATTTATTGAGGGAAAAGTTTCGTCCATTGATCAAGTCGATTGAATATTATGTTCAGCTTACAAAAAATGCAAGCGCAAAAGAACAACTTATAGGCCTATACAGCATACAGACCTATAATCACTTTCTTGTGATGCATTTTCCATTAACATAAATCGCTAAGCAGACTATAAATATGTGCAGGTCGGAACCGGTGGACATATGTGTGCTGAAAATTAGCAGTCTCCATCCTTTAGCATCGCCTATCTAAATAGTTTCTGTTCTTAATATAGCATTTTGCGCAGATTTTGAAAAGAACGTCCCTCGAAGCCAGACACGGCCTTACACACGCGTGCTTCCGTTCAGACGAATTTCAAGCGTTGAAAAAAACCGAATAAACGCAAAGCTGCACAAAATTGTTTTGTCGAAACTGCGTCTAACGAACTGTTTCGCTCGTCGTCGACAGCGCATGCATCAAAACACATTTCTGGCGAGCTCTTGAATTTTTCGACCGACAAGTAAACAAGGTCCTCGACATTTTCTCTGGCAAGCGTAGAGAATAATATTCTCGGGAAGGGGCATCGCGCTCGGAATTAACCCCTTAACCGTGTATTTAACTGTAACTCAATGTAAAATGGACGGATATATCCGGGATCCCCAGTTAAGGGGTTAAGTCCCGCTGCACCCGTTGGCTTTTCAGTTCGAATTGGGACGGATTTGTCGAGCAGACGACTCTCGCTCGCCGAATGCGTTTTGAGTTTTTTAAAATGTGAGACTATTTTTGAAACAGGCGAATTCGTGACGATGCAGTCATCCGTTCGGGTCACTTTATACGTCCGTCTGACTCCCCCCTCTCCTTCGTCTCTCTCCGTCAGCAGCAGTTGCATACTTATTTGCAAATTCAACTGCAATCATTCCGGGCATACTCGTAAGAAGCAGTACCTTTATCCTTTATGGTCGGCACAGACGTCCCGAGAACGCAGATACGCGCAAGACGCGCCACTTCTTATCTTACCTGGCAGTGCAATCGTACAGGATTCGGCAGCAGCAGCAGCAGCAGCAGCAGCAGCAGCAGCAGCAGCAGCGGAAACTGGTTCGGAATCTGGCCACCGTACCACCATATCGGTCCGACTGACTGCACGGCGAGCAGCAGGAGAGGGATCGTATCCGGCTGCACCTCTTTTCGCTTATCGCGTTCTTCTTCTCCTGCGCCGCCTCCACCCCTTACCCCCACCGCCCCCTCACAGTCGACTTCTTCTTGAGCGTGAATTTCCAGTGAGCCTTAAGCACTGTGTCCGTGAGAACGAGCCGAGAGAGAAGTCGGATAGCAGAGGAGGAGACCCGAAGCACTAACACCACCGCCGTCGTCGTCCGTCGTCGTCGTCGTCGTCGCCGTGGTCGCCGCTTGCCTTCTTCAGTCAGTCGGTCAGTCGGTCGGTCGGTCGGTCGGTAGAGAGCAGCCGCGTCGCTTCTGTTGCAGGCGTTGTCCGATTTCGTTGTGTCTCCGGTTTCTCCTGAATTTTGAAAGAGTTATTCCGCTGCTGATATCGGTCAAAGATGGCGCTCGCAGCTTTCAACACGATGACGGCGATCAAGAAGAAGATGCACAACATGAAGACCGTCAAAGACGGCGTCTTCGACAGGGTCGACCAACTCGAACAGAAACTTCTCGAACAGAAAGCCATCAGTGAAAAGGTAAGCGTCTCTCTCTCTCTATCTCTCTCCTTTTTTCTGTCTCTGTCTGCTTCTATCTCTTTCTCTCTTTCTCTTTCGCTGTCTCTGTCTCTGTTTCCCTGTCACTGTCTCTGTCTGTCTGTCTATCTCTGTCTGTCTGTCTGTCTGTCTGTCTGTCTCTCTCTCTCTCTCTCTCTCTCTCTCTCTCTCTCTCTCTATCTATCTATCTATCTATCTATCTATCTCTCTCAAAATATCCCTAAATACATTAGAGAATGCAAGTCAAGAATAGCCTGAATCCAGACCCAGTGCTTCTGATAATAAGTCTAAAATAGAAGCTTCGCGCCTTTCACAAGTGAAAATAGTCTTCAGATTTTCAAACGATTTGAGTGGATTATATACATTGACCAATTTGACCGTAAGTTAGAAAGGGGTTTGATGAGTCTAAATAAATATATCAACATATATCTCTCTCGCTTTCTCTCTCGCTTTCTCTCTCGCTTTCTCTCTCGCTTTCTCTCGCTCTCTCTCCCTCTCTCTCTCTCTCTCTCTCTCTCTCTCTCTCTCTCTCTCTCTCTCTCTCTCTCTCTCTCTCTCTCTCTCTCTCTGTAACTTCTTTTATTGCAACTATAAAAGAAACACACTTTTTCCAGAAACCGACTTCTTACATTTATGATTACTGATGCATATTGATATATTATATCTGCCATCTGAGACTGATAACCTCTGAGCCATGAGATAACCTCTCCTATGAAATCGTTCCAGAGCTTATAAAAAGTTGGGGGGAAGGAAAGCGTCGAATGCAAAGAAAGAAGTGACAGAACAGCGTTTTGTCTTCTGACTAACTAAGTTAAACTAACATTATGTTGCTGAAAATTTTTCCTAGTATTGATCGTGTAGAATGTTCTGGGGTTCAGAGGCGTAGCGAAGGAGAGCAGGTGTGGGCATATTCCTCCGGGCGCCGAGGTGAGGGGGCGCCAAAATCAGGTTTTTGGGGTAAGTTAAACAGTCAAATACATAATAAATAGGAAGAAAGAAGTGCAGTGACCTTTTTGGCTCGTCAGGAGTATGAGGAGAGGGGCGCCGTAAAGAGTTGAGGGGAGGGGCGCCGAGAGAACGATGTGATGACCTTTTTTGCTCGTCAGCAGTGTTGGAGGCGCCAACGGTACACTTTGGCCCCGGGCGCCGGATACCCTCGCTACGCCTCTGCTGGGGTTAAGCTGATCGAAGGAAGGGAAGTATATGATTGCTTATCAATCATGCGCATTGCCTGTAGCGACGTAACAAAGAATTTGATTTGGGACAGGATTTAAATCTTAATTAGTCATTGCTACTTCAATATCAAAACATATGTTAAAGAAGAAGAAAAAAGACGTAGAAGTTATCAGCGGAACTAATTTATTACAGACTTCTGGAATCTGTGATTCAGTTATTGGATAGGATTTTGTGTGAAAATACACGCTTTCCACAGCTTGACCTCAAACAATTTTACTTCTGAATTTTACCAAATTGACGAAATCTAGAACCAGCCAATTAGCCGTCGACGTGGCTGGGTGCTTAGGAGAGGGAGGGTTAAGCAAAGAACGCGCATGCGCTGTATCCTTGCTCTGCGCAATGGATGACGATGACGATGACGCATCTATAGCAGCCGCACCGCTTTCTCTCTTCGAGGGTTGCTCCAGTATACTGGAAGTCGGGTGCGCCTACGTATATACATGTTTGCTCCAGCTGCTGAGATGCTATTCGATGATGCCACTAGCTGTGTTTGGATTCTGCGGATTCTGCTTAGCTGCTGCTGCTGCTGTGGTTGGTTGCTGAGATCGACGGTTGGAGGCGCGCATCTTCAACTGCTCTGCTGCCGCCGCCGCTGCCACTGGGACTCGATGCCAGAGAGGCCGGTTACCTGACCTTATACGATAACGGCATTTGAGTGAAAAACGGCAAAGAAAACAGGAGCATAGCAGCATCAGCAGCAGCGGCGGCGGCGGCGGCGGCGGCGGCGGCAGCGGCGGCAGCGGCGGCAGCTGTGAACAGAATCCGGACGCGGATAAGCTTTAAGCACCTTGAGCCTCCTCTTCCTCCTCCTCCTCCTCACTCTCCTCCTTCTCCTTCTCCTTCTCCTTCTCCTCCTCCTCCTCCTCCTCCTCCTCCTCCTCCTCCATAGCAACCTACACATTCTTTTGCTGGGCTAAGCGTTCGGTCTGATGTGGCTGACAGCACAGAATTCGTGCAAAGGAATTCAGAGCGTTGAAACTCAGCGACGCCAAACGATGTTCAACCGTTGTCAACAATACGCTTATAGGACTAAAATTAATAAAAGTCAATACAGTCAATACATTATGCACTCAGTTGACTTAGAATTAATACCCTGCAGGGTCATGAACACTTAGTATACTTATAAAACCCCTCTTCGTGTAATGGTCGCCATAAGAAAAGCGTTTGCAACTTTTCACCGATTTATCACAGGGCGACAAATAGTAGGCCTATTGTTGAATTTGTTGAAGCTCGTAACATCACAACGCACGAGGTCCAGTGGAAATGTTTGAACATTTTCTGTTAGCCTTTGCGACTGAACAAGAGCTCAGCCCAAAACTTCGAAAAATGTTTCGTATTCAGGGCCGGATTAAGGTCCGAGTGGGCCTGGGGCTGAGAAGTAAAAAAGGTCGTCGTTTCCATAATTTGAAAATTACCCCTTGTAAAAAATTTCCCGCCGCCTTCACTGAAAATCTCTGACAAGCAAAATAGGTCGTCGCATGAAAAACTGCGAGCCTAATTTTTATGGTGGGCCTGGGGCTTCAGCCCCCACAGCCCCCGCCTTAATATGGCGCTGTTCGTATTAAAATGACCGCGTGTGCGAATATCATTTGGGACTCCATCGCGTCTGTAGGCCTGCTCTGTTGTTGCCCATTGATCGCGTAGGCCTAAACATCTTTCGTTTCCACACCTATCAGACATCTGCGGAGAATTATTTTTAATTGAAGTCACGTCATGTTACGTCATGTCTTGCGTCGCTGTCACTGATGTATTCTGAGGCGTCTACCGGTAATATTAGCAATACTCGATATGAGAATCGGTCTAGTAGCGTAATGCAAGATAGGCCTATAGCGTAGTAGTGTTGTGGGCCTATAGGGCCTAGCTGTATTAAACAAGAGGTACATTTAAAATACTTAAGCAGTATGATAAACAGCGAAGGGAAATGTGAAAAATAAAAAAAACATAACACCAAAAATAGGAATTTCCAAAATTCTTGCGATATAAGCTTTTTTGGTTGGCTGCCGTTTTCTCGCAATTTCTGTGTTGGCCTCTTCTCTTAGGGAAAGACTTTTCCATCTTCAGTTGGAATAACTGCTATTTCTCTGATTATTTAATAATTATTATTTGATTAATTATATTAATTATTTCTGTGAAATAACTTATTTCACTGATCTTTAGCATTTTCCTTGTACTATATTCCTTCCTCTCACCCATCAAAACTGTGCGTGACCTTAGCTGTATGCCTATGAATGTGTGTGTGTGTGTGTGTGTGTCTGTCTGCATCACTGTCTGTTAGGGGCGTAGCGACGGCCCGACGGGAGGGGTATATCGGTATAATTTATATACCCCGAAAAATCAGACTACCTTAAAATTTATAATGTGTTTTTAAGATTTTCAAAGATTTTTAATAATTATACCCCCCCTCAATCACATCATGTCCCCCAAATCAAATTCCTGGCTGCGCCCCTGCTGTCTGGGTAGTTGTTTTAATTCTGTTTGTTTGTCTGTCATTCCAATGCTTTTTAACAGTTTCCACGCACTCTTAGGATGGGCATAGAATGCGATGACGTCATTTCTTTGGTTCTGTTAATCGTCTTATCTGAAGTCTCTGCATGGTCTATAGTCTTTCTGCTTCTCGTCCCGTTGCTGTTCTTCTCAATTTACCAGTCCTATCGACCACTTCGTCGTCTGCAATAAATAGCACTTGAACTTATTCTATCTCCCTATCTCCTGTTAGGGATTTATTTCGGTGCGTGTTGTTAAGCGTTGCATTATAGCAATAGACTGCAATTTCAGAAGCAACGCGACTTCAAATAAAAAGAACAGGGAGCGGAGACGGAGACAGAGAAAGAGAGAGAGAGAGAGAGAGAGAGAGAGAGAGAGAGAGAGAGAGTACGACACGGACTGATGTAAAACGGCATTAGACGCCTGTTTCCAGCACTGATATGTAGTTGCTCCTTGCTAAGTGTTCTAGATTCAAGAGAACATTCAATAAATTAAGGAGCAACGATTCAGCATGATGCCCATCTGCCAATTTTAGATGATTGCAATGATAAATTTGGGAAACGTAATCAATATAATATGACGTCCTCGATATAGAATGGCTGCCTCAGCGTTGAATGACTGTAATCAGGAAAGAATGACATCATCCACAGACACGTGTTAGGTACGTCATCGGGTCAGGATGACGTCACCTTATATATATATATATATATATATATATATATATATGACATCGTTTATAGTTGCTTACCCTTTTACAGTTGCTGAACACTCGAAGGTGACGTGCTGTGATTTTGTCGTGATTTTGCCCATTAAAAAATCGACCATGTAATTACACATTTACCCGTAATTTTCTTGCAGCCCTAACTATGACCTTTGATCATCCTGGCTAATCCTATAAATTAGTAAGTAAGTTAGAAATGGGCAGAATCTTATACCTTTTTAAAAAACGAACAATCATTGGAAACCAAGGTTCTTCTTGGTCTTCCTTTAACAGTGTTTATTCTAACCACCTAGACATTGAGGGGGGGTTAACGTTTTTTCGGAGAAGGCATTGGGGAGGTCAACCTACTTGCCAAAATGTCAAAAAAATTTGCGAGGGAATTTCAAACTTGGGGGGAATTCCCCCCGGGGAAGGTCTAGAACAGACACAGTGAAACACTGTCCTTTAGTTTTTGGACCTACATATTTTCCCTCTAGAATGTTTTGTTATTTTTCAGAGCGAGACACTCCCGTGACGTGCCCAACATATATTGGGCATTTTTTCTGTTGGCTATTTCTTTGAACAGCGATTTTCCCTCGCCTATTACCTGTAGCAATGTAGCACTGTCTCATTTGTTATTTTTGTCTTTCCAACTGATTTCTAGCAGTCTTCTATAACATCACATTTCAAGCGCCTGTAATCTCTCTCTCATTCTTTTCTTTAACGTCCAGCTTTCACATAAAATAAGTACCGAAAATGCACAGCAATTTAGTGAACGCTTTTAAAAAAAGGGCAGATTTAGCTTTCGGCATAGCCTAGGCCTACATATAACAGTTTTTTAAACTTCCAGAATGCTTCCTTTGCCATGGCTATACGTGCTTTAACAATAATATGTCTTTTAGCCTACACCTTCAGACGCTACAAGCTCAGAGTGCAAATAATTCAAAAGCAGAAGCAAAGCTAATTTTACGACAGAGCGTATCTTGTTTGCTTTGATTTCAATTCTAAGAGCTGATGATCTTTTCTGACGAGCTTTTCTGCTTGGTTCTGTCGTAGCACGAGGAAGAGATGATCGTTCTACAGAAGAGAATCAATCAGATTCAGTCCGACCACACCTTGGCGAAGACACAGTTCGAAGAGGCGTCCGCAAAGCTCGAAAGCACGCAGAAACAACTCGCAGCTGTAAGACGATTGGCGATTTGTGTCTATGCATTAGCATGTTGTGGAAATAGTCATTGCCAGGTCATCATTATCGATATCATTAGCGTCGTCGTCATCATTGTCATCGTTGTTGCTGTCGTTTAATGTATAGTTATGGTCAAGATCTATCGTAGTCGATGCAACACGCGGACTTCTACGATGCCCAGTTCAATGACTTCTTGATCCTCTGACATTGTTAATCTTTATCGCTGTATTCTTTTCTCTGTGACTTAGCTGGCAATTTTAATCATATTCAATTGTGGCGTACATTGAAAGTCTGTCAGATCAACGACAGTAAAACCCGTTCCATTTTGTGTTCATACGAGGCGGCTGCAAACTAACCATGTCAACTGTACAGAATGCAACGGTGAATATACGCATATTCGCTGGTGCCCCCTCCCCCTCTCATCGACTGGTCTGCCTCCGTGTTGAGGTTGGACGATGCTATAGTCAATAATAATTGTTTTCGGCTGCAATGCTGCTTGCTATTCGCTTCCCTTCTGGCTGTCTGATAGTTTTGCGATCGGTCGACAGATCGACCGACGAAAAACGTTTACAAGACGCAGAACTTGCAGCAAAGGATCGAAAAGCAGCGCAGAGTCAGCTGCTGCCGCTGCTGCTGCCGCCGCCGCCGCCGCCGCCGTAGTGGCAGTGGCAGTGGAAGCAGCAGAGCGTTGGCGGCAGAGGCTTCGCGCGCGCAGGCTTAGAAGCACAGAAATAGCCGAGTGATCCTTTCTTGGCATCGTTCTAGAAACGCCGCTAGGACTCTATATTTAGCCACCAGGCGGCGCTCGTCGCTGGCTGAGCACGTCTTTTCCCTCTTTTATTCCAGATTGTCTCTCTCCGTGGCACCCCACTGGATCGTTCACAGCACTATGCAGTCAAATTGAAATTATCCTAGAAAAAAGGTCGCTTCAGTACTTATAGCTTGTCTTTCTTATTCTGTCTCTAGCAACAAGTGCTAATAAAATGAACCTCCAATCCAGTGTTGCAATGTTTACTTACTTACTTACTCATTCGGTAGTCTTTCGCGGAGTGGTATTCGTAGGGGAGGAATTGGGAATTTCCTGATCACTGTTTTCTGAACCAACCACCCCCCCGAACTGGTCCATTAAATACATAGCACGGGGAGTTTCATGTTGTCGCTAACTTATTTAACTAACTTATTTACTGAAAGAATTAACAATTCTTTCGTCCACTGGTCTGTTGCTTCCTCCCTCCCCTACTGATCTGAATCTCATGCATATGCCTCACAGTTCTTTCGACTTTCCTGCCTAATTGAACGATGTGCAGCATTTGTCTACTTTTGAAAGCGTAGTAGCTGCTAGACTATGTCTGAGGCTACTTTGGAATCTCTGCTTCATAGCTGCTGTCCATCGCCCCTCTACCATTGCCTGAACCTCATTCCCGTCTAATTGTTGTTCCGCATTTTGACGTCAGAGCCTCAGATGGCGCTTCGTTCCTTCTGACGTCAAAGGAATTATGATTCCGAGTCGCTGAGTAAGGGCTCAGGTGAATCATCGAAACGGGAGCGACGACGTGTAAGGGTCTATCTAGTCTCGAGAAAAGAACAAGAAAACGCTTTTATGTACAGTAACTCGTGTGTCGGGTGGGTGAATGTTTTAGAGAAAATGTCGATGAATGATGCTCGTCAGACAGTTGCTAGCTGCTTGAAAATTTCCCCTTATGACTTTTTAAAATTCTTCATTACCTTTTTAAGGGATGCAAACTACAGCGAATTGTCATCGGTCAGACTGAAAATTAAATCCGAAACTGTGCTTCGGGTGACAATTCGCCGATGTACGCATTGTACGGTTTCACAACTTCAAATCATTTCTCATAATTATAAACTGGCGAACAATTTTCTGTACTTTGTGCAGTGATAAATTTTCCGGACGACCTTTCTTTGCTTGTTTTTGCGCGGATGTTCACAAATATTCTGAGTTTAGTGCAGTGATAAATTTTTCTTCAGATTCCCTGCTAGGTTCACAAATTTTAGTAATATGATTTGCTGGTAATTATTCAAAAATGTTGACTCCACAGATCGAATCCTGCTGAAAATGCTTTAGCCAAAAAACCAATATAGATAAAATCTGGCTAAGCTATGACGTGATTTGAAGTGATTTAGGAGGCATTACTGCCCGTGTGAAAGCCAATAGGGGCGCTGGCGAGGCTCGGATCTCGTCCCCGTCAGCCTACAGCTCCAGCGCGTAATTCTGCCATCGTCCGCCCCCCCCATGTTAAGTTAGTTGCAACTGCATTTGTTTTCCTGCATCCTATCATCGTACGAACAGAAACTAATTAGGAGGTTTTGCTGAAAACTTCGGACGGAAATAGGCGGTCGACGGTTCGTTCAGCGGCGAGTTCCTGCGAAGCTTCGTTTGCCCGTCAGTCGGTGAAACAGAGAAGCAGAGAAGACTAATTCCTAGAAGCTGCAGAAGATCGCGTTAGAAAATTAGTTCCGACAGATTCTGGCTTGTTTTGCACCAATGGACGCAATAGAATATACCGTGTCTCTATCTATCAGTGTATCGAAATAGCGTCCTCTAGAGTTGTCAATACGCGATTCCCGTTGCACTCAAAGTTTACAGCATTACAGTGGAATGTAATCTTTATGGCGTTTGGGTAAAATATGACGCGTTCTTTCGGTTCTCATTTGCAATGACGGTTTGCGATAGGTAGCTTTTTTCTCTGGCATGTGGCAGGTTCACGTAACCATCTTTGTTGCTCTTCTTCGATTTTTTCTAAATGCTGTATGAATTTTTTCAAAAATGGATTCCATGCGTTAACACAGTATTCTACATGAGGCCGTAGGCGTTGCTAATGTCTTATAGTTTTAGGCCTACAATTATCTCTTTGTCTAGACTTACTATTGTTACTTTCATCATTCCCAACATCCGATTGCTCTTTGTTGCTGCCTCCATGCCTTGTCAAGGTGGATTCATACTTCCGTGGATGACCACCCCCGAGTCTCTTTCTTCCCGTTGTGGTGGTTAGAACCTTTCCCCAAGCATATTCAAAGCCATGATTAAATTTTCCAACATGCATTACAGAACATTTGTCTATATTACAAAGCTTGTATAAGTGTGTGTGTGTGTGTCCGTGTGCCTGCGTTTAAGGCTGAGAGCGAGATGCAGAATTTGGCCAAACGCGTTCGCTCAATCGAAGAGGATTTCGAAGCGACGGAAAACAAGCTACAGGCGACCAGCACCAAACTGGAACAGGCTTACAAGGCGGCCGAGGAAAGCGAGAGGTCGGCAGAGAATACATAACAAAATGATTACATTCTGTACATATAAGCCATCTGTTCTTAATTCCTGAGGGTCTTACAGAAAAATACATTATATATATATATATATATATATATATATATATATATATATATCCAATATATAGGTCTATATATATCCAAGAGTTTTGCATATGCCTATAACAATCAATGGCGTCTATGTGTTATGCCACTGGTGGGACCTTAGAGATCGATTCTCTCCAAATGAAGCCTGCATAAGGGATTGGCCAAATTGTTGAATGGAGTGGGGATTTCTCCAGCACTATTTAGGGGTTTCTACCGCGTCGACTGGGGTTAGATTCGAATCACAGATCATTCGAGGGTGATATCTACCGATCGATCGATCGTTTTCTGTCGTCGATTGATTGCAGAGGAAGAAAGGTTCTGGAGAACCGCATCCAGGTGGACGAGGAGCGTATCGCTATCATGGAACAGGAACTCGACGCCACGATTGTTTTCGGTGAAGACGCTGATCGCAAATACGAAGAGGTTTGCCGCTAAGAAACACTATCCGATATATACAGTATATATATATATATATATATATATATATATATATATATATATATATATATATATGAGAGAGAGAGAGAGCGAGAGAGAGAGAGCGGCTGAATGCTATTATTGAATCTAGTTAGTCGACAGGGGCAGAAGTAGTTTTGCTTCTTCTATTGTTGTCGTCTTTATATTTTAAGACTCACCAGTTGGTAGTAAATTTATCTATTTTGCACGTACAGTGTGGTACCATGCTTTGGATTGACAAACAGCGGTCATGTTCCGAAGATTTATAATTACTCTACAGCTTAGATATCGCATTTGCTGCTGTACTTTACCCATTTGCAAATTTGGGTATTATCTAACATCGAGCTGTAGGCGAACATCTCTCGCTGAAGAGATCAAAAGCAAGAGAAGCAGACAGACAGAGAAATAGAAACAGAAAGACAGAGAGGAGAGATAATAGTCGAAGAAGAAATGTTTTCGGAAAACCTCAAATGTGAAAACAGAAATACGAATCAGTTGTGTTATTCACTCATAAACACTCGCGTGTTTGATATGCAAGTTGAAAAACAGCAGACGAGGAGGAGAAGAAGATGAATAGAGTTAACAGTTCACCTCCGCGACTGGAACTCACTCGAGAGTTTCAAAGCGAATGGCGGCGCCGGATAAGTACTGCCTCCTACTTACTACCACCAGGCAATCCACTATTCCCATCAAGTACAGTAGTTTACGACTCGTTTGGTAAACAAACGTCCTCTTCTCGCAGAAATTCATCATCAATCCATGCTGTGAGCTTAGAAAGGAAGCATCGCCGCTGGTCCATCCCTAGATCTACTCAGGGACCTTTTAATTCTGGGAAAAGATTTTTATTTATACGCACTACGCAGTCTAGAATCTAGATTCTAGATATAGATAAAAAATTAAAAACGAATTCGTTTCTGAGTAGACGTGCAGGAAAAACGCACTGCACTTACTACTGTAACTTGCATCGTTGTCTTCTTTGCTTGCAAAATACAGACGGCTCGCAAGCTTGCTATCACTGAAGTCGATCTGGAAAGATCCGAGGGAAGGGTTCACATCGCTGAATCGTACGTCAAATGTTATCAATAACACTCTGGAGTTACGTTGCCAAGCTAAAATCACAGCTCTAAACCTCTTTGCCTCTACTGTATATTACACTGTACGCTGCGAAACATGAAGCGGGTCTACATCTGCTTCTACAAAACATCTACAATAATCTACATCGTAGTTTCAACACTGCTATTAATTATATTATAGAATCGTGCTATTACTGTGCAGTGTTTATTCTAGCCACCTAGACATTGGGGGGAGTTTAACATTTTAGGGGGCAGACATTGGGAAGGTCATACTACTTGTCAAAATGTCAGGAAAATTTTGGGGGGACATTTTAAACTTTGGGGGAAAATTCCTCCCCAGAGAAGGTCTAGAATGAACACTGATTGATGTGTGCTAATAAACATTATCTGATTTCACTGTAATCTGTTGGAAATGACACTTGTTCGTATAAAGCAATCCTTGTAATATTTCTTTGTACTCCAATATTTTGCTATAACGACAGATTTAACATAGGCGACTGGAAACTGCGTTGAACTAATTTACAGCGTTAACAGGAAACGGCATATGATATTGAATAGCTCATTGTCAGAGGCGTCGCATAATGGAAGCCAGGGAATGCCCAGGCACGCCCCCAAAAAAGTGTCTAAAATTTTCATAGCATTGCGTGATACGTAGAATTGTTATCATTTATAATTGTAACGTTTGCGTTTACTAGTTAATACACTCAAATTTAACATAATCACTAAAACACAGACTCACTTTTCAATTAAAGTGTTAAAAGACACGTTGAGACCAAACTTTTATACACCAGCAAATTTTATATCAGGACGTCGGGAATGGGCATCCCCCCAAAAAATTGCCGCAGCGACGTCACTGTTCATTGTTCCTGTTCACTGTGAAGCGTCTTTCTGTCTAACTTAAGACGTCTGTTCAGACTTTAATAGACATTTAAATGCGCAGGAAAACGATTGAGTTGGAAGACGAATTGAAGGTCGTTGGAAACAACATGAAGTCTCTCGAGATAGCCCAGCAGGAGGTCAGAACAGAATTCCATGACCCGTGCAAAGATTTGTCGCTTGCATCAATAATTTTCCTCATTCGCTCTTGATCTCTTGACATTCTGATGTATTATGCTGCGATTATGTTTATATTGACCGTGTCCTAATTTTCATCCGTCAATTGCGTCTGATTTGTTGCGTCATAAGCGCGCCATCGGTTGATGTATAGCAAGCATTATTATACACTTTCTTAGACCCCTCCCCTCGAGCGTGAGGTAATTTATGGACGATCCCATGGTTGCATCGCTCATGATTACCATCTGATCACCGTTATTCCCGTTTTGATTCGTTATTTGATTCAATCGAATTGAAGTAAATTCAGTCAAATACTGTAGACCTACTTCATTATCTAAGTGCTTAGAAAGGGTATTATTGCGATTAGCTAAGGCCAGATCATGAAAATCGGCGAATTCGTAATTTCATAAATATAAGCGTGAAGACGGCAGAAGTCGAAGTGATCGACATTACAATAAACCAAACTGTGTGCCATCTTACTGATCTTTACAAGGAAATGAAAGACAAATGAAAAAGTGAAGAGACGAAAGATAACGTTGAAAAGAGACAAACAAAGAGCGATCGATGAATTTTTCTGTTTCTTGTTATTCCAGGCATTGTTGAGACAGGAAAGCTACGAGCTCATGATTCAGAATTTGACGGACCAACTTCAACACGTATGCTGCAATTATTATGTTCTAACAGGCTTACGTAACATTTGACAGGATTTCTAAGTGTCGTTCGCCGCAAACGAGATGCCATTGTTCGTTAATTAAAGAGTCTACTCTAAAAGTCTAAACTCTAAAGCATATCGCGACGCTAAATATTGCGTTTATACCCGATGCAGCCTACCAATGCAGGACAAGAGAACATTAGAGTAGGATCGAAGTGGTTATAATACTAGTGCCACTGTTTGAAAGCAGTCAAAGTAATATTTTAAAATTCATCTCTAATATATATATATATATATATATATATATATATATATATATATATATAAGGGAAATAAATAAGTGAATCAATCTTTTTAATTTCATCTCTCAACTCACGGATTTGTTTTCTATTAATGAAATTGTGATTTTAAGAAGTTTGGATGGCTGACGATAACTTATCCTCGAGGGAACATTTGTCGCAATATGAAAATGGCCTGGCCGTTTACACAATGCTAAATTAATTATTATCTAAAAATAGGCCTACCGTTATGTTGATGCACAGCGAACATTACAGAGTTCTGCAGAATATTCACTAGAACTGTAGTTACTTTGACAGGATGTTAAATTCGCCTTTCTTATTCCCATTAGATCTGGTTACGTTGACAACGTAGCATTTACAGGGCCATCATCGAGAGAAAAAAAATTCTGGGCTCCAGAGCAGAGCAGCCCCCGGCCCCTAAACAGTTTTCAAGCTTTTACTTTTTCTTCGAAAGGTTGTCCTCAAGAAAGTTAAATAGCTAGTTTTTTTTCAAAATAACATGCGCATCAAACGTCTGAGCATTTAGTTCCGTTTGATTTTGAGTATTAATTTTCTGTTGATTTCTTTTATGAAGACTGAAAGCCGCGCCACTGCCGCTGAGAGGAGCGTAACACTTCTACAGAAGGAGGTCGACAGATTAGAAGGTAATACTAACTGTACACACAGTAGCAGGTTTTTAGGCGGAAAATGCTGGGGGTGGGCTATGCCCTAGTCAATGACCGTCAACACTTCCCAACTTCTAAAAACTACTGAAAAAGTTTGACGAGCAAAAAGGTCGTCCACTATTATTATCTGGTTGCAAAGCTGAAATCTGGGGGTTATAGTCCCTAGCTCCAACCTAGAGCCGCCACTGTACACACCGATGATGTGTTCTGCTGTAAGACAGTATAATGCAAACTACTTCTCGTCTACATTAATGTAAGATGGGATGCCATACTGTACATAATGCGTTTTCACGCATTTGCAGTACACAAAGGCCAAACAATTAAGTGGCAATGTTGGCATGGTTGAACGCGGATAAATTAGCATCATCGTTTCATAGCAAATACTAGCTTAACATTTTGAAGTCGCCTGTCGTTTGACGAGAACATTGCGAGTTCGCTTAGTTTTTGTCGTATAAATTCGCGAATGTCATTTTCCGCAGAAGTATACAATTGCTCCCGTTCTTTGAATGTGGCATGAGTCGTAGCTGATTTTCGTAATTCGTAATTATTATAATTCATTGTGTAGGTCATGCATACTGTCAAACTAAAATTTAAAAGCACCTTTGTAGTACAGTATAGACGCTATGCTTTGCAGAAAGCCTTCAATAGTTGCTCTGAAATATAGGACTCTGAACAGACAGATGGTTACACGTTTAATATAAATTTCAATGATGTCCTTTAACGAACTGGTTTTATATTATTTATTTTTGTCTGTCTTTTGCCATACAGACGAACTCGGCGGAGAGAGAGACAAGTTCAGACTCATTCTCGGCGAACTGGACTCCACTTTTGGCGAACTCACCGGCTTCTAGTGTTGAAGGACCTCAGCTACTCTTGTCACCACTTCATGTTTCCCTACTACTGTTTCCCTTCGCTTCTGTAGTCTTCCCCGCTTTAGTTATTTACTTTTCCGTTACTCGGAAAGTCGCTCTTCCCTGGGTCCTCAGTGATGTCACGAGCTGACGCTAACGGGTTCCGAGCAGAATTTTCGATTTTGCAACGTCGGTAAAAAGCGGTTCGAAAAACCAATAATTGCTGGTAAAGATATGGGAAAATCATTGACTCCGGATTGATTTCTAGTTCAATTGAGTTCAGACTGTCATATAAATGGCTCCTTCGAATAGATAGGATTTTAATTCTGTATTGGAGTGGTTATATTAATTGTGCTGCTTAGATACGGTTCGACCTGTAGCTGTAGATGTTGGTTTTGGAACTCTTGAGTTTTGCTTAGCGTCGGGCGAAAACTTTAGACTAAATGGCACATCTGTAGAATATTAGACAGTTACATTTTGTACAATAGTTTTTAAAATGTCTTTGAAAACCGTCCGTTATTTAATCGATGAAATGTCTGCATTTGTGTGAGAAAGTGTCTGCAAGAGTAAACAACGTCAATCAAAGTTCTTATTGAATCCTTATAATTATTAATTAAGCGTTACTTTTGACAACAAGAGTTATCTTAGTGACGTGGGCACTGTGTAGTGCAGATTAAGATGTGGCCCTGGCAATACGCGTCGCAGGGAATATAAAATAAGTGAATCAATCGGTTGTGATCTAATAATCGTTTTATCCTCACCACTTTGGGACCATTTAAAATATGCCGACAGAACCATGGGCGCCCACAAATTTATCCAGGGGCAAAACACAATGGTCTCGGTTACGCCACATAAATTTTTCCAAAAGGGACAAAACACATTTTAGTATGATGGGTAGGGTTAATATGTTAGCAAGGTTTTCTAATTTCAATGTGAAATATTGGTATTTGCATTTTCCAAAGGGGTAAGTGCCCCCATGCCCTAATGTGCAGGCGTCCATGAACAGAACTTGACACGTTCCATACTTCTGATATCATAGGCTGGTATTAGCTGAAAATGGGTAAGGAAACTTTAGACCGATCTTGTAGTGATAGACGATGCCGTAAAAGGTTTTGGATGATGCACGTGAAAAAAAGAATACAAACTATATCCGATAATATTTATATTTTGCGAAATGTCCATTTCTTCTTCGTGAATGACAGTGTTAACAGCAATCGAAGCATAAGAGATTAGGGGCAGTGTCGCAAAAACTCACGTCGGGTTCAAGAAGACGGATTCCAACAATAATAGACCATGGCTGATTCAGGCCCGTCCTTTGCCAGTGTGAGGCCCCTGGCACCTGGCGTCTGAGGGGCCCCGGCAGGGGTGAAAAACGTTTTTATGCTCGAAAAAAGTTGACGAGAAAAAAAGGTCATCACGTTTTTTGGTGCTTGGTCTTTCAACTAATTTAGTATGATAAGCAAAAAGAGGTTAAAAAAATCAAAACATAAAAAGGATGGGGCGCGAGGAGTCCCTTATGGAGCGCGCGGGATCCCTTAGAGGTGCGGGGCCCCGGACACAGTGCCCAATTTCCAACACATAAAGATTCCAACATGTTGAGTAATGGTTCTTCTCAGCAATTTTAGACGACACGGCCCCCTTAATATTATGCTATTTCTAGAAAATAATTAATTGACGAATAGGAGCGACTCTCGTCTTAAGCCTAACCGAAGAGGCGACAAATCACCAAAGAGTGAATCAGAAACGGTGCGCAAAGTTCAGCCATCTGATTCTCATCTCTCCGCTGTTTCAATTGTCATACACAACAAATAGGCTACATTTCACAGTATTTTTAAAGCTTTAATTGAGTAACAATTGTTCAGTGTTGCAAATAGACCAGATATGGGGGATTCTCAACATCTTAGATCCCCAAAATTGCAATAATTTAGGAGTCAAGGTAATTTTTCTGAAAACCCCTTTCCCAAACTGCCATAGATCCCCCTATGGCAGAGGAAAGTGCATGCAACGCCGCATTTATTCTATAGAGATTTTACAGTATCTTTAAATGTTTTAATTGACAATTTAACGTTTAAATAGGCCTAAGTTCCTTTCCTACGAGGACTGTGTGAGCAAAGTAATATTGAATAATGATTAATACTCGAGAAAGTCAAAATAACCCGATTGGAATTGCTGTGACCGCTCTTCGAAAGGACGCATGCCATTTTCGAAGTCATGAAATTTCACGGACACGAACGAAGAAATTTTCATTTAACATTGCAACAATTTACACGTGATAATTAATTGATGAGTTCGATTTGACCACATAGAGTCATAGACAAAAAACGAATGAAACAAAAATTTCAGATCGTGAGGAAACAGCTAGGATCGGTGTACATTTATTCTAGTGTGCAGATATAAATGTACAATTTATATAACGTTTTGATGATAATTAATTCGCCAACAATCGTAAAAGCGCTACACAGACTATATTAACGTCCACTCCGAGCTGGTGACCACGTGCATGGCCAAGATACTCAATCGCCGTCTCACTAGGATCGAACCCGGGCTGACGACTCAATTGAAGCAGAGCGAATGAGCTGTCTATAGGCACTCAGTATACAACTGCTGGTAAAAAGCAAACAGGCGCCGACTTGGAACTAGTCCAACTGTGGCAATTAGCAAGCATTCAACTTCGAAAGCGATAACGGTTCGATATATATAGCCTGACGTTGCGGACGGAATTTCGTCTGTGAATTTTGATAGCATTGCATGATTGCGTCTTTGGCGGTCATGCAGTCACAATTGACGCCATACTGTCAAGCCCTCGACTAATCGTTAACAGGATATAACTAGCGTCCTATCAGTTGCAACAGCGCCACAATTTGTCTATGTGCATTGGACGTATATTAGTCATGCATGGGTTTTTGATGATAAGTGACCTGAAGCAGGGTTTAATCTAGGCCGTTTCCGGGGGAAAACTGCCCTTTTCCCCCGGAAATTTCAAATTCCCTTCGGAAATTTTGGCATACTACATCAACTATCAGCAGCCTCCTAGCAGAATTTCCCCCCCGGCTTTGTCAGTTTCCCCCCGGCTTTGTCAGTTTCCTCCCCCACCCCGGAGTCCAGGAGTCTAGATTAAACACTGTCCTGAAGCTGCTTGCTATAGAAAAGCAGCTGCTGTCGATTCGACATTTGACCGTGGTTTCTATTAGGATACACGCCTGTCTGTGAAAGTGAAACTGCCTAATAATACAGTAATTCACCGATCATAAGCTTAGTGCATGGCTTTCGGTGAAATGTTACAAATGTCGAGGACAGTTTCGGCGATTTACAGCGAGGACAACTCTCCCGGAAGTAGGCACAGACGCACAGCATGCTCAAACAACGAAATAACTGGCGTGAAGCGGGCACTGAAAGTTTCTATAATATTAATAATTAATTATACATTGTGGAAACAGTAACTACTCGGAAGGCTCAAAACAGCAGGCGGCGGCGGCGGCGGCGGCGGCGGTGGCGGCGGCGGTGGCTTATGAGGTCCTAGTTAAAGAGAAGGTCTTTGTAGCAGGAGCTGAGTTGGATGATGCTTGTCGTGTAGTTAGTGGTCGTTCTGACGACCGTTTTTCTGTCCGCTCTCTCGAAGTTCGACTTTACCATCTCGAAATATTCGCCATCGCTCAGCGTCATGCTCCGAATCTGCGGACATTTGTGCCTGAAACAGATCAAGTACAGTCTATACAAGTACGGTATATACAAGTACAGTATATACAGAAACAGACAAAGCATTGAGTAACGTGATTAGCCTAATCTCTATAGTGCTGATGAAATCTTTATTCCTATATATATAGTTTCCTCCAAATTAGCTCTTTCATCAGTGTTTTCCCTCTTCCTCAATCCCTTTCTGTGCTGTTCTGTGTTCCTGTGACCAACCGGTTGCTGTAGGCCTACGTGTTTTTATAATTGTGTGATAATTTTTTTGAGTCAAGCTAGTAAGAACAAGTAACAAGAACAAGTAACTAGAACAAGTAACTAGAACAAGTAGAACAACTAAAAAGAACAAGCAGCAAGTAGCAAGAACAAATAACAAAAACAAGTAGTGAGTAGCAAGAACACATAACAAGGACAAGTAACAGAAACAGGTGACAAGAATAAGTAACAAATAACGAGAACGAATAATAAGAAAGCGTGTGATTGAGCCTGATCGTCTGCTGCGTTTACCTGAGTTGATCGATGAATTTGCTGCTGTTGTCGGAGTAGCGTATGGTGTCTGGATCCCACTGAACCTCGAGCCTTTCGAGCTTGTAGCAGTTCTGAGACAGGGCGATGATGATCTGGTCGATGTGGACTCGGGTGCTCATCCGCAGGAACCAACCGTTCGGAGTTCCGCAAACGAGAATTCTATATCAACAACAACAACGCAATAATATACAGTTTGTGTCATAGAATCGCCTCCTAAGTAGACCTGCGTCGCCACTAGGCCATTGTTTTACCCAGACCCCAGGCCCTTGGTGGGGGTTTGACTTCGCTGGAGGGGAAGAGGCACAGTTCAAAAAAGTCTGTGCTGGGATTTGGGGGGAATATTGAGGTTTTTGGGGAAATCTCCCCCTAACAGGCCTGGACAAAATATTGCACTAGGCACAAAGGCCCAACTAAGAAAATGCCAGGAATGCCTTTATGTCGTACAGTCATGACTCATGGGCGAAGCAGGGTTTTGGGGATCCGTGTGCTGAGCTTCGACGGGAGGTCCCTAAAAACCCCATTCGATTTTAAACAAAAGACGCTTATAACTTTTACAATATTTACATATTTCGCTCTTCGCACTCTTATTAGCCTACATAATATTATTATCAGGGGCGTCCGGAAGAGGGTGCAAATGAGTGCAGTTGCACCCATCTGGATAAACTGTAAAATTATGAAAAAAGTAAAATTACCAAATTACTAAAAAAATAACAATTAGTCGTAATAATAATACACTACAGAGTTTAAGTTAGACTGAAAGGTCGCTTTTTACACAGCAGTATTTAATTAACATTTCAGCTGGCGAGCAAAATAAGATCGTTTACTACTTTATCATGGAGCTAAATACGTAGTTCCGTTTTCTTTCTCCGAAATTTGAGCTAATTTATCGCATTATTCGTTTGGGTTTCCATGTTTGCAGAATTTAGGCCATAGCAACAATGCTCCAGCGTTTCTAATATTAATAGTTATAAGTAACTAAGTAACGATTAATATTTTAAACGCTGAGTACGAATAGTTACAGTAGATGCCCAGGTACTAAAAATTAAACTCTCTTGCATACAGGTCCTGATCTGGCGAGAGACAGACTCACTCACTGACAGCATGCATGCATACTGCATAGCCTGCTGAGTGTCGATAGACCTACTTGATTCTTTTCATGAATGGGATAACGTTTAGGAAGAACTGCTCCGCCAATTTCGGCTTTCCGACGATCATCAGACCCTCGAGAAATCTGCCTCTCTGACGAATGAACTGCAGAATGGCATTTTCAGACAGATTGACCGTGTGACTGATGTCTATCGCTCGAATGTGGTCCAACTTTCCGTTTTTGATCATGTCGTCCATTATCTAAAAAAATAGAAATACTGTGTATAGTGTCGTTTCAAATGGCTCACCATTTTTCGGGGCATTTCGAATGCTCTAGAAGAAAATTGAGGCAGAATATATTGACAATTCTAGTACGGTTTGACTCAGCTAAGCTGGGGACACAAGAAAATGTGGTTCTAATTTGTTTCATCAATCTTCTGAATTTTGCATATCTATAGCCTACTGTAGCACTAATCCTGACATTGTCCAATGTCAAACAGGGTATCAATTATATAGTATTTTTGTGGTCTATAAAACTTGTCATACAAGAAACCAGCTCTCTTAAACCCCTCCTTATCTCTCATTCGATTTTGTAGACATTTGACAGACAACAAATTTCTGAAAGACTTTGTACTTTGTATAGTGTCGTTTCAAATGGCTCACCATTTTTCGAGGCATTTCGAATGCTCTAGAATAAAATTGAGGCAGAATATATTGACAATTCTAGTACGGTTTGACTCAGCTAAGCTGGGGACACAAGAAAATGTGGTTTTAATTTGTTTCAACACTTCTGAATTTTGCATATCTTCAATTGTGTAGTATTTTTGTGGCCGATAAAACTTGAGATACAAGAAACCAGCTATCTCTAGACCCTCCTTATCTCTCATTCGATTTTTGTTGACATTTGACAGAGAACAGATTTCTGACAGACTTTGTATAGTGTCCTTTCAAATGGCTCACCATTTTTCGGGGCATTTCGAATGCTCTAGAATAAAATTGAGGCAGAATATATTGACAATGCTAGTACGGTTTGACTCAGCGAAGCTGGGGACACAAGAAAATGTGGTTCTAATTTGTTTCATCAATCTTCTGAATTTTGCATATCTATAGCCTACTGTAGCACTAATCCTGACATTGTCCAATGTCAAACAGGGTATCAATTATATAGTATTTTTGTGGTCTATAAAACTTGTCATACAAGAAACCAGCTCTCTTAAACCCCTCCTTATCTCTCATTCGATTTTGTAGACATTTGACAGACAACAAATTTCTGAAAGACTTTGTACTTTGTATAGTGTCGTTTCAAATGGCTCACCATTTTTCGAGGCATTTCGAATGCTCTAGAATAAAATTGAGGCAGAATATATTGACAATTCTAGTACGGTTTGACTCAGCTAAGCTGGGGACACACGAAAATGTGGTTTTAATTTGTTTCAACACTTCTGAATTTTGCATATCTTCAATTGTGTAGTATTTTTGTGGCCGATAAAACTTGAGATACAAGAAACCAGCTATCTCTAGACCCTCCTTATCTCTCATTCGATTTTTGTTGACATTTGACAGAGAACAGATTTCTGACAGACTTTGTATAGTGTCCTTTCAAATGGCTCACCATTTTTCGGGGCATTTCGAATGCTCTAGAATAAAATTGAGGCAGAATATATTGACAATGCTAGTACGGTTTGACTCAGCGAAGCTGGGGACACAAGAAAATGTGGTTCTAATTTGTTTCATCAATCTTCTGAATTTTGCATATCTATAGCCTACTGTAGCAATAATCCTTGCATTGTCCAATGTCAAACAGGCAGTAGCGTCGCCACGGAGGGGGCAAATGGGAGCAAGTGCTCCCCAACCTGCCCCAGACCACCTACCAGATTCGCACAAATCCGGTGAGAAAGTTTTCTGTGAAGGGGAGGGAGCAGCGGTGGGTAAGGAATCTGACACGCTAGCCCCTTCCCCCCCCCCAACCTAAAATTCCTGGCGACGCCACTGCGATCTTTGGTCTTGATTTTGATACAAATAAACTGATTGATTGATTGATTGATTGATTGATTGATTGATTGATTGATTGATTGATTGATTGATTGATTGATTGATTGATTGATTGATTGATTGATTATGTTTCTGAGTTTTTTACTCCAAGCCCCTGTCTGAACTTTCAACCCGATAGCAAGCGTCGACATTGATTCGACGAAAATGTCAACAGTCTGCCAGGGTAGTTGTGTATAAAATCCAGAACTCTGTATTTCGATAAGTGCAAACATAATCTTGTTTGTAAGCCTCTACTATCGGAGTGCTTTTCTGCAGCACTTCATTGCACCCACAATAATATCTGCATTCGCTATTTATATACATTATTTTTTCAGTCAAACATGTTTACGGACCGAGATTACGTGCAAAGATTTACTGAATTTATGACCACACAAAAGCAGCTGTGTTGATTTAAAACAGAGTCGTGTGTTCCACTGTATACGGACTGTTGTCAGATATTGACGGAGACAAGATTCGAAAGTGGAATGCATCAAAATCACAAAATCGAACTGAGTACGCTGAAGATCTTCGATCTATTAACTGACTTGAAGGACAATTGTTTTGAAAGCTATATATATATATATATATATATATATATATATATATATATATATATATATATATATATATATATATATATATAAACAAGCATATAAGTTAAAGTTATCACTGTGAAGTATAATTAACTACAAGACTATAAGGCCTCTTTATTTACTGTACTGACTTTTAAACAATAAGTTAATTAAATACCTTTGTATCTTATATAACGCTTATCACGCGCTAGGTGTCAGCCCATACGATACAGGCTCAGATGAGAGTGAGACTATTGCGTAAATTACGAAAACTGATATAGTGTACCGATAAACTCAGTACTTTGATTCTAGAAATAAAGGGAATACTTGTTTTAACTGAAATGTCGATAATTTCAATCAAAACTAACGAAATTTTCACAGCAAACTACGATTCATTATGATTCGTGATAAAACTAACAGAAGGACAGAAAAGTTCATATTTAAACTTTCTCTGTGGACAGTGCCTTTCCACTCTTAACCATCTTTATGAAAAAATGATAATGTAATGGGTTTCTTCTCCTCTCATCTTTCAAAAACAAGGATCTCCAAACAACAGTAATAATGGTAGGCCTACTATAAAAACTGTTGGGCTTCAGATAGTAAAAGCAAGTCATCGGCTGCAAACAGACCTTCTCTCTCTCTCTCTCTCTCTCTCTCTCTCTCTCTCTACTTGACTCAGTACTCCGAAAGTTCTACATCACCAACCTTATCGTCAAAGAATTCACAGTAGCCAAGGCCCAGGTAGGTGAAGCCCGGAATACGGCAGAGGACGTCATTGAGCGTTTCTGCCGATAATTCGGTCGACGTCAGGTCTAATTCGTGAATCTTCGAGCTTTCCCACTCAACCTGCTTCATGAGCTGATCTTCGAGACCTGCAACATCAAGCAACCGATATAGGCCAACGCATCAGCAGCCTATCAAACGTTTTGCTGGCATGCCAATCTAGTTACTGTAGTTACCGTTGGCGCTGAGACATAATGGCATACACCGTTTAATAATTACTTGGAAAATGTATCGAATCTGCTGTAATCCGCCGAATATTATCCTCGTAGCCTTGTTGCACAATGGTCATGTCTAGCAAAGACAAGGCGTGGAGTAAGTCGTCGCATATACAGCAGGCCAGGTCTATTCAGATGTCGGCACATACTAAATGTATGTTCCCCAGATCTTAGAGCCCGGTTCCGCCACTGACCAGATACTGCATGTTACTAACCGCAGTGTTGAGCCAGCAGGGTCTTCAGCTTCTTGCATCGCTGGATGAGAATCTTGAAGGCGCTGCCTTTGACCCTGAGGCAGAAGTTGAGGGCGAGGCATTCCAGGTGGATGCAGTTGGAAGAGAGCAGCTCGACGTGACTGTCGTCGACGAAACTGATGCCGTAGAAGTTGATGATGCGAAGATTGGGCGTGTGGGCTTTGATCTTTCCTATGTTGATCACTTCGTAGATCTCCTCCTGAGACTCGTCTCCGAGTTCGAAAGTTCCTGATGACAACGAAATCAATCTCAGAGATTCGCGTAACGGGGGAACGGGGGGCGGTGATCCAGGAATTCGGTTTGTTTGGGGCTCTTTGAGTTCCAATCCACAGTTTTAACTTGCCTCGTTCCTTCCTTAATTAAAGTACTTTAAAGAGAGGAAAAACTACCATCGCTTATTTCCGCGCATGCCGGCATAACTTTTCGGCTTTTCGCCATGATGGTAAATTAGCTGACAATTTTTTGAGTGGGTTTGGGCGCACGCACCCCTCTCCCCGGAGTCTGCCGATGTCTTGTAAGAAGCCAACTTCAAATTATAATTATTAACTAATTTCCAGCGTAGATATCAAAAGTGGCGTCAATGTAGACGTGGGGCGGTGGGTTATCGCCCTTTGCTCTTTTCTTGATAGTGTCGCCCCAACGACGAAACAATCTTGATAATAATTATCACAGATACATGCCGCCAACTAAGTATATATATATATTATATATATATAAGCGTTTCTCTGTATTATTTCTCACTCCTATTTCCATATTATAGTCCTATGTTATAGCATCATGTGCAGTTTTGCAACAACTGTGTCATCATTCAACTTTCACCATCACTGTCTGCGCGTAAGTCTTTCTTGAGACCTCGCCCCCCCCCCCTAGCTACGCCACTGGTTGGCACGGGTAACGTCATTGCGTGCATACAGTCCTTTGACGTTGGTGTGTTAATATTTAATATAATATAATATAATATAACAAGGTTTAAAGTGGTTCAGTAGGGACTGCCCTGTGTGAGAACCACTGTTGCTCCCGTCCAATCTAATATCCTAAACTACTGAGGCTTATTTTGTCTTATGTCTATAGGCCTAAAATTGGGTCGAATCGATGGACCTGGTGGGTCGTTTTGAACCCTAATTTTACCACGGGCAACTTGGACAAGATCACGACTACGATTACCCACCAAAGCGACCATCGACCGGTGTTGATGTACTACTACAGTGGCGCTAAATAAGTATCCTACTACTATACATAGGCTAATTTACAATAAGGATAGACATTTCTACTAATCGAACAACTAGCCTATAAGTCGTATACCTATCAGATGTAGGACTTCGAGAGAGGAGAGGTGTTGGTAGACCTTTCGCATGAAGCCTTCCATGAAGATGACCTCCGAGAGACAAATAGTCAGGTTGCGCAGATTACACGGAAAGGCGTTCATGTCGTTGAAATCGTGGAGTTGCATTGCGTTGGAAAAGTCCAGCGTCAAGTACTTCAGATTCGGACATCTTAGACCAACATCCAAATAGACCATACTTAATTTGACCTTCCGCGGAAAAACGTATCATTTATTAATGATAGGCCTACGCCACATAACGGACAGCAATGATACGATAAGGCAAATGCCTTGGTGTAAAATAAAATATTTCTAACCCAGAGATCATGCAGTGCATGGTGTGCAGAGAGTGGTGGTCGCCCTGGGTCAAAAAAGGTCGCCGAGTCAGTTTTGACGCCACCATCTGCTGGTCGACGTCCGGGGCCACCAGGGCGTAGCCAGGAATTTGATTTGGGAGGATATAAATATTGGGGAGGGAGTATAAACCTTAACTATAAAGCGTATAAACTACATGTAACCACATATAACCACATATAAATCATATAAAAAACTTCAAGTTAGATTTTTGGGGGTTTATATACCGATATACCCCCCGTCGCTACGCCTGGGGCCACCGCCATAGGCGGATTTTATTAAAGGCTAGGGGTAGGCTTAAGCCTTAGCCTACTCGACTAATCCCACCAAAACAAGGGGAACTGACAAGGCCGGGGGAATTTTGCTAGAGGGCTGCTGTTAGTCCATGTAGTATGCCAAAATTTCCGGGGGGAATTTGACATTTCCGAGGGGAAAATGGCAATTCCTCCCCCCGGAAACGGCCTAGATTAAACACTGGACCGCCCCCTGGGGACAGTGGCAGCAGAGACAACTACTACAGAAAGCCCTCACTTGTTGGCCAGTTCGTGAAGTACTATGGGAGTGATGAGTTCCGCCGACAGTTCGATGTAGCGCAGAGTGTGGCCGAATCGAACGCTGATCAGACCGATCAGGGAGTCGACGTTGTTGACGTAGAGACCGGAGAAGTCGGGACGCAGCGAAACCCTCGTCCAGAGGCGACTGTCGTACGCCAACAGGCGCCATTTCTTGCACACCTGGGCCAGACGACACAGGTCGTGGAGTTTCAGGTACGCAAAGATCTCGAGCAGAAGTTTGTCCGGCAGGTGATGGACGCTCTTCTGGAAAAGACAGACAAGAATCAATTCATCATCAATAATAATAATAATAATAATAATAATAATAATAATAATAATAATAATAGTAATAATAGTAATAGTAGTAGTAGTAATAATAATAGTAATAATAGTAATAATAGTAATAATAGTAATAATAATAATAATAATAATAATAATAATAATAATAATAATAATAATAATAATAATAATAATAATAATAATAATAATAATACTACTAATAATAATAATAATAATAATAAAGGACATATATTACGCGGAAGTATTCGAAGGTGTCTTGACGCTTTTTCTTTTTCTACTTGCAAATGAAATTCATTTGCAAGTAGAAAAAGTTTCAAGACACGCTCAAATAGCCTAGGCCTACTTCCGTGCCATTTCTGTTTTAAAAAATTATTCTCCAGGCTAGTTAAGAATCGAATGTAAGCTGATTTCCATAAGACAGAGCCCACTTATTTAAACGCACACGGTTTAGGCCTAATTGGCGATTATGAATGACAAATAGCAGGGCCGCCGAGAGAATTTCCGGGCCCCGGTACGAAAAAATAGTCACGGGTCAAATGCGTGAAAAAGTTGACGATCTTTTTACTTGTCAGTCTTCATATGGCTTCACACTATTGTTAATACATCGTCTGATCGTCATCACCGGACCCGGGACCCTTTGAGTTCCACGGGCCCCGGAACAGTGTACCGGCTGCACCCCCTCTTCTCAGGCCTGACAAATAGACTTATTCAAAGAGAACTGTGAGGAGAGCTCTGTGCGTGAGGGGGAGTTGAATGCCAGAATTCGCAAAGCGCGGCCGTAATCTTTTTTCAGCGAGAAATTCCTATGTCTGATTCTTTCTGGGGAGAATTGTCCCCACAATCAGTATTAGGTCTATGCTTTGAGACGTTGTTTATAAAAACCGTAGCCCTGTTGTCTAAATGTCTTACGCTGATAGCCTAAGCGTCGTCGGCGGAGGTCAAAGGTCATCAAAAGGAAAGTTCAAAGAACGCTAGGCGCCTTAATTATAGACGGGGGAGGGGGTTGTGCAAGTACGTAAGTAAAATCTCGTGAATTTCTTTAGCTCTTTCAAAAGTAACACCACCGTAGCTGCTTATTCGTAGGCGCTTACTCTTATAATATCAAATTGGTATAGCCAAAAGGTGGTGGTCAGTCAGGTAGGGTCATTTTATCCAAGGATCGGCTACGGTAGAAAATATAAATGCTACTGCAGACAGAGGTCGGTTTTGTTGAATCCATGATTTATCCATCCACTTCGGCAACTGGGTCATACCGGACCATCTCATATATAGTAGACTGTGTTTATAGTTGTTGATTGGTCTTTCCCATAGAAATAATAGTAACTAATATAGTTCGCAAAATTCGAAGCGAAAAGAAGAGCGATATGATATCTCGTTAACAATAACAGCTTTAAGCGCTAACAAAATCAACGTCTGCAGAAGTAGCTGGTCGTCAAGCACTTTGTCAAGCAAACAGCTACTCTGCCGATCTCTCGTCGCCCGAGGCGGTCAGTGGTCGGCGATACGAATGACATAGGACATCGTATGTAGAGAAATGGAGGGAGGACTTGTTCGAAGAAGAATTTCATATCAGACTAGAGAGAGAAAAACTTCAGCGTGCTAAGCGTCCTCATTTGTTGAGGATGGGAGAGCGGTGGGTTTGACTGCTTGATGAAAAAATAAAGGAGCGGAGAGCTTCAGGCTGTAGGCGGCATTTAGACAAAGGAATGTTTTTGTCTGAAAACAGTTATAGGCCTATAGGTGGGTAATGTTTTGCCGAATAATCACACAGAAACGCGTTGAGCTCGCTCGCTCGCGAATGAGAGCGCTAGATTAATATAGGACTGCAAAAACACTTGAGTCATCGGAGCTCAGCTTCAAAGAAAAAAAGGTCTCTGAAGAGTTTAGGCCCCTACTTGAAATAATGAATATTTTAATTGCATTTAGCTGTAAAACTCAGAACATTTAGTCGATTTTTTTTCTTTAAAAATGCCAGAGGATTCGATCGACTCTCAAGCCAAGATTTTAACTCCGAACGGGAAGTCGTGCAGTTAAAACTTTAATGTGTGCATTTTACCCTTTCGTGGGATTCGACCACAGGGTTAGGTCTAAATCCAAATCCCACACTGATGGTCATATTTTTAGCCTGATCACTTATCCGCTATATGATTCCAGGCAGACCTACCGAAAACAAAGTCGCATTTAAATGCCAGCCATATTGTTTTAGAGAAAAATTATAGTCGAATCTAAGCTGGAGTAATTAACGTGAAAATCCAAATGTAAGCTATACAATATACATGATTCACTAGACAGGTCTTTAGGACTTCCAAAGAAATAATGGCAGTGAGCTGCATAGCGTGGCAGATGACGATAGACCATTTCCTCTTTGAACTTGACACGGCAAAATTACATAGGATTGGGAAGGGATTTCAACTTGTGTGTGTGTGTGTGTATGCAGGGGCGCCCACACAAGGGGGGAAAGGAAGCAAATGCTTCCTGAAAAACCTAGGGGAAGAAATTCCCCCCCTGAGTTTTGGTATCACGTTAGAGTAGTATATTTATTCGATAAGCCCTCAATGACTGCGCAATTACTGGCTTAATTGCGTAACTTCATATAAGATTACCGGTACTCAATTCAAGCTCAAGTTCATTATTATCAGGCATTCATAAAATGTTATTACCGTATTATTGTAACTTTTACATAGTCATTCTAATGATGAAGAGTGCAAACTTCCTATGAAATATAAATTGTTTATAACAAACTAATAGACTCACATGAAGTTTACATTTCAAATTAGACTACTGCAACTCCCTGCAACTCCCTCCACTACTGCAGCCTTCCAAAGACCTCCATCAACAAATTACAATCCATTCAAAACTGTGAAACGGTGCAATTAGATACTGTTAATAATAAATTAATAATTATAATTTGCTTGTTTCAGTCAGTTGCCTTAAGTCTAGTTACCCAATTTGCAGTTGTTGCAGCTTTAATGCCTCTAACATCTATGTAAAATAATGTAGGTGTGGCTGTTGGAGAAATCTAATTTTTAAAATAAATACTAAAAGTAACATTTATTTTATTTGCATTTGGATGTGGTCATATTGCCAATGGATAATTTGCAGGTAATTTTAAATAGTTTTCCAGCGCAATTACTGCGATATCTCTCCATAGTTTCAACTTACATTTAATAGTGCTTTGTGGCTGTTGGAATTTTTCAGAAATTAAGAATTAGAAGTTACTGGTATGAGACCTATCCTGGTGCACCAAAGTATGCGATTTAATGTCCAAAATGCACTGAAACTCACCTTGAGCACCTATTGATTTCAAAAAAAAAAATTCCGGGGTTTTACCCGGACCCCAGGCTTTTTTCCACGAATTTGCGTGGATGGGGATTGTCAATGTTCAGTGTCGTCTTATACGGCTACTTTTTCGTATAATAATAATAATAATAATAATAATAATAATAATAATAATAATAATAATAATAATAATAATAATAATAATAATAATAATGTGTGTAAATAAATCCCTGCCGGACCCCGTTTAAGGGTGCTTCCAGCAGTCAGTGGGCGCCCTGTGTGTGTGTGTGTGTGTGTGTGTGTGTGTGTGTGTGTGTGTGTGTGTGTGTGTGCTGTCATCAGTTCTTCGCGCTGAAGCTAAAACTAATTTGGTACAAAGGACACTTCGTGGGCACAAAAACTCATATCAGTGGTCGCTGGAGCAAGCACACAGAATCACAGATAGGCCTATGCAAGTGGCGGCTCTAGGATTTCGCAAGTGTGGGGAGGGCGTTGGGGGTGGCAACTGCTAAGCCTGGGGCCAACTATTTGTTTTTATGTATGTAGTAGTAGGTATATGGATCACAACTGGGAGCAAGCATTCAATAAGGATGCACAACCTGTCCCCCCTCCCCGTGTGAGCCGCAACTACTCTAGGCCTATACGTAGCAAAATTCAAGACGCAGTCTTACATTGAATCAAAATAAACGTGATCTAGAAAGCAAGCACAAGACGGCGGAGTTAACTCTTGACAACTGGGCCTAATAAAAAAGTACATGAAATAGACTAGGTTAATTAGGCTACTACTGTGACTTTACTTTATCCGCTGCATTCGTCGTTCCAGCCGTCATTCCAAAGGCGCTTCAGTGCAACCGCAAAGACTATACCGATTGCTGGCAATAATCCGGAAAATTAACGCCCGATGCGAATCAGTGCAGACTGGATCTCCGGGTCGTCAGTTAAACGGCCGTACAAATGCTACGCACTGATTTCAACCATCTTAGGCCTATCAACGACGATCGATGGGCTGAACGAAAGCGTTTCGATCGATCTCCGATAGACGATCAAACGGATCGAAAGTAGGCCTAAAAATCAAACGACCGGAGCAGGTCTAATCCGTAAATCCGACGAAAGAAAACGCTTCCGGTAATGTTGGCCAGCATCAACGGCGTCTTTCGCCGATACCTAGAGCAACGCGCTTCTGAAACTATGTGTAATAATAAGACCTGTGTTGTTGTTTTACCTAAACGGACAGTCAGACAGACGAAGAACCAAAGAGACGCACAGTCGCATAGCCATGAAAACGAACTGGGTTATAAAGAATAACCGAGAATAGCGTTGGATTTCGTATGTGTGCGTGTGTATGGCCTATGTGCCAGTGGTAACTGGATACAACGTTGCGTTTGCTGTTGGTGCACGGAGGCCTCGAGAACAGTAGGGCCTATCTAATGGACAGGGCTTTTCCACCTAGCAGGTTTGGCGCAATAGAGTCACAAATGCTATAAATGTTGTACGTAAGGCCAGACAAGTATACTTTACATAAGTAATATAATAAAACTCTCGTCTGGTAGAAGGTTATAGGCGAATGACGCGGAGAGAGAGAGAGAGAGAGAGAGAGAGAGAGAGAGAGAGAGAGAGAGAGAGAGAGAGAGAGAGAGACGTAGGCCTATATACAGAGAGGTGCATGCGCTCGGCTGATCGGTCAGACAGGCGGTTGTATGGCGTCAAGTGGTTGCATACATATACATCCGAGTGTTCCTAGAAATTGATGAGGGGCAGATGAAGCACGCCTGTCGTAAATAACCGCCTACGTATGGACCCACGGTCGTGTTGGCTTATACAGACCCTATCCACGGCAGACCACCACATCACTCCTCAGCAACAGCAACAGCAGCAGTGGGCAGTGGTCTGTAGATCTCTGGGTAGGTAGAAGAAGAGAGAGAGAGAGAGAGAGAGAGAGAGAGAGAGAGAGAGAGAGAGAGAGACAGACAGAGACAGACAGACAGACAGACAGACAGACAGACAGAAAAAGATTACGGGTTTATTTCTGCATAGCAACGGCCGCGAAGCGTCGAAACTCTAGAGATGAGCCAAATCCCGTAGACGCCTACGTCAAGAAGAAGTCTGTGTTTACTCGATGGACGATTCGGTCGCTCCTCGGCTGCTCAGCTCTTGGGCTCGCTCCGGCCAATAACAATGGATGGCCAGTAGGCCCAACCGATGCCACATTCGAACTGCAGCCGATCAAACGTCTTCTCTCGAGCATTTATCTATGTACAGCTGCAGGTCTCGGCAAACCTCGTAATTTTTTAGACATAATTCACCTGCCTACTGCAGCGTTCATCTGTAAACCGTTGCATTTGTGTGTGTGTGGGTGCTCAAGCTCTGCAAGTCTACGTAGCTACTAAATTCCAAGGATACTCGCGTGAACTTACCCTACGCTTAACTGGCGACCCACTGTGTACTGCCCCTCACCCAAAGACGCAATAATCTCTCCGCACAAATGATTTTTGTTTCTGCATAAAATTTCTGGTATACAGTAGGCCTGATTGAATGTCCATGCCGATCACGGCAAATATATTTTGAAGAAAAATTGATGATTAAGACAGAGGAAATCTTCCTGAATCATTTAAAATCGTTATTATTATTATTATGCCTGTTATTATTAATGCATTATGAATTAGATTCAATCTATTTGTAGAGGTTCTCACACAAGACAGACTCTCCTGAACCACTCTAAACCTTGTTATATTATTATAGGCCTAGTATGTTAAAGTTTATATGCATGTACTAAAGGCGACATCTGGTTTACGATAATGTGTTGATGCCCAGCACATTGATTCCTGAGTTACATGCTCACTTGCATTTATTGCAATCGTTTATTTGAATTTGGTTTCTCCGAGGATGAAGAAAAGACAAAATGATCACTCACAAAGACACACAAAAGCAATGAAAAGCAGAAAGTTAGACTACAAGAAGCTGTCATTTTAATTGGACTACCCTAACTATGGTCAGCTAACAGTGCTAACTAACTACGGGCACCAGTCAACGAGCATGGCCAATTCTAATCAAGTACAAAAACATTCTTCAACAAGGAACATTGGAAATGCATCAGAAAGCAAATTAAACAAGGATAGATCAGGGATGTACCTGTTCCAATGTACCAGTAACCAATAAATTTGATATCAAGGACTTCTTTATTGACCTTTTCATACCTTTTAAAGCAATACAATGTAACTAAATTTATCTGTTTGTCCACATTGTCTCTATTAACAACCACAAATTCCTTAATTACTAGAGTGAATTAACATTTTATTTGTTCAGTATAATTACTAACGTTATATCAGGAATGGCAAATAGATAAGGCAAAGCATAATTTTTAAAAAACATTTGCAATCCAAAATCAGATTAAGTATTAATTTGCCATGCTAGTATAGGCATAGTGCTTCACCAGACCAAGCAATAAGCCTGTTGACATTTGAAGAAAATTTATCCTCTGGTTGACATCGGTTTTTTTATCCAAGTATTACCAAGTCTTCTTTTCTATCAGTGACAAACTAGTCAGTTGACATTCTTAATGTCTACTATACAATACCAAGCAAGACATTTCAGACATCACCATTCTGTCTTATACTACAACGTTCCAAAATATTTAGCAAATAAACGGATGTCCAGTCAGTTGGGCTAAAGAAGTAGAAGTGGTTAGTAAAGTACAGATACTAAATTACCGTTACCACTAAGTTTTGAGCAAGGTAAAGCTAGAACAGATTTCACCAGACAACAGATTAAAATGTACCATTCCCAACAATTCCCAACATAAATGTTTCAGCATTATTTAAACTAGCCAGTGTTTTTTGTGCTAGGATGAATGTGCCAGAGACGTTGTCTTAATCCGATGAGCCACAGCTGCTACCAAAGCGGCTCCTTTGCCGCTTCCATCCTCAGATAGCATCATGTGAAGCTGGAAAGGAAACTAAATCACTTGTATTTCTTAATTATATTCACTCAACAAATCTGAAATCTGTTTATGCACTGCTATGTACTTTGTTAAACATGTCTACTGTTAGTAACATTCTAACTGTTAGTAACTTCTAAAGAATTATTGTACAGTTGATTTGCCCATAATAATATTTTATTATTATAATGATGCAGCTGTTGCAAAGATTTTAAAGCTGAGCACTACTATGCAGAGAACAAAATTAACCGAATTTCATTAACTTTTATAATTACTTTCAAAGGGCAGCATTTCATCAAAACAATAATGCGTAAAGATTTTTATAAAATTGCATATTAGCAGATATATAGTTGCTAACTTAAAGCTTAAGAGCTCTGTAAATGGATAGTTTTTCTTAAAGTACATTTTTAAGTATTTCAGACCTTTAGACCCTCTTTTATGAGAGATTGTGTTTTCTGCAGCATAAGATTGTGGAAATGAGGATGAAATCGATAGAGGCTTCCATCTACGGCAACAGTTGCGTTTGGTTTGTTAATTCGGTTAATCAGCGCTGCGATACCTGCAGAGATATTAAAGACATAGCATTTGTAATAAAGTAGTCTTATTACCACAGTTTCAATACTTTTCTAGACTAGTAATGAGTAAACATCAGCTACCTGTCTGAGAGACTTACTGCATACACTCCAAGAATATTAAAATAATCATTGCATATTTTTCCAAATCACTGTCCTGCAACAAACTCAAATTTTTGCAAAATTTTGCAATCATCACAAATTCCATGTAGCATTTTGTGTTTCCCTGATCTGACACCTGAAAATTGTACTGTAAGCCAAATATCTTGTGCCACTCAAAAACTCTGTACTGGACATTGGTGCTATTATCATCTGTATCTCTACCGTGCAGTGCTTTTTTAAAGCTGCTACTATGTAGTGAACAAAATTAACCGAATTTCATTAACTGTAGTAATTACTTTCAATGCTATTCAAGTCATGTCAGATTATGTTAAGTGTCATCACAAATAATTTTTTTCTGAAAGACAGTATCCATCCATTCTGAGTACTGCAAGAAGTGGCTATTTAAAAATGCTGCAAAATTTACAAAAAGCATATGCAAAATTTTGACTTATAAGACAAAACTAATAAAACCAGAGTAGCAACAACAACATACAAAACCATAAAAAGCTACAACTTATTTTTTGGCCAACCAGTATCAATAACTTTGTAGTTAACCTCTGAGCTGCAGCCTTACTAAACATTATGGAATTAAGAAAGGTTTGAGACAGCTTCAGTCTTGCAATAATACTATACTACTATCAAATCTAGACTAAGTCACAACTCTTTTCATTTCTTTTTTGCACTGCTGTTTCCCCACTCCCACTCTGTCTGATGTCTGGAATTGACTTGGTCTTTTGCAGTCTGGATTTGGAGTACCATTGATTGATACCTTTAAGAATTGGTGCTATAGAAGTTCATAAAATAAATAAATAAATAAATAAATAATATACCTGCTGATGCAAGGAATGCTGCTCTTTCCGATATAACTCGACATATTTCTTGAACTCTCTGACAGTCGATAATGAGTGTCGGCTTAATAACTCCGAGCTCATCTAAAATTTGCTGTGTGCGACTGAACTCTCCATCATCTTCATCTCTGACAAAAAAGCAAATGCAGAATGACGACCACTGCACAGCCAACAGGTGCGCAAAGACATACAACTTCTGTATTATTTCATACAGTTACTCCGAAGGAAGAAATTCATCGAAAACTGGAAACAATTTGCATGTGACTGAACATCAGCGGCGATTATAAAGCAGCATGAATGAACAATAAAAATTGCAGGTCCACAGAGTTCAGATGCTCAGTACAAACATCTCCAGGTTGGCTCAATTGGTCATACATAGCTTCATTATGCCTCATATACAAACACGAGCAACTTGGCACTTATGAGCTACATTAATTAACCCCTTTACTGGCAATCCCAAATATATCCGTCCATTTTACATTGAGTTACAGTCAAATGCATGGTAAAGGGGTTAAAATGTCTAAATAATTACGGGCTAAATAAGTGAACACTAATGCCTAATATCATGAAGTTCATCTCACTGTTCAATCTCTGAGACATATTTTGTGTAGAATCGGCCTTCCGTATTTAGATCAGCAGGTATATGTCCGTTGAAGATAAGCCCTTTTGAAGCACACTCCACTATCAAACGACGCACAATTTCTCCCATGTACATGCCCGATATCATCTTCTCAAAACTGAAATAAAATAACTATTGATTCCTACTCAGAGTTACAAATACAGTGGTTTTCATACAGGCTTACTTAGCCTCCTAAACCACTTAAAATCACATTATTATTATTATTATTATTATTATTATTATTATTATTATTATTATTAAATATTCAGAGGCAAGCCTTACAATTTCACGTGTTCAATGCAGAAATTAATCCTTTTTTCAGAACGAAGGCCAATTACAGTTCTTATATATGAAAAACAGTTCTTGGGAACTGTTAACCTAATTAAAATCATTATAATCATTAAAATATTTGAACAATTATCTACTAAATTTTGAAACAAATATTTACGTTTGCTTATTAGGATTCAGAGAAGTTCGATCCACATCTTTATCTATATCTGTTCGGACAAAATCAAGACATCCATTGTCTCCAAATGCTCCCCATTCTGTATTAATTATAACCTGAAAATGATAATAATCAATTTTATTAAAAATTCCAACGAATAATATCTAATAGAACTATTGCTTTAACAAAAACAGATAAAATTGCAAAGACATGGGGGCAAAACAAATTGACTGATTTATTAGCAACAGTGACTATTACAATCTGACTCAAACAAATGAATGGCAATTTAAATGACTGTATGGAATGAGCTGTTTTGGAATATAAAGTCATTAAATAAAACTATTTATGAGAAAATAATGCAGTAAAAGATTTTCTTTGAACTGATGAAAAAATTCAATATTGAAAATAATGTTGTTTGGAGCATCCTGATGTTACAAAAGTGACCTCTATTGTTCCACTGAATGTAAATCTAAATCTAAAGACTCAGTTGTTTCACATCTCATTCAAGTGACGCTTGTTAAGCACGCTTGACTTTGGCCTCTTCATGACCATGGCGCTGTAAATTGTCTCAATGCTACCACCACCACCACCACCACCACCACCACCACCACCACCACCACCACCACCACCACCACCACCACCACTACTTATAATAATAATAATAATAATAGTAATAATAATCCTCATTGGTCATACCTGGTCAGGTTCAGAATTGATTCCATCCCAAAGCTCGACCCTTTGTAACTTCTCCATGTAACAAGCATTTGTTCCAGTGCCTAAGATGACTCCTACTTCTGTGCTGTGGTCAGTGAAAGCACAAGACATCAAGCAACCCACTGTGTCATTGAGGATGGCAACACATTCTACATTGATGTCCTTAAAACAGAAAAAAACAATTCATAACAATAACTAAACTTATTTTATATGCAAACAATTGGACCAAAAGTTACAGCTGACAATAATTAACAGTCTTTGTGCTAGATATACAACAGTTCTCCTGATAAGTCTGTAAACTGTCTGCCAAGCAGATATACAACACCAACAGCTACACTCTGAAACTTGATTCAAGTACACAGCAAATTAAAACCTATAATATACATGTACACACTAGAACAGGCAAAATATACTTTGCATCAAAGATCTCAATTATGGCAACAAACATAACATAAGTATAAAACACACACATGTTTTATACTTATATGTTTTATGTTTTATATATGTGTATATAAGTAATAGACTCCAACCCCTCTACGCTTGATTGCTTGTTGGAGAAGGGTGACAACATCCTCTCCTACAACTCCATCGCAGTTGAACCCTTTAGTCCAGCGTGCTAAACGACCAACAGCAAGACCTTCCTGATGGCAGGGAAAGGAGAAGGTAAAACCGAGTGGAATTTGCTTTCCATTCAGTTCATGATCCGCCATAAAGTTAGCAATGCAATCAGCAATGTGATCGAATAACTAAAGCAAACAATGGACCCATAACAGTAAACCTATAATAGGTTAAATTTCAATAAATTGTATATACATCAGTTGTATATAGTAGCATTTTCAGAATCCAATACAATTAAACGGTGAATTTTCATACAGATTTCTCATCAATACAATATATTTATGTTAATTTTCATTCAATTTCAATACAGACATTAACATTATACCCACTTAAATCCACTTATTTGTCTAATAAATCACACAAATAGCTCATTAATTATATCAGCTAAGAAAATACCGTTAAGTGGTATATTAAAAAAACCATAGTGAACTTGCTTTTTCAGCCTACAGTGTATTAATTATGTAACAATCAGATACTGGATAGAATATAACTATAGGGGGCTTGGCATTCCAAAAACTCTTCAGTATCTGCAAGTGGTTCTTCAGAAGTCATCCCTGCTTTGCACTCAAAACCTCGTGCAATAATAATTTCACTTCATGACAAATGAAAGACTGAGAAGTCATTTATTTTCTGATTCACTTCTGCGATTAAAGCCCGCAAGTTTTTAGATCATGCGTAACAACTCTCTATAAAATATAGCAGATGATAGCAAATCAAAGTTCAACAGTTTTAGCTTGGACCAGCAAAATATAACTGCAGCTAAGGAATGGAAAGTGCTGAGACACCATATAACACTGGCATAGACAAGTGCTAAAGCTGACACAGCAGTGGTGTTTGTGAAAAACTTAATAGACCCATCTGTTCAATCATTCATATGTGTGACCCATGTCAAAGTGCCCTTGATTTTGGTTTACCATGCTTACGGCACTATATAAGTTGTCTCAATAATAATAATAATAATACTAATACTAATACTAATAATAATACTAATACTAATAATAATAATAATAATAATAATAAACCAGTCAATATTATTCTGTGGCTAACCTTATAGCCAGGTCCAACCATCAGTTCATCAGCAATTGAATAAATCTTATTCTTCATTTCAACTGAAGCCCCTTTCAGTGAAATAAGAAGCACTCTGAAGTTTGTTCCTCCAAGGTCCAGCGCTAGGTAATCACCGCACTCTGCAGACATAACAATATCATATAGAAATAACCGAGTTTCAAATGGATTTGCTGTCAATTCTGTGTCATCAATATATAATTAATTGTAACTAATCAAAATTATTTTATTTCTGGCATCGTATATTTGGAGCGATTTGAACCTGAAAATCTGATTACATCAGCAAAAACAAACAGTCATCACATAAATTACCAATCATAAAACTCAGCATATTACAGAGCAAACTGGATACAAGCAATCCCACTTGAAAATTATCATTTCACTAACTTACACAAACATTTATTGTAAACATTAACTGAAGCACAGTAATCATCAATCCCAGACAAGCTACACAACAAATGAGTCACTACTTTTTCTTCTATTTCATACACCTCAGTTTCTTGGAATCTTAGAAGTATAATATTTACAAACTCATTATGATAAAGAAACACTATACCACATTTATAACTATCAATAATTGCATCATCTACCTGTTCCATTTGGCAATGACTGTACATAGGTGATGAACATTTTTACTGTTGCATTTGCATTTGTGGACCTTGCAAGACCAATTTCCATTTCACAGTTAAGAAGCTCTCGAACCTTTGCGTATACTGCATCGTCATGTATGTACTTTGACAGCACATGACTCAGCTACAGCAAGCAAAACAAATAAACTGCAAACTGCAATTTAAATACAGACACACACACACTAATTTAATAATCTAATCAAATTTTCCATAGTGGCACTTCAAAATGCATGGAACCATCGGACGATGTTACCCCAAATCAAATCACACAAGATCCCAAGTCAAACCGAGGGTATCAGGCCAAACAACCATATCTGTGAGCTGCACCTCTGTGCTCTCATGGCCTTTTTTAAACTTGGCCTAGGTAGCCATCCATGCCATTCTATCCTCAATGACAAATTCTATCGTGCCTTGATATGAACTAGCATCCCATCAGTCAAGGAACTGCCTGGTCCTCTGAGATCCGATGGAAAAATACCAGACAGCATGACAATGATACCGTTGCAAGCTGGTCACTGCCTGGTTTGGGATGTCACTGGGGCAGACACAGTCACAGCCAACAATTTGCCATTCACAAGTTGCTCACTCCATGAGCCGATGAAGACCGACCGCTAAGACTGCAGATGCCAGAAAATCATCAAACACTCTGATCTGTCAGCGTTCATCTTGTGACCTTTGAGACCCTTGGTCTCATCATTCACTTTCCAATCTTTCCAAAGACACCAGGAAGAGCTTTTGCTTTCAACAACAATCCACAACCCTACACTTTTAACGTCACTCATTCCACAGAACCTAAATTTCCACCTGTGATATGGACCTAAACGAGAAAATAAACATTCCCCTCCGTCTCTGTACAATTTATTCTGCCAAATCTCTCAGGAACCAAGTAACTAAGGCATTAAGAATATATAATTCACACGTGTAAAAGAAAAACAATATAATATTGTTCCAACCTGAAGTGCTACAGAATATGAAGAATTTCTTGGAGTCATGATGCTCTGTGCCATGCATCGCACAGTAAATAAACTAAAGCTGTTAAACGCCAGGCTACTTTTTAGTCTAAGGAGGTCTTGCATGGAATCTAAGATATGTCACAAATTAATTTCACTTCAACACCTAAGTGTCATCTACAGTTACAAGTAAGTCACTTTAGATATTAGTGTATTTCAATCGTCCACTGAGACTAAGATATCAAACATGTGGCTATCTCAATTGTTATAAATCACCACTTGCTAAGGAACAATCTGACAACTGATGGTCCCCTCAATCAGCATACTGATTCGTGTAATTCCATTGACTGTGTTTAGATCAATTTTACTCGCACTTCAAATTCTTCGACATAACAACCGGTTTTGCATACAGTGATAGAAAGAAGCTAGGAAATATTATCAAGAACTTTTGATAAAATGCTTTTGCCTGACATTCACAATCCGTATCAAGCATGAAGAGGTCGCATCAATTGATATTATTTATTTATTTATTTATTTAGAACAAGATCAAAACCATAAAAGCAGAATGCATGTTGTGTCCATTAGTTTCGTATACTGGTAACTCAAATATAAATGTGGAAAGGAATAATAAAATAATGTATAAGTTAATTGTCAGCAGATCAGAAATTGAAACAATAAAACAAACTGTATAACTGCTTTAAAAAAACAGCAAACTACTGGATATCAAAGTACAGAATATGCATTGAGCTAAAAATATGTGTCACATGCAGAACACTACAAAGCAGTTACTGTGCATACATAATTAAAAAGATTAAACAGATAGCAGGATCTTGGAATCAGCCAACACTTAAGCATCAGATACAACATCCGGTTCTAAACATTCCTGTCTACAGCATAACACACAGCTGTTAGCACTGGTGATGTCCTTGTATCAGGTTCACAATGTCATTGGCAGAGTTAAAAGGAAGTAAATGGGAAATGTGATTGGCCCAACAACACACAAGTCATATGAATACGGGTAAAACCCAGTAAGTACCGGTAATCATCACTATACAGGAAAACAAATTTCCAAGAAAATAAATATATGAGATTTAAGCAGGCATCTGTAGTTCTTGTATTATTACATCACAATTACAGAAGACAATACACTGGTAATTCAATATAGAGAACAGAAAACATAGAACAAATAGGACAAACCAGTGAAAACTTATAAAAGGATTCTTGAAAATATGCAAACAAAATAAATTTATTGGAATAGCTGATCATCAAAAACACCTATTTTGGGGTTGGGTAAAAGATCAATTCTTTGGTATATTTCAAGGGGGTTGATGATAGCAAGTTCAAAGGTATTCAGTACCCAATACTCATATTGAATTAACAAAGTCATCTGCACTTTCCTTAAAGTAACCATTCTCATACTTTTGGATGATAACCTCTTCTGCACTTCATCATTTCAGCATGCATGTGCACATGGGTGTGTATTTGCATGAATATATAAATTATGTTGCTTCAACATGAACACAATATATTATGAAATTGTATATAACTATGCAGCCTCTCTATTACATGAATGTCTTTAATTTAAACTGAATAATCACAATCAAACAATCAGTAAGAGATTTTTCTGACTGCCTCTGTCTGTTAGATCTTCTAATACAGTGCTTTCCAAGCTCTTAAGGTTAGCAGAGTGGCACAAAATTTTCCTAGCACTCCATTGACTGGTGCCATTCTTAAAATTCTTCTTCCTATAATATGATGTTAAACACGCCATGAAATATATCCATGACTAGTCAATTCTACATAGTTCTCTTGGCTCTATATATGCATGGAAATATTACAAATGCTAACAAAACAACACTCACATGAGAAAATATTTCTAAACTTCTACATTTTTGCTTTTTTTTCAATTCCCTCGACTCATGCTGCAGACCACCACTTTCGGGATCACTGTTCTAATGAACTGAGCACTTTTAAATTTAAATAAAAATTACATCTCTTCTGGTTAGCAATTCCTCCATAGTCTGTTAAACTGCCAATGTCCAGTTTGGCCACAAGAGTAGGCAACTAAAGATAGGAGATAAATTAATCTGAAAGCCATGAAATAAACAGAATTGCAAATACCACTATATGCTAAGAATACATTTCCAAAAGTTCAGTTTCAACCACCAAAAGACAGAATTCAAAAACAAACTGGAAGCATTAGAATTTGCTCAAGGAACAAGTTCAGAGAAAGGAATAATAATACATCCAATCCAACCCAGCAAATGATCAGGGAAATAACCGCACACCACACTGCTGTGCTAAATGAAAGTGGAATTACAGTCATCTCACAGCCAAAGATCAACTATTTCTAAATTTGGATTTCTGAGAAAAATAAAAAAATCAGCTTCTAAGGAAAAAACTAAGGTAATGACTTTAGGAAAAACAAGGGAAACATGTGACATCTTACTGAACAATGAAAGATTAGAGCAAGTTAAGGAATTCTCGTAACTTGGAGGGGGAGGGGTAATAACAGACGAGAGTGTGAGAAAGACATAAACAAAAGAATTCAGCTAGCAGCAGCGGCAAAACTACTGTAAATAAACTTTGGATGTCAGCAGTATTATCTATAGACACATAACTAGGGTTTACAAGACAATGATATTACCAACCTTGATGTATGGATCCAAATGCTGGAAGATGAAGAAAGAAGATGAAAGAAAGATACTTACCTTTGAAATGGCATCCCTAAGAAGAATAGTTAGGATTTACAGGAAGAGATAAGTTCAGGAACAAAGTGACTAGAGAAAGAACAAATATGATGGATACAGCAATAGACAAAATCTGAAGAAGACTACAGTGGTTTGGACACGTGACAAGAATGGGGAAAAAGACTGCCTTTGAGAGCTCTTCACTGCCATATTGTAGAAAATAGGAGTAATAATAATAATAATAATAATAATAATAATAATAATAAAGATTTAGTTAATAACGTAAATGGTATCAAAGACTACGGGTATAGCAGCACATAATAATAATAAATTAATAATAATAAATAATAATAATAATAATAATAATAATAATAATAATAATAATCATGAACTGATTATGGTGGCATATATGTACAAGTACTACTAGGACACCTCACAATAAAAAATACAGTATATCTTATATAAGTAGAGGAAGACAAGTTAAGAGATGGATCGATAATATAAAATAAGATGTCAAAAACAAAATCTGAACTTAGAAGACACAACACACAAGACAAGATACAGAAAGACCTGGAGTCATCTTGTCCAAAACTCATTGTCATCATAGCTAATGTAAAATAAAGAAGTAGTAGTTTATCATGAGATAGTACTGAGCTGAATCAAATGAAGTGGCAAGAGCAATGTGCAAGGTGAAGAAGAAGACTGATCAATATTTGTCTCACCAAAGCTGCTGCCTCTCCCCAACTTACTGTTTAGCATGGAAATTTACCCGGTTTTAAGTAGTCTATGAATGCTATATTATGATAGCCAATTGAAGAGATATGCAATGATGTAAACAAAGTGAAAATCCTTGATGGTGCCCAAATACTTGACAGAATTGGGAATATATAGAATTGAAAAACAAATCTGCCTAAATCAAAATATACAAACTTCTGGTACCATCTATGATATTTTACTGATGAGAAACTTAGATTTTGAGAAAACCCTTAGGAAACTTATAATTGGCCACAGAAATGACATACCTGAGAACTTGAAACAAATCAAGAATCACAACACAGAAGATATGACCAGAATAACAAAGTCAAACCGAGACCACGGAAGAAAGATTACTATAATGGTATAGATTTGTGATGTAAATGAAAATGGAAAGTAGATCGTAATATGTTGAAGAAAAACAAAATGAAGACCAAGAAAATAATGGATGAAGCCCCAAAAACTACTGGTAGAGATACAATGCCTCAAGAAAACCAGCAAGAAGTCTAAAGCAGAGGTCTATGGACTGCAACTGTTGAATGTCATAGGTAACAGATCATTTTGCTTTGGGATGTTTGTCTGGGCATGGATGATTCAGTCAGACACTTTGCCCAGTGAGGATGATTTACCTAATATATCATTCGCTTCAATATTGACTTGTCCCACATAACCAAAATCACTAAATCATTCTTCTAAAATTAAAAATGTACGGTTGTACATGTACTAGTTTGCCACTAATAACAAAAGAAAGTAATATTTTATACAGTATGGCTGTCTTATGACAACAGACCATTAAATTACAGCATGAAGAGGCTTAATTCTGAGATTTATTGTTACACGTTATAATAATTTTCATAGAGTATAATAGCTATCTGGAGAAAAAGTGGTCAATAGTCTGGTTTATTTATGTACCGTCCTTGCTCACCATATAACCAATTTATTTGCATGGATTCATGTACAAGCTCTGCAGTATCTTGAGGAAACATTCCACAATTTCCAGCTGTCTGTCACACTTCACTGGCTGCTAAAGTGATAGTGCAAAGAAAAGAGCTAAAATATAAGGGTCAAGCAACAACTTTCCTTTCAGTCCATCAGATTGCTCCTTACCTCATTGTTACTGCAAAGAATAAAACAGCACTCTGGTTCCATCTCACTGCAGACCTGGCACCAGGTAAATGACACAATCAATTACTGATGCCCAAACACTCAGAGATATACAACCAATACTCTTCACCAACAACTCCATGTCACGATATCATGGACGGATTGTTCACAGTCTCTGACGACCCCGGTGTGTTGGCTGAAGTCAAGTGAAGTGTGAATACACCAATCCAAAAATTAAGATATGGGTGCTCAGCTGGATCTAATGGTATACCACCTGAACTTTTGAAATGTGCAATAAACCCTGTCAGTATAGCCACATACAAGCCATTCTTGCAAATCTGGTCATTGGGCCATGTCCTGACAGAGTGGAAAGAGAAAATTATATATTAGACCTCTACAAAGGCAAGCTAGCTGTTCTACAGGAATTATGATGATGACGATGGTGATGATGATGACAATTAAAAAACTGAATTTCATACCAAAATGTAATCAATGTCTCTTAGGTGTAAAGCCTCTTTGTGTCATATATCAGTCTCTAAGGGCCATGAAATCAGTAAGGTCAAACATCAATGATGACAGTGAAAACACTTTGACAGCAAAACTTCCAAAGTTATGTACCCAGTTGCCCTGAGACAAGTCTATACATGAATAACCGAGATGATGAAAATGCAGTTTTACATCTAATACTAAATGAATTCTACTTCTGTCTGTAAAACATCATGTAATCTTACATCATTACTCTTTCCATCTACCACTGAGTCTTTACTCGGGACCTTCTGTCGACAATTTGGAAGATGGCCTTCGATGACATCCACTGAATCCATATTAGCAGCCAAGAGAATCGATCTTATCGTCCAAATAACAAGACACGTGTCAACGCCAATTAATAAGCTACACAGAAGTGCATAATCAACGCCAGAATTTTAGACGATTCCAACGGGAAAATTGTGTCGCTTACTGTCTCAAAATACTCAAAGGAGCTCTATTAAAATCAAAATTTTCCGTTCAAATGAATTTCTTCGACATCAACGAAACTCAGACACGTATACAGAAGTAACAGAATAGACACACCTTCGAATTCTCGTAACTGATTGGATGGCAAACACTACGTGACTATGAGCATAGATTTTAAAGTGATTTTAATCTGATTAAAATCTATGACTATGAGGGTCGATACTCGATACTCGATATGAGGTTACGTATCAAGTATCAACCATTCAACCTTCACATTCCCATCCACATACACTGACACAAACACATTACACACTTGCTTCTCTGTAAATTGACCTATCTCGTTTGCCAATTAGACGCCCATGCGAATTGTGATTTGTGAATACTATTCCAAATATTATCTATCAAGACATCTGCTTACTGTCTCCTACTTCCTTTTCGATAGTGACGGTAATTTATTTCAATTTCTTAGCAAGAAATCCTCTCTTTTTCTAAGTATACATTATACAGTAGGCAGCTTCCGCTTCCGTAGTGACTGATACAAATGTACTCTTTTAAAATGTTCTCTAGTGCAAATTTCCAATTCTCTTCGGATTGTAAACATTATGCCCATTCAATTCTTAAAAGCATCTGTCTCAATTCTCAAATAAGTTTTTAATCTAATCATTTCAAATGCTTCAATTCGACTTTCGTCTTCCTTGTCGATGTTTTCTTCTATAGAGTTGTTGGTGAATCTCGATCATTCCTTAGAAAATCCACGTTGACTATCAATATTTCAACGTCTGGTTGGAATACTTTCGTGTCAGTGAGTCATACATAGCCTTACACTTACAGAGTACAGACTCGGGAATCGGGATCATTGGTCTTTCTACCACGCAAGCGACAGCACTGTTTCAACTGTTTGTGGCAATTTGGCAAACTTGGCAAAGCATAGAATCTACCATAGACTTTAATATCACATAATAATAATAATGATAATAAAAATAAATCTATGAATCTAAAGTTCTAACATAGTAAAAGCTTCGCGTAGCTGTCGTTTGTAATAAGAAACTTCAACAACTATTAGCAATAATAATATTATTAATAACACTGACATATGTTTACTTGATTGCTTAAATATGGATAAAGCTGACATGAAAAGACAGACCACTAAGAAGGTTTGTAAGAATAGACGAACTGCTTCAAACACATGTCTCTTGTTCATGTAACTTATCGATTTTATGGCATTATCATCAACTCGTCATCGCGAAGCCGGTTGCAACCGTTGTGATCACCCTCCACCTTTCTAGATTTTGAGCAGCTTTATGTGTCTCAGTAGGTGTTAATCCGCAGTCACGAAATACAGATACAGTCGGGTCATTCCGCGTCAAATCAACACGCTTTTGAATAAAATCGGACGTCACCGTCTCAGATTTTGACGAAAATTGGCACAATTGTTCATCTCAATGAGTAATGTTGAAAACCATAATATTAAAGTTTTGGGTCAACCCATGTCCAAACTATGGGTCATGAAACTTTGGTCGACCGGCGCCAACTCGCGACACTAAAACTGTAATATTTCCACTTCTATGATAGCTAGAGACATGATCTTTGCACCAAACTTTAGCTTTTTGAAAGCCCTATCTGGGTCAATCAACAGGTACACCAAGAGTTTGAAAACCAAAAGAACAGAAGCAGTCGTACCACATAATTTGACATTTCGACCAATACGTATGCAACAATATTTATGATTTTATTTGTGGATAAGTCTTACATCATGAGGAATTATTGGTGAAAATTTCAGAGTGGGCACTCTTATAGTTTTTATGCAATGATTAAAAGAATATTCACCCCCAATGCAAAATCGTAATTAAAACATTCCTGTTGAACATTGCATTCACTAAGTGACTGAGCTAATTTAATTTGCCAGTTACATCTGACAATTAGGCAAATCTGTGACAGTTTACCTTACATTTAAAAGTATTTTTATTTAAGTATTCAGTATAATAAGCTGTACTTAATACGGTACTTTGCAAAATATCATGAATACATAACAGAACAGCAGAAGATGGAGCTCAACAGCATAGCACAGTTCAGGAAAACTTAGGGATTGAGAGAGCTCAGTGCAGGTGCAATCACATCTCATCCATCACTCAGACTTTAAATTAGTTACAAGGTCTGTACACAATACAGAAAGATGATCACAGCACTGTTTGCATAGTCTTTTAAATTGAGATACACCGTCATTTCACTGCTTGAAGCCATTGCTGGCAGTCTAACGATTTCAATGGTGTTCATAGGCTCTCAAATACAATAGACAAACTTATTTAGACAGAAAAATCAGCTAATCAGTCCAACTTATGATGCTTTTACATCAGTATCAGCATGTGTTAAAGATAGCAGACACAAATATTAGGCAATTTCACATTCATTTTTCTTCTAACACTTGATCTTAAGGATTCTTGTTCAGAACTGCAGTCAGGATTAGACTGGAGAAATACTGGACCAATATATACAGACTGGTATTTTAATAATAGCATGAAACTTTGTGTCTGCTAGACAGCTATTCTATGTATTCTAACAGTAAAAACTAATGAAATACCTATTTCTAAGTTACTTGTTCTACATGTAATTACTGTATCAAACTATGTCACCTAATACTGATTTAAGCCCTTGCAAGCAGAATAACAACCTTAAAACACAAGAACAAAGATATGAACCCAGAAAATAATGCATAAAACAAGAGTAAAGTCAAGTAAATAAAGTATCTTGAAATAAAGTATCTTGAATAGATTTATATTCTTCATGCTTTTCCTGAACTGTGCTATGCTGTTGAGCTCCATCTTCTGCTGTTCTGTTATGTATTCGTGATATTTTGCAAAGTACCGTATTAAGTACAGCTTATTATACTGAATAATACTTAAATAAAAATACTTTTAAATGTAAGGTAAACTGTCACAGATTTGCCTAATTGTCAGATGTAACTGGCAAATTAAATTAGCTCAGTCACTTAGTGAATGCAATGTTCAACAGGAATGTTTTAATTACGATTTTGCATTGGGGGTGAATATTCTTTTAATCATTGCATAAAAACTATAAGAGTGCCCACTCTGAAATTTTCACCAATAATTCCTCATGATGTAAGACTTATCCACAAATAAAATCATAAATATTGTTGCATACGTATTGGTCGAAATGTCAAATTATGTGGTACGACTGCTTCTGTTCTTTTGGTTTTCAAACTCTTGGTGTACCTGTTGATTGACCCAGATAGGGCTTTCAAAAAAGCTAAAGTTTGGTGCAAAGATCATGTCTCTAGCTATCATAGAAGTGGAGATATTACAGTTTTAGTGTATCGAGTTGGCGCCAGTCGAAGTTTCATGACCCATAGTTTGGACATGGGTTGACCCAAAACTTTAATATTATGGTTTTCAACATTACTCATGGGGATGAACAATTGTGCCAATTTTCATCAAAATCTGAGACGGTGACGTCCGATGACTGTGTTGATTTGATGCGGAATGACCCAGTCAGGTTAATGGTGATCTCCTGGGGTGGGGCCCGTACCGGGCCGGGCGCCCCGGTACGGGCTACGGGCCTCGAGGTACGGGCTACGGGCGCAAATGTACGGGCTACGGGCCTTGTACGGGCCGGGCGCTAACAATATTTTTTAATAAATTAAAGTTTATATTTCCTTAGTTTTGCCTTTGTCCTCTTCTTTTCCTAACAGCAACAAAATATTAACATTTTTGACAATTATAGAATGGCTACAGCTCAACTGTAATACAAATTGTAATTATGGAACAGCTAAGAAAATAATTTTTAAAATATAATTAATGAAAATTAATTGATTTTGAGTTTACAAATGAATATTTGTATTTAATATTGTGTTAGCAGATTACACTTTTATGAAATTACCTTTGCAACCCCGCCCGTACCTCGGGCCGGGCGTCAAGGTACGGGCTACGGGCCGGGCGGGCCTCAAAGCTCGGGCCTCGGGCTCGGGCCGGGCCCCACCCCAGGTGATCTCCCTCGCAATATTAAACAAGTGTGTAAACTGGTTGTTGGCAAGAACTTTCTGTGCATATATGTTAACTTGTCAGCAGACTTGTTAACAGTCGGCTTTATAGAGAACATTTTTGACTCAATATGACTATTTGAATGCTCGAGTAGTTAATGCAGACACTAATTTTTAAGCAGTATTTCCTGAATGATCATTTGACTATCTTACTTCAGCTGATGGGTCAAGACTCAAACTGTGTGAATTTCAAGATCTTTAGATCGTTTAACGTTGTTGGTTAAATTTTAGGGAAGGAATGAGAAAGATTCAAGAGATTGGAGAGAACTGAGTAAGAATTATATATACTAATAGAATTTGATTTTATTTAATGGCATTCTCATACATCTGTTATTGTAGTTTTGCATTTCTGCATTAAAAAGTATATTCTATTAATTGCCATAAGGGCTTGACCATAAATGACATAACGCGATTTTGGCACTTTTTTTACCCCTCCCTTCCCTACGTAATGCGACGTAACAAAAAGTCAGACCCCCCTAAAGTTTGACATAACAACAGGCCGACCCCCTTCCTTTTTGTCTTCCAAAAGTCTTGACAGGCAAAAAAAGGTCATTCATCCTTCTATTTTTTCCCTCTCCAAGCATACTGACAAGCAAATAAGGTCATCCTTGTATTTTTTTCTTCTCCAAATACCCTGACAAGCAAAAAAAGATTGTCACTTAAAAATTTTGTGTTGAATTACATCACATTTACGGAACCCCCCTTCCCCTCTCATCGCACTTTGTAACAAATGTCCGGATCCCTTCTCCAGGCATGTTACGTCATTTGTGGACGAGCCCTAAGCGATCTTGTAGACAAGTAACTAATGCATGGCATCATTGTCCGGAATTCAATTTTTAATAAGTTTCTCTTTCATTTTTGAGTTTGTTATAATTTCATGCAAGTTTTCTCTACATTTTCTACATTTGATTAATTATGGCAGTGATTTCTATGATTAGGTATGAATTTGTTTGAGGTGATGATGTTGATCTCTTATAAGTGTTTTCATTCACTGATGCTTGCCTGCTATCAGATCTTCCAAAGAACCGGTTTTCATGTTAGATACAGCTGCTGCAATTTATTTCCCAATACATTTGGATTTACTGGTGAATTTTCTGATTGCTGTATATTATAAAAGTTTCATATCACTTGCTTTTGGTCGCATTCTCTTCCTGTCTCTGAGGAAATGTTATGCTTGCAAAAGTTTGGGCTGAGTATCTCATTTTAAGGAAGTGATCTTGTAATCTTTTAATTATATGAATCTATGAACTTTGATCTCTTTACACAACTTCTGAATCTAGGTATGTTATCTGTAGAGGCAAATAGAAGAAAACAGAAGCAAGAAGAACTATTGACATCACTTGGAAATGTGAAAAGTGATGAGCACAATTCACCTGCAAAACATTTGAAGCTCTCTTCTGAGAATGCTGGTTAGTTGCAGGTTTGATTTGAGACTTAACATGTTATGAAATTATATCACCATATAGTAGGGTTGCCAGATATCCAACGTCGAAATACGGGAGATTGTTTCCGCGATCAATGCACCCACTCCATGGTCCAATTCATTGTGAATTATTATTCCTAGAGCTATATTACACTGCAGTACTATAGAATATAGACTATGAAAATGCAATAAACAACACTGTTCATTGCACTGCATCATCTGCATGTAGTGAACATGGAGGGCGCCAGGCCCTCCGAGAGAAATTCCGGGCCCCTGTGCAGAATGGCCGACGGGCCCTTGACAAGTCATAATTTTTTCTTGACGACCTTTTTTTTTTCGTCAGCCGTTTATTATAAATGTTTACGACCTTTTTATGTCGATTTACCTTTTTTTTTTTTTTTGCTGGCCTTATTTAGCACTGTGTCCCGGGCCCCCTTGTGCTCGCCGGGTCCCTCTGCTGAACTGACATTTTTAACCGTTCTTTAGTGTTATTATTCATTTTATTGTTAATTATACATATTCATCATCGGCCCGGGCCCCCTCCAGACCGCCGGGCCCCTGTGCAGTTGCCCCCCTGCCCCCCCCCCTCTCGGAGGGCCTGGAGGGCACCACAAGCCAAATATTGGGTGGGCCAACATGGCCTGTTTGAAATTGGACAATGCAAAGACTAGTGCTACAGTAGGCTATAGATATGCAAAAATTCAGAAGAGTGATGAAACGAATTATACCCGCATATTCTTCTGTCCCCATCTTTGCTGTGCCAGACCTTACTAGAACTGTCAATATATTCTGTCTCAATTTTTTTCTAGAGCTTTTGAAATGCCACGAAAAATAATGAGCCATTTGAAACAACACTATACAAAGTCTTTCAGAAATCTATTCTCTGTCAAATGTCTAAAAAATCAATCGAGAGATAAGATGGTGCTTAAGAGAGCTGGTTTCTTCTAGATTATTTTATGGGAGCTCCCGTATAAATATTATTTATAGACCATACAAATATTATAAAATTTGATACCCTGTTTGAAATTGGACAAAGCAAAGACTAGTGCTACAGTAGGCTATAGATATGCAAAAATTCAGAAGAGTGATGAAATGAATTAAAACCACATATTCTTGTGTCCCCATCTTTGTTGTGTCAAACCGTACTAGAATTGTCAATATATTCTGTCTCAATTTTTTTCTAGGGCTTTCAAAATGGCACGAAAAATAATGAGCCATTTGAAACGACACTATAGAAAGTCTTTCAGAAATCTATTCTCTGTCAAATGTCTTAAAAATCAATTGAGAGATAAGATGGCGCTTAAGAGAGCTGGTTTCTTCTATTACAGGTTTTATAGACCACAAAAATATTATAAAATTGATACCCTGTTTGAAATTGGACAAAGCAAAGACTAGTGCTACAGTAGGCTATAGATATGCAAAAATTCAGAAGAGTGATGAAACGAATTAAAGTACTAGTGAATCAATATTACTAACAAGTTGTACCGGTAATAATATTAGTATTAGTATTATTAGGCAGGAGACTGGGGCTGAAATATGGGAGCTCCCATAAAATGCGGGAGATCTGGCAATCCTACCATATAGAGTTCCTATGATAGTTTTTGTTAAGGCTTTGGTAATTATTGTGTGAATCATGACAAAAATCTTCTCCTTCTCATAATCCCATCAGCAACTGTTGAGACCAGTTGCGCTTCGTGATTTGACGCCATCTCGCTCGGTTTTGAGCTGCATGTGCAGCACCTCCGATGCTCATGCGAGTCCACTGGGTGATGTCGTCTCTCCATCTTCTTCTGGGCCGTCCTTGCATTCGGGATCCTTCCATTGTCCCTTCCATGCAGACCTTTATTAATCTTTTGTCCTTCATCTTGGCAATATGCCCAAACATCTGCAGCTTTCTTTTCTTGATTGTGGCGACTATGTCTTGTACTGCGCCAATTCGACGTCTTGCTTCTTCTTTAGTCATTCTGACATGACAAATATCAGTCATTAACGCTTGATTTTTCATGGCTCTTAGATATTGTTGGTAAAAGTACTTCTGCTATTTTGTCAACAGGTAGGCAGTATACCATTAGCATTGCTCTGCCTGGTTCGATACTCGATAATGCTCAGTCACTTGAATTACGAACTTACCTGGTTGGACAGGTGAGTGCAGTTTTTCTGTGTCTTACATTGTCTTTGCTTGAAGTAATTGGCTGTGCAAATGGTTTTTGGGTAGTAGATTTAAGTTTGTTTTGCAGGATGTTGAAAAGAGTATCTAATTAATAAAATAATTGGAAATTATCACCTGCTATTGTCTTATTTTCGATAGCATGATTCATTAATTTCTGTAATTTTCATGTGCTGTTTTTAGATTGCTCGAGCAGCTGTTGTCTTCAGTATTGATGAAATAATTGTTTTTGATGAGTCTGGAATGATGACCAAGTTGGTGGGATTTTACATAAATTTTCAACTTTTTTGCTATATTTGATTTTAATCATCCTGGTGTTGTTGATAAGATTTTGTCTGTTATCAAGAATTAAGTAGTTGTTAGTTTAAGTCCTATCTTGCTTGCTTTTGCTGACATAAATACGGCCTTCACACTTGTGTGTTGTTCATAGCATGCATTTGCAGCATTGCATACTTCTTATTGTGCTTTATAAGTTGTATTAAAGGTAAAAGCATACTCCATAGGCTCGGCACCTGTTAGAAAACTGAGGGGTTAATGCCTTCAGTTTGACATGGCAACAGCTGAATTATGGCAGTTGTCAGTGTTTCCCTCGCTGCCTTTTCTTGCACTGAGTTAGCACCCAACGTGCTCTGGGGCAGAAACATAGAAAGTTTCCACAATAGCGGGACTTGAACCAAGGACCGCAAGATCGACACAACAGTACACTAACCACTTTTCTGGTGCACAGCCCAAGTTATATTCAGGTCAGACCTTCGTCCTCCAGCTGTGTCCAGCTATTGACTTATCCATGACATCTCTCCAAAGTTCTCTGTCCGTTGCTATTTCTTCCAAGGTCATTCAGTGTCTTCCATCAGTTTTTTCTGTTGAAATTCAGTCCTGCCATGTTCAGGTCTTTCGACTGTAGGGTGCACCAAGCTATAAGGTTATTTACGGCCCTTTACTGGGCACTCTGGATAGGCTTTTTGGTGGTGGCCTAGACTTGCCATGCCACAAACTCTGTCATTGTGCGCTTGTGATATTTAATCTGCTTGATAGTTCCACCCACCAATCAGTCACGCCCTGTTAGAGCCTTCTGCTGTTGGTTCGGGACTGCTTATTCGTCAGACTTTAACCTGCTTACTTCGCATCTACCCTCCATATCTGAAGGCTGTTCCACTATCCACCACCTGTGACGGATGAGTTACAGTTACAACTCTTTGCCAGGAGTTATATTAGTATTACATTAATATGTGTAAATGGATTTTTTAGCTTTTATTGTTATACTAGAAGATTAATGTTATGATAGTAGCACTTTGCTGATTATCATATTATTAGATTATCTGCTGTGATAAGATGTTTTGCGATATTTTTTCAGAGATCCAAATTTGAGTGCTACTTCAGCAAAAGTTCAGGCCAACATTCAGATGATTCATATTTTGCAATATCTTGAATGCCCACAATATCTGCGCAAGACTCTTTTTCCAAGACACAAAAATCTTCAGTTTGCAGGTTTGTTTTATGATCTTGACTGATAAGGCTAAACAGAAACAAAGAAATTTTGGTTCGTATTTGTTTGATTTTGATATTACAATGAATGCTAAATTCCACAAAAGATGTGAATGACACATTGACAGTTCAGTGGTTCAGTATGCATAAAGATTAATTAAATTTTCTTTTTGGAATTTACAAAACAGATTCTTGTAGTTCCTAGGTTGTTGCAGGCCTACAGGTATATAGAAAACCCATAAAAGTATCTTTTCATTATATGCTGGTCATTGGAGAAAATCATGCCTGTAAATATGTGTAGGCTGATTACACTGTAATTATTGATGTGCAATGTGTATTGTTCATGGAAGTTATCCTTTCTCGCATCAACTGTCCTTTAACCAGTATATTTTGGGAATGTGATAAGCATTGCCATTTGATTATAGAAGAATGTCAGGACCATTGCAAGTAACTGGTCGTTGTAACCAGTGTTTATATATATATATATATACGTACTGTAACAATATATTTGCTTTGTTTTGTTCATACGTTTATGTTGTATCGTGTTTTAGGGCTACTTAATCCTCTTGATTCTCCCCATCACATGCGCCGAGATAGCGACTGTGAATTTCGTGAGGGAGTAGTTTTAGACAAACCAGTACAGCATGGTCATGGCTCATATGTTGATGTTGGCTTAACAAAAGAAGTCCAACTTGATCGAAAGCTTGTTCCAGGAGTACGCGTAACAGTGCAGCTCGAACCTCTCACAAAAGGTTAACTTGCAAATACGATATGGGACAATAACTATAATTATCAACATGAAGAGATGGTCTGTGTAGCAATGATATATGTATAGATGTAGCTACATATGTGCATGTGCCAAATGCACAGAAATCTTATGATACTTTGCCGTGAAGCTTGGTCATAAGAGTTTTATAATGCTGCAGTTTGTTTGTAAGCTTTCAATTTGGAAGAAATAGTTGGTTTTAATGGATGTATAGGCTTAAAAAATAATTCAAAATCAAAACAGCTTTGATGAATTGACAACATGATGTGAAAGCCTTTTGAGATTATACATCTGGTTTTAAAATATAGATGAACTTGAAGTCGATACTAATTATTGTTTCAGGTTCCTTTGGTAAAATGAGACAGGGAATTGCTGTTTCGTGTTCAATGCCTTCCACAAAATCTGGACTTTACTGGGGCTATCGTGCTCGTTTAGCCTCAAGTCTAGGAGCTGTGTTCAGTGACTCCCCTTATGAAGGTGGATACGATCTAACAATTGGTACCTCAGAACGAGGAAAAAGTGTTGACAACTTTGCCTTGCCTAAGTTCAGGTTTGTAATTTTACTGTAAAAATTATATTTTCTAAATAGTAGGCATGCAATAGACTTTCACGTGTTGTTTTCCATGTGGAAACATACTCAATCTGCAAATTTTTGCACGTTATGTTTTCAGATTTCTCCATTCTACTGTATGTTCAAATAAACTGTTAACGGATCAGTAAATGTAAATATTTATTAAGCTACTTATAAATTCTGTATCATCCAGGTCAACTAATTATAAAAACTCAAGTTTAATTTATTTTAAAAGGACAGGACATGGTTGTGTTATTCAAGACATGGACCTGTCCTAAGACGGAAGGTTTGGTAAAGAAGAATTATCACCCAATGCCAGTTTTGATTGAAATGGTTATTTCTTTTGCACGATGTATGCATAGTTTTTTGCTACTGACCGGTTTGTGTTGATGGTTTCTGATTTTAGGCACATGCTGGTGGTGTTTGGAGGATTGCATGGTCTGGAGGCTAGCCTTGATGCAGACTCTGAGTTAGATGCTGAGGATCCGAGTGAGCTTTTCCATCATTACCTCAATACTTGTCCTGGTCAAGGCTCGAGAACAATTCGCACTGAAGTAAGAGTTTAGATCTAGTTCATCGCTGTCTTGCGTGTATACATGTGGGACATTTGGTCAATGTACAGTATGTTTTCATGTGATTTGATTTTTGGTTACTAACCATATTTTCATATACATAACCCATGCACTATGCAGTTTTGTTTACAGACAAAGCATACTCTTTACAGCTTTATAACCTATACTGGGAACTACTTGGGCCAGAGCTAAGTGTTTGCCTTTTGATGCCTGATTGCTAATAAGATGTATAAAGCTCGTCGTGTCATGTTCGTCATTCTTCGGTTGTTCTTGGTCACTGATTTCTCTTACACCCTTTCGTTGTTCTCAAATCTCTGGTTATTTTTTCAAGAGTCAATCTCTGTCTTCCTTCTGTCTTCCCATGAATAGAGATATTTCACTTGTTTTGAGGTCCTTATCACGACAATCTATTCATCTTCTTTTTTGTCTTCCACTGCTCCCTTTCTTCCTTCTGGTCTGTATTTTAATGATTCTTTTGGGGTTTCTGTTGTCAGCCATCTCAGCCCGTGGCCTACACATTTCATTCTTCTTCTCTTGATGACGTCAATAAAGTTTTTTTAAGTATTTGTCTAATGCTACTGCACAAAAATTCTGTTTTTTTATTGTAGGAGGCAATTCTCATTACTTTATCTGCCTTGAGAATGAAATTGGCCTCTTTGACAACTGTGCTATGATGAAAAGCATCGATATCATATTTTTACTGATGAATCTGGATAGCAATTATCTGCATTTCAAATACTGTACATCTAAAACATTTGTCAGCTGGCAGCATTTTTATATTTAAATAGTAACATTTGCTTTGCCATTTGAGTTTTTCTTGTGCTAAATCTGTTCTTGTTTTGTGTGTACAGTAAGTTTTACAGGCACATGAGGCCTGCACAGATAGCAGTTTTTGATTCATCTACCAGAATTGTGACTCTTTTGATGACTTGTGACATTTGTAGTCTAAATATTTTTTTCGATAGCAAAAAGGCTACTGAGATGGTTTCAATATAAATTGTAATCGTAATATGCCTTCTTTCATAAAAATGTTAGATAGAACTGTATACAGTAGTATCAACATGCCCTGTGCAAATATCAACTTGACCCTTGGTGGGACTGGTCAGGTCAATCCCAGGCATTTCCAGGGGATTAATTCCAGCTAATTAATTACCGGTTCGCTGATGAATACAAAAATTGTTTGTGCTTTAGAAGTTTAGAAGACTATGGTAACATCAGTGATGTGCAGTGTGGTATTTGAGAGTCAGACAGTTGTTAAGGTGGTCCTGGTTGAACTGACACTTTAGCATCATTAATGCTATGCGGCATTCTCGCCTGTTATTGTATTAGTTTTCAATTACCGGTAGTATTGTCCAGTGTCCACATAATTCTTTGACCATTTGGTAAAATTTCCTTGTATGATGCATCATATTGTAAATTTTGCTGTTCTATTTCAGCGCATTTTACAGTGTCCAGTTTTCAGCACTCTTTAAAATTCATTATTATTTTTGTTACCCTATTGTATTTCTTCTTGGCTTCTTTGTCCCCTTTCTCTTTCTTTGAATCAGCGAATGGGGGCGGAAGATGGCAGAGTGGGTTACGTGCAGGAGCGTCAGGCTGACGGAGCGGGTTCAAGCCCCGTTAGTGCCCCTAGTGGCTTTCACACAGGCACTAATGCCTCCTAACTTCCTAAGCCACTTTAAAATCATGCTAATATCAATGGAATTGATAAAATATGATAGCTCAGTCTTCTTCAAAAAGCATCGATGGCAACAGTACTTAGGCGAGTGTGTTTACCATTTGATGATCAACTGAAGTCACAAGTCGTCGCGTTGGTTGATCGAGTTTTTAAAGGAAATTGTTCACATTTTCAACGGAAATTCGTGTAATTTTGCGATGATCGATCAATCAGAAGTCGAGTCGACGTGTTAATCGACGGCTGGCACAACGTCCGCCGCGTCCTGGTTTCATTCGACAGGCCCAAGATACAACAGGACCCCGGGGTCTGTGGGCGAGAGCCGTTTGTCCCGTCTGGAAATCGAAACTCATACGACAAGGCGCACAGCTACTCGAGAACTTCGACTCAAAAGCTTTCGTATTTGGAGAGGATTTGAGAGGTTGCATTGGACTTATATGCGACGAAACTTTCAGGTTTCTTGTTCTGGTTAGTTCCCAACAATTTTATTTCTTTTTGTAGAACTGCAATGATTAATCAGCATACATCGGCGTAGATCATTCAGTCACAAATGTGCTTCACGATTAATAAATAAGTAGAATTTATTGAATGAATCAAGTCTGACTGCATCATATGTAATGTATTGTGACAGAACATTCATATAGCGCCTCGTTTGGACGAACACCACGATTGATTTGAAAAGGAAAAGTAAATTTCAGGCATCACTCACACTCATGTGTTAGAACGATGCCGATTAATCTGAAGATCTTCAACTATGACTGATAAATCCAGCTATACCATAGAAAAGAGACTGAATGAAGTTTAAGCCTACTTAACCGTGGCTGGCTAGTTGTCATTTTTCTTTTGTGGTGTATTTACTATTAAAGCAAACCAGCAGATTAGTTTGAATTGAAAACGCATTGATAACCCCATTTCACCATTATTCAAGACAAGTTTAGATTTTTATGGTGACTGCACAAGAAGAATGGCAGACAGTTATTACAGTTTGTTGTATGGAAGTGAATGACTGCATGGACTTCTGCAAGTCTTGCAAAAGATTAAAATTTCACTCATGAAATTTAAAATTGCATGCATAATATTTGTGGTTTTGTAGTAAGTTATGGATTCCAGAATAGGAACCTGCACCAAACTATTGAAATACCTGCTGCTATTGATTTCAAATATGTGAAAATATTTTATAAGAATCAATTCACAGATTCATTTCGATATTCGAATCTTAACAGCCAATTTAATTCAAGATTCGATTCAAGCAAAAATTTGCTATTTGCAGGTCCCTTCCTCAGAAATCCTATTTCACTAATAATCTTGGCCCGATTGTACAATATTTAATATTGCAAATTCAATCCAATCCAATGTGTTTCTTTCTGATCATTTGGTTCTTTCTCCAGAATTTAGACTCGTTTAAAGCCCCTAAATTACTGCTAATCTCATCTGACACTGACATAATTATTATCTCATTCATTATAATTTTATCCTACTTGACCAGCTGCTGCACTGAGGAGTTCCGATGGAGGCAGACTCCTCATCCTGATGGGATATGCTTCTCCCCAACACACTTACTGGCCCCCTCTCTTAATTAACCTTTTCCAAGGGTTAGCCGTTTTAAGACGGCAGCGGAAAACTATGACCAAGTGGCGTTAGCCGTCTTAAAACGGTGCGCTATATAAGCGACTGTGTACTGCGGACCTGCACGATTTTCAAAATTCCAACGCGGCAACCGAGTTAGCTCACATCCATTCGACAGGCGGCAGCACCGTTTTCGATAACGCTGACTATATATGCAAGAAATATTGGCTTTGTAACAACCAAGGCTGGAAAATGTATAGGAAAAATCTTCAGCCGGAGGCTAGAATGGCCATAAGTACGCCAAATATGGTCCGATCTTCAAAATTTTTGCACTATTCTGTTCCAATTACACATCCCTACAACTTTCTCACTCGCAGTTGGGGGTCACCGCTGAAAATTTTTTTTTATTGAGCTTTGAACTTTTTTTATCGGACATGGTCCGATTTTGGGGTGTAGAGGGGACCCTATCCCCCCTCAAATTTTTTTTGCACAGGTGGTTCGAAAGACCAATAAAAATGCTCAACAATGGTGCAAACCGCATCTTTCTAGCTTCTATATAGCCTGAAATATACTGAGTTGTTCGGTTTTTCACATTGAAAATCCGTTCGCATAATTGTCATTTCAACCAGCAATTGACACTTAGGTATGAAACTTCATAATTACCCCAAATATGGTCCGATCTTCAAAATTTTTGCACCATTCTGTTCCAATTACACTCCTCTAGAACTCTATCGCTCACATTTGGGGGTTTACCGCTGAAGACGTTTTGATATTGATCTTTGATCAAAGTTTGAACAAAATGTTGGGGAGAGGTCCGATTTTGGGGTGTAGAGTGGTCTCTACCCCCAACTTTTTTCTTTTGGCACGGATGGATAGAAAGAGCAATAAAAATGCTCAACAACGGTGCAAACCGCATCTTTCTAGCTTCTATATAGCCTGAAATATAGTAAGTTTATAACGTATATGTTCACGTTTTCATACGAACGCCTTTTCCAAAAAATTAATTCTCCCGTCGGGAGATGACTTAAAAAATTTAATTCCCCCTTTAAAAGGTTAAACTGATGATACAATTTTAATTTATTTGTGAGCATAAGATTTATGGCAGTTTGTGCATTTAATTCATAAATTAATATTTCACTGTGAAAGTGAGATAAAATCGAGTCCACCGGTAAAACATGGGCTGTTCTCCCAGTGCCTTTCAGCTGCTCTTGAACTTTCACAGTCTGCATTGTGAAAATGTGTGATGCATAGTAGCCCTGTGCTTTCATTTCTGAATGACTTTTGCATTTTGTCCAAACATACCCAATAGCTGATTGTCCATCTGATAGCAAAGTTTCAGTTTCTTTTTCAGCCAGTAATCTGCATACACATCCTGTTTTCAATGACTAAATGTTGCAGATGTTGCTTTGGTTATGTATATCTTCCCATCTTTGTGCTGATGGACTATTTGACTTGCTGGGTGCTTTGCTACTTATTCGTCTAGATCTGTTTGATTTGGATGGATTATATATATATATTTGATAGCTATATGAATATATGGATATATATATATATATATATAATATATATATATATATATATATATATATATATATATATATGTATATATATATATATATATATATGTATTTGATATGTATATTATATAATATATATATATATATATAGTCTATATATTATAAAATATATATATATATATATATATATGATTTGAGTTGGGGAGTCTCATTATAAAATGACTTGCTACAACTGATTTCTGATTGTTACTTTTTTTGGAATGTCAATTCTTTGATCAAATACAAATCAGAATAAGGCAAATAATTTGAACCTGTACAGAGCAATTGCATGAGGTAATTCACATTTATATATTTTATGATATTATATTTTATTGATTAGAATCTTTTAGCAATCAGGTATTAATATGGCATTATTTGATAAAAAAGCTGAAGCACAATGAAATTATTGTTATCAAAAAAGAATGAAAAGTAGTTTCTCCTAAAGGCTTCTGATGAAATGGTGTTTGGTAACTGTTTAAGTACAGTAATAAATTTTGTCAAGTTAATGCATTGCTAGAAATACTTGAGATGCTGTTTAGGTAGTGCCCCTCATTGTTGTTAAGGAGTCACATTAACTGGTATTTACAAATATTATGATAATATAGATTGTAACATTCAGTGTTTACTTTGGAGGTTTGGACAGTCTAACCCATCCCCTGGTTAAAGAAGACATGCACTCATAGGATACTTTGGTTTTGGCCATCTTATTGGTGATTAAAATTGTTGATATTGTAGTATTAGAATCTTCCTTTGCTTTTGAGAAATCTGGTAAAGGTGATGGTGTCAGTCGATTAATTATTAGTGAGGTTATAATATATAATGCACTGCACCATGATTTTGTGAACATGCCACTTTGAGAACTGTTCAATTGTGCAAGGTTTTATTATGCATTTGATATGAATTCTAGATATAACTGAATGAATTCTTATAATGTTTGAGGCAAGTAATTTACAATTTTAATGATGATACTGAAAAATTTTATTATTCTTGTACTTGTATTTTGTGGTTTATGAACTAGGCATTTCTTTGATGTGTTGTTGTTGTGTCTTCAATTGCTTTCTTATAGATGTATGGATTTATCTCTAATATTTAAATTGTAAAACTTATATCTCCTAGGCATAGTATTTATTATTGTGTATCATGTGAGTATACAATTATCGGCAAAATGAAAAGTAAAAGACTTAATTAGTATGGACACGTCAATAGAATGAATGAAAGGCGGCTACCATACAAGGCACTTGACACTCAAATGGAAGGGATTAGAGGCAGAGGATGAAGCAGGAAAAAATGGATGGACAACATCAGAGACAATATGAACATGGAAGGAATTTCTATCACAAAGGAAGAAAATTAGGTCTAACAGAAACCAGGACTTGTTGAAAATGGTTTGTGTCTAGCTACTGCTGCTAAAGAGAACATGGCAGATAGCAGGTTGATGATGATGATGATGATGATGATGATGATGATGATGATGATGATGATGATGATGATGATGATGATGATGACGATGATGATGATGATGTGAGTAGTTATTATATGACATGTGACATTCACATACAGATACAGTCAAGCTCAGATTAACATCACATTTCTAGTTGTGGCTCAGACTGTGTGCTATTAAGTAGAGTTTGCAGCATATGATCAGGCTGTATTGTTGATAATTTGGAAATGACTGCTGTGACATAGTGTTTCAACATTGAGAGGATGGGCATTAGATGATTTCGATTGTATTTGTGTTTTTTCTCATGTTTTTGGTTCTTGGAATCCATTGCTGTCAGTCAAATGCCCAAATCCTGACATGAGTTTGCCAGTTGTTTGTCTAACATGTATCTAATGCTGTAGCACTGAAATCGATGAGCACGACTGGTTTTGAAAGGTGGGCATTGCATTTGTGGGCTTCTTTTATTCAATTATAAAAAGTGTTCTAAGAAACTCTCTCCAAAGCTTTATTGATTCAGTTTAATGGGCACTGAATCACATAATTTATATCTTTTATTGCATCATGTTTTGTAGTTTTACTTTGCAGTGGCAAAAGTGTTTTCAATGCTAGTCACTTAAAATCTGTTATATTATACTTATTATAAGAAATAGAAATAAAAGACAATGTTTTGTCCATTTAATCATTTAGTACATTAATCAATTGATCATAATCTAATTAATATTAAACATATTTAATGATAACTATAATCAAATGCCATGCAGGATATTTTATCCCTTTAGGTAGCTTTTCTCTCTCAAATCAAAACAATGAACTTGTATCTTTAGATATAACTAATGAACATCTAGAATTGTGTAAATCAAATTCTTTTGTACTCTTCTAAATTTTATGTTTGATGCTTACTAGCCAATGCTAGTAAGCATCAAAGTAGTACTTAGAAGTTTACTTTTTGTATTAGTTAAGTTTTCTTTTACTCGTGTATGGTATTTCAACATGTAATTGAGAGTTGAAGGAAAAAATCTTGTTCTATCAAGTCCACTTTGACTCCTGGTGATATCATGGATGAGTTTCCTCAATTCTTCTGTACTCTTTGTCATTTTATTTAGTTCTTCCAATGTCATGTGTGTTGTTTCATGGATTCCATCTGTCCATCTCATGCATGATCTTCCACTTCCTCTACTTCCTTCCATTTTTCTTAGCATAATATCCTTTTTACTGTGTCATTGATTCTCATTATGTGTCCAAAATATCTCAGTTTCTGTCTCATCATTTAACTTCTAGTGTCATTACGACATTAGGTACAATGTAATGACAAAGGTAAATGGCATTCAGTTCTTTGTGATGCTTACCCATCCAAGTATAACTGAGGTCGATTTGCTTAGCAGAGGTCTCCACCATGGGCCCCAACAATGAAAATCTAAGAGCATTGAATGGACATACCGGCATGGTCATGCAGTCTTTACACATGCAGTGAGCATTCACCCATGCATATGTTATTATTTACTTATCACACAAATAAGCAGGTATATGTTTTTATAGCAAAAAGATAATAAAATCCATAGCAATGTTTGGCTTGGAGAATAACTATGAATGCTTTATATGGGGAAATATGTTGAGATATAGTAGTTGATTGAAGTCTTTAAATGCTTGAATACAGAATTTGCACAGAAATATTTCAATCAATCAATCTTTTATTTCAAGTTCAAACACAAAATAAGCACAAACACAAAAAAATTCACTGCATATCACTGAATCATATACAGCAGATATGACTTTTCTCATGGTATTGATGATAATCTTATAAGGCTCTTTACTAATATAGTCAGTCTGCCGTCAGTTACTCATATAGAAGTCCCTATTTGTTCAAATTCAGATAGGACATATGGATCATATTATTGGCATCACAATTAATCTTGTCTATTTATTTATTGTTATTTATTTGTAAGCTTGTGTACACTGTACAGTGTGGCTAGCTCACTTGAAAGTGCATATTAAATCCGTGATATATAATTAATATATCTAGGAATTAGTACGAATTACTATGCTGTACAGTTCTAAGTGAGCTAGTAAAATATGTTAGGCACAGCTTATATTTGATGAGATTTGAGGCTTTGTATTGTAGGCAGGGTTACTTGCTGATAGACCAGAAAGGTTTTCTAAGAACTGTCTTTAAATTTTAATATATAGTTTCAAGTGCCTGCAACAGAAGAGTACCATACTGTTGCTTTGTTAGGGAGAACTTTGGCTTTTGAAGCAGTTTCTGTATGATTGTTAATGGTGTCCTAGTTGTGCTTTGTTTAGGATATCTTCAGTGCTGTTGACCTTTAAGCTTGTTGATAGGCCAAGAAGCTCTTATGTTTCGAGCATCCTTCAAAATTTGGTGCTGGCGTTTTTGCTTGTTTGCACCATACCAAGTTAGACCTGTCAGGCTTTGACCCCTGCTGTCAAAATTCCTGGCACCTCTACTGCTCAGTGTGTAAAGTAAATCCATTTTACCTGTCTTACTTGTTGAATTCTTAGTCTGTGCCTCATACTAATGTTAACTTCATCTGGGTTAAATGCCATAAAGCTGTAAATACAAATGGAAAATGTTTCTCCCAATTAGGGGACACTACTCATGACTGCTCTGCACAGCTCAGTTTTTTATGAATGTCTGTTTTATGGGCATTTTTCTCTTTGTAACTAGGATGCTTGATATGAAATCTGTTATGCTCTAACTGCAGTCTGTATGCATGTTGGTTTAGAGATAAGTCTGAAGTCTGTTTTTGTTTCTGCTATTTATCTGCAAGTGGAAATTGATATGAAGAATTGAGCGTGGTAATTGGTGTGTGGGCTACAGTTTTCGGCAGTCTGAGGAATTTTGAGCCAAGCTGCAACTTTCCCTTGATGCGGAATTTCTACGTTTATGTGGAATTTTGCAGAAAGCAATACTGATGGGTGATTAGCGATATTATCCGTCACAAGGCCGATGATGCAATTAGTGAAGCACTTCTTGTTTGCTTAACAATTATTGAAATTATGGATGCATTCGTTGATTTTGCATTGTTTAACACTTATTGCCTGAATGATGGATTTAAACATTTATAGAAGTCTGATCTTGTGAATTCGCACCCTGGTGGCAGACTTCACGATGCTTTTCTCATTCTCAGATATTGGCTATGCATGTTGTGCAACAGGCAACGGAAGCCTAAATTAAGCATAGATCTAGGCTTCCATGAATAGGCTAAGCACATGAACTATCAAGTAGGAAATAAGAGTTAGTGTTCGAAAATTTATGTTCATGTGACAACGGCCAGATTTGTTCTCATAAGTTTGTTGTAAAATGTAGATGGAGATCTGTTGATGTATAAGATTTGCAACATGACCATTGGCCATATTTGTAGGCAGAAGTAGCAGCTCATTTACAAAGCGGCATTCGGAAAATGTGGCAAAACCGATGTCAATGCAGTCGCTGTGCCTAAAAGGCAGACTACACTGAGAATTTGCAAAAAGTGTCAGACACTGACATCTCCTGCAAAGGAAGACTTTCTTGTAAATTTTATTCAGCCCTTCATAAATAAATAATTCTAAAGGTTCTCAATTTACTCAATGAATGGGGACACAGCTGAGAGCCGTGGAATTGGAAAAATTTGGTGGGATTAGGAAAAGTTTGCCGTGGTGGAGCAGCGGAATTTGATGTACTGGCCTGAGGAATGTGGAAAACTTTGCTATGGAAAACTGTGGTCCCTAGTAATTTAGAAGTACCGTTTGCGGTTGTACTGGTTCTTGGTGAAAATATTTCAGTAATAGTATGATTATACATAATTGCTGTCAGTTTAAAGTGTTCTTTGAAGGATGTTACTTTGAAAGCATGACAGGATGTTGAACGATCAGATACAGGCAACAGACTTTGCTTCGTTTGTAGGCTTTGCTTTATTTCTGAAGTAAAGAATAGATTGATGCTAAGGGTGGTTTCACATTGCTGTGAGAACATGTTAAATGTTCTGGCAATGTGCAAAATTGGTGCTCTTATCTTGTTATGATTGTATTAGTCAAATCCTGTTTGAAACCTGTTGTGGTGCCCCTTGTGAATAGACAAGTTGACTAATTATCTTGGTGCCACAATTACTTTGTCTTGTAGGTATTTATAACTGGTATAAGGTTGGTCTAGTTGTGATATGTGGGTGGACTAAAGCATTTTCAACATCCTATTAATAAAGGATGTTAGACAGTTCATCAGGATCTAATCTTCAACTGTTGATATTGGTTCCGTCCAGAGATGGCAGTGGGTCACTCAAATGACCCATGACTCACTGAGCCCACAACCATGTGACCCATGATCCAAGGGCCAGTGGCAATTAAATATCCATAATAGTTTTTTCAAAGCCATTTCACTACTTCAAACTTAATGGTGAGTATCAATTGAACATATAAACACATAGCTGCCGGCCTGAACAGTTCTACAGAACAAACCAAAAGAAAATATGACCAACAGGACAAACATTCAAGAGGAACATCAATACTATAATGTAGATTTTATATGTGCAAAAAATTTTAACAACTTTGAGAGATGGCTGAAATTTGAGTTGGCTCTTTTTTACTAGAAAAAGTTCTTTCATGGTAGTGCTCTGCAGAATGGTTTTGTTCACTGCTAAATGGAAAATGAAACATATATTTCAACTTACATTCAGTTGAGTTTTCTTCTACGGTCTACCGGTACTTGCTTTCAGGTTTTAAAGAATGTTTGTTTTTCTCTGAATTACTGTTTAGATAGATGACTTCCATAATTTAGAAAAACTGTGGCCAGCATCTGTAGAGTTCATTCTCTTTTGCATCATATAAATGGTTTTCAGAAGAAATGGACAATGTGATAGAAAATGTTTGACACAAAATTAAGAACTTTAAAGGAAGAATTTTTTTTTCAAAGTTGACTCTTCATTATTACTGAGTGAATTCTTTTGTCACAAATGTTGAGGGAAAATATATGATTGACCATTTTTGTTTTGCATAGAAACATTAATTAATTTCAACGCCCAAGATGACAACTTTCCAAAATAAAATATTATGAGAAGGTTTTGATTTCCAGATAATGCAAATAAAGCAGTCATGAATTTTCATGATTTCATATATTTTTAAAAATGACTATACAGTTTTTGTTTATGAATTTATTGTTCTCAAATGATCTTCTGATCATTTTGGAACAATAAATTTCATATATAAAACAAAAAAATTCAGTCATCTTATATAAGATACTTGTGTTATCAATTACCTGTTATGGGCAAGGGTTTAACAGTGTCATTTGGTGGATTTAGGATCTTTCAAAATTGTGAAATAATTTGCTGTGTCTTAGCCTCACCATAGCAAATTGAGTTCCAACATAGAATATTTATTAATGCAGGCATTATTGGATGTTATTTTATTCTGACGTCAGAGACAAGTTGCCTGACAGCCTATTTTTATCAGACAGGTGTTCTATTTTTGGTTTCGCTTTGCCTACACAGTGAGACAGAAAGCCATATATCGGGTGGAACCTATTCTAGCTTACCTGATTATTGTGTACACATGACACACCTGAAAAGAGGCAGTTTTACCTGGCACATGATTTACACCCACAGATTGCCTGACCCATGTGGTATATGGATATTACCGGTATTAATGTGACAGTTGACTTTTACCTCTTTATCTGTTTTGTTGTTGTTTGATGACTATTATTCGATCATGATGTTTCAGTTTTGTCACTGGAGATCACTGACATTTGTGTGAAGCACAGAGTGAAAAAAACTGTAACAGATATCATCTGGCAACACAATATTCGCTAATAAATTAATTAGTTCTGCTGGTTTGCTGCATTTACAGTCAATCATTTTGAAGGCTCAAGTTCAAGCGGTTTGGTTTTTCTTATCTTAAGTGATGATACTATCTGTTATCAGGTACATGTGTGTTGGATTTGTTTGAAATATCTATTGATGACTTTGTTAAGAGTGTGATGGTTCAGTGCTTAATTAAAAGGAGCCGATAGAAGTGCTTTATATTCGTCTTCAGGTAAAATGTTGCCAGTGATAAGTATAACTATACAGGACTTGTATGTTGGTGTGTAAAAAGAAGTAGCTTGTAGGGGTAGGGGAATGGAGAAATGAATTGGTTATGCATTGTTGGCATTCATTTATATTTTATTATAGTGATTGATAATCTTTTTAGTAGCATTGTTGTGTACTTCTGAAGCAAATTGTTATATATGTTGTCTAAATATTCTGTATAATGAAAATAATAGCAACTACTGCAAGAATAGAGGTTAAACAATAGTATCTAATTTGTAAATTGAACAGTCATTTAAGTCCAATGCATAAGTAGGCTATAAAGCTACTGATATCTTTGCTTGTTTGCCTAT
>CM030835.1:5793315-5893315 GCA_018105865.1 Metaphire vulgaris | reverse complement strand
GGCCTATAATCGGTTCTCCTTTAAAAAACGCCCGTGTCTTATAGAACGAACCCTACTAGAAACGAGCGTAGGGTTCGAAGCTGATCTCCGTGTCTGGGCAAGCAGCGACGCAGATGGTTTAGGTCGCTAATCCGAAGTAGTGCGCCATTGCTTTCCGTAGACCCGCGTTTTACCTTCGCAGCTGAACGCTGCTGTCAATTTATCCACACCAAAGCGTTGAACGACTTGGTTGACGCCGGCACAAGGACTCGATCCCGGGACAGTCGCCCATCCAATTGCGAGCCGCGCTCCACGTTGTTGCTGACTTCGGTGTTCTGATGGAAACCGGCAGCATGCCGACAAGTAGGCCGTTCAGATAAAAATGAACGTGCCGACAAAAGAAATCCGTAGAGATAACAAAAGCGCGCAACTTGTTGAAATCAAACACGCTTTCAAAATGCCATAGTAAAGCCGTTATTGATATAGGATCACAACAGGCGTAGACAAATGTACGTTCCCATACACGAATGTTACCTTACATTTTATTTTTTATGGCACTGGCAACATTTATTCGCGATATTTTTATGAATATTCTGATAGCAAGAAAAAAATAGTAGTAGGCCTATATAGGGGTATTAGGGACCCACACTCTTCGATAAATAAAAGTAGCTGCGATCTGCCTGCACTTCAGTCGGCTTTGACTTGTTTGCCTGTCAGTTCTTGTCTGTCATTCTACACGAATTTAGCTAAACTTGCAACTGGTTGAGAAGAAATAAAACAGAGACAGGACAAAGACTTAGTTGAGTTGCCCGAGTAGACAAAGTCAACGGCGTATTTGCAGCGTGCAATTTCTCTGATTCTGCCGCTATATGTTGAAAGGACCACCTTTAACCTTTAGAGTCAGTAGTCTTACATTCAACCTTTAAAATACACTTTTATTTGACCATTGAACGAGCTGTAACGTCAAGCCCAACGAATCTATGTAGCTCCCGTTTGCCGAGTTGGGTAGGTTTAAAATCGTTCGCTAGGGGGTTGCGCTGATAAATGTTATCAGATGATCGCACTCCTTCAAAATTTACGCCTTGGCCGACCACAGTAGAGCTGTAAAATTTTCATTATGCTTTTCAGATTGAAACTTTCAGATTCTAACTTTTCAGTTACAATCCGAGCTACATTTAGTATATTTCTGCTTCACTTCAATTACAGTTAGACCTACATACGTTCAATTTAAGTTACTATTTAAGCACTGTTCATTTTCGATTAGCCTATAGTCATTTTAGGTCAAATAACTGTTTAAAAAGTTTCAGGCCTTCTGAAAGGAGCAAATGATGAGCAAAATGGCCGCTAGAACAATGACTGGTAGCTTAAAAAGTTTATGAGCTGACAGGTTTTGCTCATCGCGTCTATTTTAGTTATAATCCAGCCTTCATATCGCCGTATAATGCGTTAATGGAGAACATTGAATTGACCTACTAGAAGTAGCCTCTAGACCTAGAGGTTTTGCAAACTGTCATGCAAAGAATGACATTTATGCGAACAAAAATGACTGAAATGCTACATTAGAACGCATGCGTTTTGATTTGAGCAGATAGGAGCTTTGAGTCTATGCTTTTTGTGAAGCCAGATTTATCAGACTTTAGGCCTATGTTTGATCGCGCAGCAGTAAAGTATTGCGTTATTTCACTTGCTCAGGACACCGTAGGATTTTCCCATACCTGTCTCGCTTAGCGATAATGGCGATGGAAGGCATGCAGTGAATCAGACTGCATGGCAGGGTGTAACCGGCGACCGTGACATCCCTGTCTATCGGTTAAACAGAGACGTAGCAAGGGTATCCGGCGCCCGGGGGTAAAGTGTACCGTTGGCGCCCCCCCAACAGTGCTGACGAGCAAAAAAAGGTCGTCACATCGTTGTCTCAGTGCCCCTCAACTCTCTACGGCGCCCCTCTCCTTATACACCTGACGAGCAATAAAAAGGTCGCCGCACTTGTTTCTTATTATTTATTACGTTTTTAACTGTTTAACTTACCTCAAAACCCAATTTTGGCGCCCTCTCACCTCGGCGCCCGGGGGCATATGCCCCCACCTGCCCCCCTTCGCCACGTCTCTGCAGTTAAAATAAATTGAATTTATTCGAATCAAAATGTAACTGATTACAGCAGAAATCATTGCAAGAGACTATTATAAGATGAACTTCAAGATATTGATTGTGAAAATACCTCTTGCTCGATCAGCAAAACCCTCACTGCGCGTATACAATGCATGTGCACGAACCTGCCCTTTCAAAACTGTTATATGTAACCATATTCGTCAACTATACATGTACATGCTCACACAGTTGCCGTTTGTGTAACCACTTACAAGCATTTCATTTTTTGTAGGAAGTGGCTTTTCAGGTAGGAAATACCGACTTCTCGAGCTGAGTGTAGATTCAGCAGAGCAGATAAATTTTATTTATCTCTAAAGTGCCTCTTCAAAAATCAATCGTTTGAACCAGGGCAGCAGCTGTCTAGGCGTGGAGACACTTACTTGCTCACCGTTCAAGACGCGGCGACTGTTAATATTATACAGTACGACTTCTGATCGAATGAGCAGAACAGTGCTCTGTATAATTATTATAGCTGCAGAACTGTATACTAATCGAATACACTGCAGTGACAGTTCTAATTAAACGTCTGAAATCAAGCTGCTTGTTAAGACTAATGCGAAGGCGCGGCGTGGCTTTCAGAACTGAAATAAATTTGAAGAAAGTAATTCCGTTGCCAACGGTTTCTGCTCGTATAGGCCTAGTTTAAGAGTTTGTGACCAAGTGGAACTGTTGTCTAATTGCATTTAGAGGCAAAAAGCGTCAAATTAGCAGTGCAGTAAATGTGTTGAGAACGTACCAACGATAGCGACAAAGATGATCGAGTATCGTATATAATCGATCTTCTTCGTGTTTATCTTGAATTCATCTTTAATTCTGCGTTCGCCACTTATACAGTAAAAGGGATTACGTTCTTCTGTTTGTAGGTCGTCTCTTCATTCAACTGTCGTAATCATATATCTTGTTCGTAAGTGTCAACAATCGTCTACAGCATAGATAACCAATTGCTATTTCGTTATTTAAACAAAATCATTACTGCACTGCATACATGATCGTGTAGACAATCAAAAGTGAAGACTGCAATGATATCGGACTAGACGTAACAGCGATGCTGCTGCTGATGATGATGATCAGTGGCGGTTCCAGGATTTCTTGGGGGGGGGGTGTGTGAAATGAATTCATAGGAAGTTAGTGGGGGCGATGAAAAGAGAAGAACAAAAACAATACATCTTGCCGAAAAAGGCTGACAAAAGGGAATTTTTCCATAAATTTACTTTACTACGCTTTAAAAAGTTCATCCACAATTTTTTTCCTTGTACTAGACTTCACTAGACTTTTACCCAAAAATAGGTTTCACAAGCAAAAAAAGTCCGGTCGGGGATGCATCCCCACTCATCCCGCACGTGGAACTGCCACTGGTGATGATGGTGATGGTGGTGATGATGATGATGACTCTGGAGTTATTAAAAACGATAATTTGAACGAATACGCCACAGATATTTCGCATTCTGTGTCGTGTATACTGTATACATTGATTAACGCGCAGAACGGGGCAAAGAGTACGGACGAAAGAATGCACGCAGACATCACTCCGGACGAATCAGTTGAAAGTCAAAGAAAATACAAAAGCTCTAATGACGGAAAAGCAGCAGAAAATTCTACAGACTTACCAACAACGAAAGGAAAGAAATCTTTTCAAATGTTTCCAACGGACATACCCAGCGAGGTACGATTTTCCAGACTGTTCTATTTAGTTCAGTGCAATCGGTGGTCAGAGCAGGCCTATCTGTTGTATGGGTGAGTTCATGAGACGAACGAGTATGCGCAAGTATGTGCAAGTTCTGTACATTGCATAACCTTAATTTTATCGTTTATGATTATAGCAATGACTATGGAGTTTGGTTAATGTTACACTCGGAATTAATACGGGGGTTCATAGAACTAAACTTTTATTGGGTCTCTAGGTTCGAGCACCCACTTTCTGAGAGGCCATCATAGGGAAGGGGAAGGTATAGGGATTGGCTTCACTTTTTGATCCAAGTTTACGCCAATGCAGAATGCAGTGGTCTGACTTCTACCGCTCAGAAAACGTTCCACCTTCTTCAAGCGCGGATCGGACGGCTGGGAGCAAATATCCAACTCTCACTGAGGGCGTTGATCACAACCGGTGAGGTTGGATTCAACCACCGTACCCGACAAGTCGAACATAATGGATAAGTTAGCGGCCAAATTCAGTTCTTTGAAACTTGACAGTCCTCTCACGATGGAATCAAATCATAAGAATAATATTTAAGTTTACCACTCGCTCTCTCTGTCGCTGTTTCTGTCTGTCTGTCTGTCTCTCACTGTCTCTGTCTCTCTCTATTTGTCTTATCTCTCTCTCTTCTCTGTCACTCTACTACTACTACTACTACTACTACTACTACTACTACTACTACTACTACTACTACTACTACTACTACTACTAATAATAATAATACTAATACTACTAATAATAATAATAATAATAATCAAAAAATGTAGGTGGATGTAAAGATATAGGCCTAAGCAGGAATGGGCCTATCTGTGTTACTAAGCGTGGTCAGTATTAATTGTTCTGTTTTCTTCCGCTTCAAAGTTGCACGCAGCATTCAACGCGTGTACATTTTTTGCACAATTATTATGTTTGACGTTGAATTGGTGATCAAAACAACCCGTCAGTTTACTAGGCCTAAATAAATGCTTAGGACTGCACATCATAGTCATAGACTATCGCTTATTATATTATTATTAGTTAATTCATTCTGAACTTTATGAACAACTTTGACAAGTCTTGCATATTCAATTTCCGCTAGTCTTTCCTCTGAACAGTTTTATATGAATTTCCAAAAGGTGAAAGTTCAGGTTTCTTTTAAAGCAATTATCTACTGTATTCTGTATTCCGCAAATACTGAAGTTGGTCAGTTTGAAACCACTTGTCACTTTCAAAGGATTATCAGATGCAGCAAATTATCACCATCATCATCATCATCATCATCATCATCATCATCATCATCATCATCATCATCATCATCATCATCATCATCATCATCATCATCATCATCATCATCATCATCATCATCATCAGCAGCAGCAGCAGCAGCAGCAGCAGCAGCACTGTGCTGGCGATGCATAGGCACGCTCTAACGTCTTCAACAAGAATCTAAATTCCGAACGGTTGTAAGCGTATCTGCTGGTTTCAGTGAGACTGAGGTTCAGGGTTTCGCAGTCCGTTCTTGTGTTGTCAATCCGACGTTTTCTCGGGCGTCCTTTAGGTATTTGCCCACGAGCAAAGCCAAGTAGGACCAAGCATGGTAATATGACAGCAAATTATAGTCACACATATTACGAATTCACGACCTCTTATAGATCAAGTCAAGCAGCCAAGGTCTGGCGTGAGTATCCATTATTGAGTTCTAACTTTAAAATATAAAAAATAAAATATAAAATCATCGAAACTCATCTCTCCTTGACCTCGTACTTTGCTTAATTGGTGTATAAGTGTTAATTTTTCTGTTAAAGTGCTCTTGACTTTAGCTTTATGCTATGCGTATAGCGCTTAATAAGTTGTCAGAAATAATAATAATAATAATAATAATAATAATAATAATAATAATAATAATAATAATAATAATAATAATAATAACTTAATTAGGCCTATAATAATATAGTCGTCGCTACTTAGGCCTACGTAATGAAATTTGCGTGTTTTCTTTACTACGAGTCTTTGCATTACAGCAACCGACTCTGGTCGTTTTGAGTTTCGACGAAGCAATGACCCTCAGCAAACAGGACTTCAAAATGGAAGTACATCTGATCAACTTAGGCCTCGCAAATGGCACAACCAAGATTACAGCCACGTACATGAATCCGTTTACCTGCTATTTTATGGCTCCAGGTAAGTCTTAGCTGTACAGAGCATAGGCCTACTGTTTGATTTACGTTTTTATTCTATTATTAGCATCAGTAGGCCTATTTCTACATGCCTAAGGATACTAATGGAAATAATATTGCGGATCGTATGGCCTACGACACTTTTAGGCTTGACAAAGAAGACATTTTATTTATTTCTCTGTTTCTACTCAATTTCATTGCTGTTTGTAAGATAAAGCCTGCAGGCCAGGTAACGTAAAAGAATTTCCAATGGGGCTGTCCATTAATTACGTCAACAATTTAGGAGGGGGAGGTGGTTTGAAAAAGTTTGACAGTTGTTGACAGGCGGAGGGGGGGGGTCAAGAGAAGTTGACGTCAACAATTTCACTTTTTACAAATAATCAAAAACTAGGAAATTTCATGAAATACTATTTATTATAATGGAAAAAAGCTTGGCAAAAAAGGTCATAACCATCACATTTTGACACTCGACGAGCAAAAAAAGGGAAACAATTGTCATCATCGCAAAAATATTAACCTTGTTATTGGGACCTGTCATTGATCTGGGGGGTCAAAAGTTTTTGACGCAATTATGGGAGGGGGGTTAACTGAAAGTTGACAGTTGTTGACAAGGGGGAGAGGGGGTCAAAAATTGTTGACATAATTAATGGACAGCCCATATTTTAAAATGTCTTACCGTTTGCGTCATCTATAAGAAGAATGCCATGAAATTGGCGAATAATGGATTGGGAAATCGTTCGATGTATATGTTTTGTATACGATTGTGATCTGTATTCGGTTCTAAAAGAGGGCGTTAGTGGACTGGTAACGGTCCGCGTCTACGAGAATGATGTCCACTTGGGTTCGAAGACGCTACGCTACCAATCGCAGCAGAGCGAGCGTACGGCGAAGATCATGAGCGTGTACAATCAACAGATCCGAACTCTTTCCGATCGCCTGCTCGAAGCCGGCGTTCTGTCCACTGACTTGGATCAGATCTTGTCGAACGACTTCATAAGTGACGATGTTGACAATCAGATATTCCTATTTCAACCATACCGTTATCTTTCGCAGGGTAAGCCGTATAGCGAACCATCAACTTACATTGTTTAGTTTAGCAATGTCATCTATAGAACGGGTAACGTTAGGGGTAGTCCCGTGCACTCGAAAGAGCGTATAGGGTCCGGCGCTGATCTCCGTGTACCAGGCAAGCAGCGACGCAGGTGGCGTACGCCGTTAGACTAGAGTACCGATAGATTACCATTGCTTTCTCAAGATCCGCGTTTTACTTTCGCAGCTTAACGCTGCGAGCAATTTATTTAAACCTAAGTGATGAACGGCTTGGTTGTTCGCCGGCACCGCGACTCGATACAGCGATGGTCACCAGTCCAATTGCGAGCCTCGCTCGACGTTGCCTATTTTCAGTGCTCTGACGGGAACCGGTAGAACGACGCCAAATAGGCCGGTCAATGCATGAGTCTTGCCAGCGTTGCATATATATATATATATATATATATATATATATATATATATATAAGATCCTTATCTGTATGTCTCTATCTGTTATATATTGGTTGACTATTGGTAGACGGTTTAGACCGTTTAGTCCTTACGTCGCGATGCGTTGGTGGGCGATTTAAAGACGACGTTGCTATTGGTAACCAAACGGTTTAGTCGTTTGACGAAGTGTACGCTCAATTGTTCATTGCAACGTCATAAGGTGTACAACGTCGCGATGCGTTGATGAGCGTAGCTCGAGGAAGTTGCGCAATTTTAACGTACACAAAAATACGTGTACAGCGTCACAAATGATCACAGTTGCGTGATTTTAACGTACATAGGCCTACATTATTACGTACAGCTTGGCTAGGTGGCGGTGTACTTCATTGAAATGTTGTTCAGCATGAATTCAATGATTTGGGTATTAGGTATAGGTATTGGATCAGTATTTATCCTGCACTGCGAGCGAAGCGAGCATCTTTCTAGTATAATATTAAGATCCTTGTTCTGTATGTCTCTCTGTTACCTTCAGGCGTTCTCATTGGTTGACGAAGAAGCGTTTGACGAAGCGTACGTTTAGCACGGTTTAGTCGAGTCATTGCAGCATCAGAGGGGTGGGCGTGCGACGACGTTGCTATTGGTAACAATTGTACGTAGCTTGAGGAAGTTGCGCAATTTTAACGTACATTTAACGTACACAAAAATACGTGTACAGCGTCACAAATGGTCACAGTTGCGTGATTTTAACGTATATAGGCCTAATTATTACGTGGCGCAGAGCGTGGCTAGGTGGCGTATGTACAGTACATCATTGAAATGTTGTTCAAGCATGAATTCAATGATTGGGTATTAGGTATAGGTATTGGATTAGTATTATCCTGCACTGCGAGCGAAGCGAGCATCTTTCTAGTATATATATAAAATTCTTACCAATCGGCTGGAAATCTGTGCCAAGAAGTGGCAGAAATTTTAATCAGCAGCTGACAAAATAATCTTACACGCAGTTCTTCTTTCCTGCGTTAACCAACCCTACAGGCACTAAATTAAATGCAATGAGAGTATGAATTCATTTACTATGAGTCTACAGCACTGTAGGCTATGACCTAATCTAAAATTTTAATGAACGCCAATGTGACCAAGTGAACTCTTTTACTATTCAATATTTTTGCCTGACTTGCTGTGAAAACTAAAAGCTTGTCGACTGATTTGAGAGTGGTTTTCTCAGTCGGCGTATACCTCCTGTATTTAAATGTTTCTCTTAAAACGACCGTACGCGATGAATAGTAGGACAGACATCGACTCAAAATGGGCATTAACATGGTCCGATAATGACTGGGCGCGTTTTATCAAAGCGTTACATGACCAACTAATTGAACATTTACATCTAGATTTTCAACATTGAGCGGCATCGAGTATAGACCTGTACAGTAGAGTTATGCTAATTGGCAGCAATACAAACTCTCGAGCAATGTTGACCTAAATGAAACAACGAACACGTAGTACTCTATTTATATACTGCCTATTGAACGCTGTTAACTTAAACAGGTTTGCGTTTACCGTATTCAGATGTTCAGGATTTCAAACCCAGAAAAGAGGACTTTCCTACGGTGCTTCATCTGGCCGCCAGTTATGGACTCAGCGAGATGTGTTCTCTTCTCACCGATTTGCCCGATGCCTACCACGCCTTCTGCTTCTCCAGATCGAAGGACGAATTTCCAGATAAGATTGCCGGCAAAAATGGACACTCGGAACTAGCTGAAATGCTGCAAATATTCGGAGAATTGGTTTGATAATAATAATAATAATGTTATTGTTATTATTATTATTATTATTATTATTATTATTATTATTATTATTATTATTATTATTAGTAGTAGTAGTAGTAGTAGTAGTAGTAGTAGTAGTAGTAGTAGTAGTAGTAGTAGTAGTAGTAGTAGTAGTAGTAGTATATTTTGACGTAGTATAGCTTAACGTATTGCATTTTGGTCTAATTGTTTGCATAAGCTTCTTGAAGCACTCGGGTTGAAGGATCCTTAAGATAGTAATAATAGTTAGTCACTTTTATAGCATCATTTCTAATACTCTAAAGGTATAAATCGATGGTACTTTAAATCCATCATCAGAAGACCAGGTCATTCAAGGAATCAGAAGAATCGGTCAGTGAGAGACAGCGAGGTAGAGCTATGGAGGATGTGCCAATTTAAATAGATAGATTTTTAGTCTAGATCGGAAAATACTCATTTCTTTGGATCTGTCAGCCGAGGGAAGCGAGTTCCATGTTTTTGGGCCAGAAATAGAGAGAAAGCTCTCTTACCAATTTCAGTGTTGGTTCTAGGTATATTTAACGATGAATTAGCAAATCTCGTTGAATGAGAATATTTTGGATGGTCTGGCAAACAGTTCAAATATTGAGGTTGTCTTTAAATGATTCTTACAAAAAAATACTTGTGTTAATTATTAATTACATTCGCTTTGTGTGTGTGTGTGTGTCTTGTAGAGTGAAGATCTTGTCAGCATGAATCCTTCTTGCCATTTGAGCCAAGTCTCTGAAAGAAGCCTTGGTAACTATGGCGTGTCGTCAGGTTAAAAATATGATCCCGGACTAGGCCTAAATGTTGTGCTTGGATTAATTACTTTAAAGTTTAAACGATCGAAAGATAAAGTAAAAAACAGAAAGATAAAATGGTTATTGGTGTGTCCATAAATTTGGTTAAAAATAAAGGTATCCCAAATTAAAGTAGTCCATGCTCGAATCCAAGCTTTGATTTCCGTACTGATCTCCAGTAGCAGGCAAGCGGTGACGCTCATAGGATTTATTCTATCAATCCAGTATAGTATTTCATTATTTTCTCTAGACTAGCGTTTACCCTCGCAGCATCAAGCTGTTGGTTTTTCGTTTATCTAAGTCCAGGCGATGAATGTCGAATTTGAACGTCGTCACCACGACTCAATCCCATGAAGGTCACCCGTCCCAGTTTCAAACCGCGCTCAAAGCTTCACGACTCGGAGTTTAAGTGCAGACCATTCAAACAGCGCCCTCTAGGGAAAATATAATACGAAAATACGAAATTGGTCAACGTTAATGAATTTAGTATATATATATATATATATATATATGTGTGTGTGTGTGTGTGTGTGTGTGTGTGTGTGTGTGTGTGTGTGTGTGTATATATATACCTAAAACGGGGAAACATTGATGTCGCGCAACGTGCTTATCTCGCCACCTCAACTTTCTTCCTAACAGACTCAGAATTCTCATAAAATTAATAGGCTCTTGTTACGATTATAATAATTTAAAACAAGGAGGTCATCTTCAGTTGCAAGTGACGCAGCTACAGCACTCATGAAAACTGCGCAGGGCAGAGTCCACAAAACTCTTCAGTTTTACTACGTGAAACTGTAGCCATTGTACTAAGAAGAGGCCGGGCCGCCGAGAGAAATTCCGGGCCCCGGAACAAAAAAATTTGCGGGCCCTTAAGAAAAATGTATCAAGTCTCCGAAAAACCTGACAAGCAAAAAACGTTATCAACTCTCCAAAAACAACCTGACAAGCAAAAAACGTTAGCAACTCTCCAAAAACAACCTGACAAGCGAAAAACGCTATCAACTCTCCAAAAACAACCTGACAAGCAAAAAACCTTATCGTCACCGGATCTGGGCCCCTGAAAACTTCATGGGCCCCGGTACAATGTACCGGCTGCACCCCCTCTCCACAGGCCTGAGAAGAAGTCTATTAGAGTGGCTAAGAAAAGGGAATCTCATTTGTCAATTGCAATTGTGCATCCTATAGGATGTTATTTCAGTAAAGCAATCTGTTTGCAGTAGTATTGCAAAGACAGCTTGAATAGACCGACTTTAATGGTCTTTGAATTGCAAATAACCTTCAGTTATCTATCTTATTAACGTTAAATGAATGCATACTTTTTCAGCCATGCATCAGCTATTGTACATGTGTCGTAAGTATTTTCTTGTTTTAACTATTCATTTTAAAGTGAATGAACATTAATCAAGCAATCAAGTTATATGGCCAGTTTACTTAATTAGATATGTCAGCGTGTTTAAAAGAAGCATGTTTAGAATTTTGCATTTCTTTGGAAATAAATATTAGACATTTCGATACAGATAAATATTGAAATGAAAGAATAGAGCGGCGCAGACAGCTCTCAGCATAACAAAATCTTTCATTATCCTTTGCACGTGTGTAACGAACCAACTCGCAAGACTATTTACTATGGACGAGTACATTATAGGCCTACTCGACACATGCAGCTATCTGTTGGTCTTGCTAAAAGTGACTGCTTTCCATGTTAAATGCAGCTAACGGTTTCCTGTATTGTGCTTGACGTTCAACAGGTCGCCAAGGAATCATCAGCGCCTTCTACGAGCCGTTGATGCCAGACGATTGCGACCGTAAATGCGAAGATCTTAAACTTATATTTTGCCTCTTCTGTCTGCTCTTCTATTCTATTCTGCTTAAAAATAGATGTCTGCCAATCCAGTGGCGTAACCAGGATTTTCCCAAAGGGGTTATGGTTCCCATGATTTCATACTTAGGAAAATCCGAAAAACTCTGACAAACAAAATAGAGGTTGTCAGCTATTATTATGTTTTAATAATGGAGATATGTAGGTGTATACGCGTGTACGTTATACAGTGTATAGTGATCGCAATAAAAAAACAATTGATCGCCGGAGGGCTTAACCCCCAAAGCTCCCCTTCCCTACACTGCAAAAGCCAGGTTTTAACCCCAACTCCCCCTTGGCTACCCCACTGTGCTAATCAATTATAGGATCGCAATAATAAAATCTAGCAAAGGGCTCATCCATATAGTACGTACGCAAAAAGACATCTTTTCAATCCCCATCCCGTCCCTTTGCACACCGTATATATGCAAACTCTTCTAAATAAAACCCCTTCCCCCTCAGTGCGTACGTACTATATGGATGGACCCTTATTCAATTGTAAGGATAAGCTATACCAAAGACTAGACTGAAGTAGGCTTGCCTTCTAGTAAGGATGAAAACTCGATAATCTAATCCGAGTAGCTTTATGTGGAAGGCGTTGAACTCTACGCTTGTTATTGAAAATAAGAAGACGAGGCATCAACTAATCAAATCTTGTGATCTACTTAATTTTAGTTTATGAAAACAGTGGAGGCGGTAGTGGAACGTATACCTCACTGAGAGGTAGAGGTAGTGAAGGTAAAGCGATTCTTGATATTGTATTTCATCGCTGTTCGTGGATTTAGGCTAAATATTGTTGTTGTATTATAGCAGTTAAATTGGAGAACATAGCCTTCTGTACACTATAAAACATCTTAAAGGTGTCAGTGTAATGGACGAAATGCAAAGAAAAATATGGACTGCATTGATAAAAAACGGTCACAATAGGGCCTATTTCTCTGTTATGCCAAGTAATATTTGTATAGCGCCTCTAATTTTTCTTCTCAGAGGAGCTCCAGACTTTGGAGTCACGTGACAAAAAGGCGAGACTAACTTTTGCATTTGACTGAGTTTCACATCTGTTGGCGTCTTTAGCACCTGCAGCTTCTGGTAAAAATTGATTCTCCTAATTTATATACATACCATTGGTTTAATGTCCCATTAAAATATGGCGCGGCAAATAAACTATTTGAAAGTACACGATTCAAGACAAGATAATATTTTGGTTCAGCAAATGATTCATCCGTCAAATCTAACCAATACAGTGTGCTTGAAAGAAACAGCGCCATCGGGGAAATCGGAGAACAGCTGGTTCAGAATGCTGACGAAGTTGATCCCAATGGTAGAGTTTCTCAATTATTCTTATTTGCGTAATTTCTAAGTATCACTTATCATGACAGATCCACGTAATTTAGTCGCACCGACAATCTCGTAAAATGAAATTTCCAAAATACGACACATTTACACCAGCATTTACTGTTCAGGCAGCCAGGTGAAAGCCAAAGCAGGGTCTGGGTAGAGAATTAATTGCCGAGAGAGAGAGAGAGAGAGGGGTAGGAACATTTTTATCAAAGTGTACCTGTGGAACAGATTTTACTTAATTTTTTTCATTCTTCTGCCTTATACAATATACACCCCCTTTTTCTTCAGTGTTGGAAAAATAAAGAAAGCTAGCTACTCACATTTTGTGTAAGTGGTTATCTCGTAATTTTATCAGTGATGCATTAAGACGTTGTGGCTACTGAAACTCAAACTTTACGGGGCCAATGGGAAAGTGGCCCTTTGCCCCTATCGAGTCTCAATCAACATACTGCTGGGCTGCAAAGAGCATGCTTTTAATTGTAATACGACTCGTTTTTGTAGCAGCCTTTTTAGAAGTGAGAAAGAACGTTGCGATGGAAACGTTTCTGCCAGAACACGAAGGTTGTTCGTATTCCACCGGGCAGATGGAACTGCTGGAACTCATGAACAAAGTGAAGAGGGAAGAGCTTTCAATCGACAACGCTGAACTGTTATTCAAAGAATGGAAATTGCGCTATAATAACAGACGATCTCGCTTCAAACAGAGCCAGGTCTAACAGTCTTTCAAACGCCTGCTTTGAGTCTCAGAAGTTCTAATGAATGTCGTTCAGAAATAAATAAATAAAATAATTTTATTTACAAAATAAATAAGTAAAAGAAATAAATGTCGTTCAGAAGTTCTAATGAACTTCTCGTTAAATGATTTGACATAATAAAGACTTCACGTGCCAAGTCTTGCTAAACGCACGCAAACGTCTCATAAGATTCAATCCCTGAACCTTACCGAAGAAAAACACGATGATTCGGCAATATTTTAAAAATATAAATATGCCCATGTAGATTCAGAAGTAACCCAATTTGTATACATAGTGTTTATTTTTTTAAAGGACAGCCTAGGAGAACATATCAGAACCTACTGAATGAATAAACGATACAAACGATTTGATTGATTCTTGTCAAGCTTAAGCAGTAGTCATGTCGAGATATTTTCATGTGGAAGAAATACAAATAACGACTTCTCCCATCTGAGCTGGTTAAGAACATCTGTACTTTTGTTTTGGTAGCGCTGGCGATATTATTGAATGAGAGGCTCTAGGCTCATATCCTCTGCCATGCGTCGCTATAATTTAGAAAATTGCACGGTACAATTTTGATGACTTTGGCTTAAATCTTGTGCTGTGTGCGTCGCCTGTTGTTACAGCTAACGTTGAAATGCGCAAGAAACCCGTCTTCAAACTCACCACAACCACAGATGAAACCCGGATTCTTCGAAAGATTAATAAACCGTTTAAGACACTTGAAGGCGGAAAAGAAAGAGCCGGTGTCATGCCCGGCAGCGGCCAAGATCTCAACCGATCAAACTGAAGACCGTCTTGAGGCAGGCAGTAGAGACCATTAGCCTAACCAACGAGGAAAGCACGGGGGCCGGGCTGGGACCAATCGGGGATTTCAGGAAATCGGCTGAAAAGTTTTGGGGGATGGAGTGGGGGTGATTGTCGACGGAATCGAGTACTTAGTTGTAATTCAGGTTACGGTCACTCAATAATAGATCACAACGGGGATATTTTTACACCCCTAACACCCACCACCACCCCCTCAACAACAACAACCACCCCAATTTGAGACCGACACCAGCAACACACCCTCCCCCTCCAATTTCAGCTATGGGATGATTGTTTTTGCGTGTCAGATTTTTTTGGCAGGGGACACCAGAATTTACGGACACCCTTTCCCAAATTGATAATCCTAGAAATAACCCTGGATCACAATTAAGATCTCTAAAGATAAAATTTTGAAGAACTCACGACGCCACCCCACCCCCCGAAATAAACCTTGCCGAAATAAAGGGGATGTACGTGTCTTTGTTGATGGCTAATAATGCATGCAGCCATAAGACGGGACAGTGGTTTGGAGTCCCCTCCGATCAGGCCACGATTAGTTTCGAAATTCTTGCAGAACATTGAAATATTTTACCTAATGGGGAAGAGGATTCTCATATCATAATGTCATATCACATGGTTTGCGAAAGAGCTCAAAAGTTCAAGTTTATAATCTAGTATTAACCAAAATTTTGGACGGCTTTGGCTCCACCTCAGACCGCGCTATAGCTAACGATGCAGTGTTTACAACCTTTCCTCAAAATTCTCATTTGAAAACGACCTGCCTATTTTTTTACCTTTACTGTCGACTTTGCGGTCTTTAGTGGTTGAAAATGTCTAATTTAGTTTTGCGACGAGACCATGCAGGCGCAGAGAAGACCAAAATATCTTTCTCCCGTCACATCTAAATGTGTCGCTGTTTCATTTTTCACAATCATTGTTAATAGACCTAAGGATTGCGAGTTATGTCTTTGAATCTGTAGCTGTCGTCATCGAGTGAATGGAGAGAAGAGGGCGAAGAGAAAGGCGACATCTATTATAGACCTAATGGTCTCGAAGGAGGCGGAAAAACTTTCAAAGGGCAGAGCGAATCGTCGTCGGAACGAAACGAAGTAAGAAAACATGGACGCAAATAGAAGTAGAGAATGATTCTGATAGAAGTTTTTTGGTGTTTTGAAGCTAAAACTGTCCAGTAATGGAAATGCAACTTATGGCATCTGCTGGCAAATTGCTTAGTTTAGCTTGGCTGCCCTAATGGCCTTTCAAGTGGACCAGAAGATTCTAGAATTGCACTGTGGCGCATGAATATCTCCTTGTCAATCTCTTAAAACTGTACGCCTATGCGGTATTTTCGAGTAACTTTTTATCCAATGCAATTTGAGGACATAGTTTCATTACATCGGCTGAATTGTTGCTAGCTCTTGGTACGCCAATGCCTGAACCAGAGAAACGTTAAAGAACGGCCGTGGAGAGGGGAGAGGGAAGAGACCATTTTCCAGGTGCCAGGAAGGCGAAGAGATCCCGCAGTCTCCTATGTGTCAAGTGCTGATGAAAACTAATGTCTATTTAAGGCTTGTGTATGGGCCCCCGTTACAACTCACGGTGGGGATGCGCTAATGTATGGGAAACGTTAAAGCACTGCATTATACATAAACTGGAAAATAAGTAAGTACAGTGTAATAGTACGCCGCTCCAGCGTAAGTCTACGCAATTCACATCTCGAAAACAGATACAGTTTTAATAGACACAATTTGCGAATTAAAACACAGGTTTGTTAGTTTTATCACTACATAGGAAATTCCTAATATTTCATTTTGTAATCATAGCCAGAGAATTGCTAAAAATGTTTATAAAATCCGAAGCATGTAGACGCTTGCGACATCACGAAGATATGTTGTTTGTTTGGAAAACATGCTCTACTGATTCGATGATTACATCTAGACCATAGAATAATCTCGTTTTATATCATAGTTTCTCAGACAAAGCATAATTTTCGAAATCGCTCAATGAAATAACTTGCTTGACATAATAAATATGTGAGATATGCGTAGAGTGAAACGCAGCCTAGTACAGTATAACTTCGTTATAACTGACTCAATTAGAGCGTGTACTCGGCTATAGAGTACCGCAATGCACGGTCTCATGTGATGCGCTGTCGTATAATTAGACGGTATTGTACACAACGTATCTCGGATATGAAATACTCAATTTTACAGACCCGCCCGCTAAATGCGTCATAACGAAGTTCTACTGTAGAACCTGGATATTTCGCAGGTAAATGACGCGGCCGGTGTGCAGCTGCTTCGTCAAACGTCAAAGGATTGTTGTCACGATACGACGGGAGCTTCACCGACACCGAAGAACAGAAGGAGAAGCCGGTCCTTCGGTGAGAAAGCTTCGTATAATTGTCCGGACCTCTGGCGGTCGAGTGGCGGCGAAGACCACGACGACGACGACGACGACGAAGGTGAAAAACTCGACGCACCGGAACTCTACGTCTGCATGGAATTGCGGAAGCATTTGCCAACAAATCCCGGGACACCGATAATTATCAACGAGCGTGACGGAGCGCTGCCGTCGGCATCGACAAGAAACGCCGACGCCGACAGAAAGTGCCCGAATCCTAAAAATAATCTAAAAGGTTTTTGGCCGAATCGTCAACTGCAAAAGTGGGCTTCGTCGCCTAACACCGATGCGCCAAACGCTTAGCCGACAGTAACTGTCGGCAGTCAAGCGATACCCAAAGACCGCAATCATCTATCGTTCTGCTAGAAAGAAAAGGCAAAGTCGAGATGATTTTTACCACGAAAGTTTCCCATATAAACTCCGTGATATAATCTCTTCTGTTGGACGAAATTCTTGTACTTTAAAAAATCGCATTAATTATATCCGTATTGAATGGTATTGGATAAAACGTATCATGGTTATAAAGTACTCAATTTTACAGTATAACACTGATGTAGATGGAAGTCGATTAAACGAATTTCATGCGGGATATGACGCAGTTGTGGAGGCTTCTATTGTCTTAGCGTACATTGAAATTAATTAACTTGCATTTTCTGTCATATTATGACGTCGATTGGAAGGGATTTTTTGTTGCACAAAATATCAAGTCGTCGTGATTCTAATTTCTTATCTGAACTTGCATTAGAGTGTATGATTAGACAAACCGAACGATTTATCAAGGATGAGCTGAGCTCTAGATAGACGCTTTGAAAAGCGACAGCGGAAATGCTCTGTAATCCGCGATGCCAATTTTTAACGTCTCCGCGATTCCTTTGAAATCCAGGATAACCGCTTGTCATGTTCTGGACAAATTAAGAGGATTTAAAAGGTAGAATGTCGACGTCTGATGTCCGGGTCATCATCATCATCATCAGCAGCAGCAGCAGCTCAAAGTCTCCTCAGGAACCGTCGAGGGGACTTTGAGCTGATGATGATGCATGATGATCCTGACATCAGATTTCGACATTATATATACTATATATATATATATTATATATATTATATATTATATATATATATACATGCGCGACTGGAAAAGCTTGAATGAGTCAGGATGCTTCTAAATAACTGCAACAATTAAGACTTACTATTTTTTCAGACCCCTATAGCCCAGTGGTGTTGGTGGATCGATTTTTTATTTTGATCGATCAGTCGACCCTCTTTACTGCTTCCCTTTCGTTCAGATGTTTCTCGCAGGTGTCTCGCTACCATACGGCGGTTAACCCGATGTTGCTGGCAGTTTGCAACGACTAGTATTTGCAGAACTTTTTAAAGCGACTACGAACCAAAATCAGTCCCGAACAGTAGGCCTAAAAGACAAGACAAGACGATGCTGCTGTTTTCGATAGATGGCGCCTGTTGTCGTCTTCGCCGTCATCGTCGTCCTTTGCTCGGAATATTAATCGGTCTCAGTTATGTGATTTAAGCGACGGCGGGCGGTAGCAGCTTGAGGGCACCATTCACATGGGCGTCCGCAGAAATTTTTCCAGGGGGTGCAAAACAGGGTCTTGTGACAACAGAAATGAAAAAATTTTTCAGGGGGGTGCAAAACAAGGTCTTGTGACAAAAGAAACACGTAATTTTACTCTTTTCAAAACTCTACAATTTTTCCAAGGGGTGCAATTGCATCCTCTTGCACTCACCTCCTCCCCCTCCGGACGCCCATGACCATTCAGCGCCTGGTCAGGGGAAGGAGCTCTGTGATATATCGCCGCTTAGGTATAACCAGTAGATAGTATGAAGGCATTGTCTCCGTAGCAAAAGTTGTTCAGCTTCGGGGGGTAGGATTCGCCCCTGACCCCTTGACCGGCGGCTTGGCCCCTAGATCCCACTGGGGACTTTGCTCCAGACCCCCTCAACGTGCTCGCCATAACCCCCCTCTCAAACGTCTGGCGTCGCCACGGATCTCTGAATTTTCTCATCAAATGTCCAAAGTGTCGCAGATGGCAAACTATCGATCACAGAAGGCGCATTCCGCCGGCACACCGATTGGGATTCTGACTTGCCTCTTTCCACTTTGGCATGCATCATTCAGTCGGGCACGCCTTATACCTGTCAATCGTGTCTCACTATGCTGTATACGTCTACATGATGTTATAAGATAGGATCTTCTCTTAGCCTATAATGTTATGTTCTCATACGCTCGCTGTCTTTAAGCGAGCACGTCTACATATAAATAGGAACCTATAGCTCTAATTGAAAACCACCAAAACTCATTACAGCAATACAGAACAGCTATTAATGACATCAATTTCCCAGCACGTATTCTTAAGAGAAGACGTATCCATTTGGATAGCGGGAGCTGGTGAGTCGATCTCATATTATGAACACAAGATGTCTGCCAATTAGAATATTCGAAATATGATAGCGCTGTGCAGATTTGTAAAGAATCAATCCTCTCTTAGATTTTTTTCGTTGCAAACTGAATCAATCCTCTCTCTGAACGAAAGGGAAGCATTTGACTCCGCTCAAAATAAAAAAAAAAATTCATGATGTTGTTCTATACCAGAAACGTTTGATTCGACACGTTCCACTTGGAAAATCTCCTTGCATGCCTGCCTCCTGATATATATAGGCCTAAATCCACCCACTTGCCTTTGTAAATTATTCGGAAGTCCATGTTGCTAACCACTACCCAAATATAGGCCTACTCATCCCCAGTGGCAAATATCCCCATTCCCCATTATGGATTGTTTTATTTTCACGTACTTTTATCGATGCGGTTATAAAGAAAGTCAAAACTCCCGTTGATGCATGCTGGTTTCTTCAATGCCCGTCTTTTGCCAGTGTGAGGGCCCCTGGCGGCCTGAGGGGGCCCTCAGGTGGTGAAAAAACCTGTTTTTTTCTAATACCCACAAAATTTGACGAGAAAAAAGGTCATCGCGTTTTTTGGTGCCTGATCTTTTAATTAATTTATCCTCCAGCAGTAGGATAAGCAAAAAGAGGTTTATAATGTCAAAACATAAAAGGCTGGAGCGCGTGGGGTCCCTTATGGAGCGCTCTTAGATGCGCGGGGCCCCGGGCACAGTGCCCAATTTCCAACACATAAAGACGGGCCTGGTTTCTTTTAGCGATATCTTGCGTCCATCATATACAATATAGTCTTCGTACTCGTGACCATTTTCAAGCTTCTCTGGTAAACAACGCTAATCACGTGAGCGTAATAAGAAGCCGTCAGTTCCGATCTAGGAGCTGGTTAATCGTAATTGAAGAACGAATAATTCGTCGAAAGCGGGCATTAGATGTAATACGCGTCCTTTTGATCAAAGACGCAGCGACGTTTTCCGCTTTGTCGTTTGAAAAGCGCTCGAAACAATCGAATTGATAAGAATCATCCGACTGTTTCATGTTCCAAAGACGTATCCACAATCTAACAAGTTCTTAATTAAGCTAAGCATGATTTCTCATTTAAAATAGTATAATAGATGAAATTCGATGCAGAATTGGACCCTAATTAGTTTTTTTATCAAATTGGCATACATCAGAAAGTACAGGAAAAACAGGCTGCGTTTGGGCTATGTACATCAATAAAAAAATTTATGTAGGCCTACACTTTGATTATATCTATCAGACTAGGTAGTAGGCTATGCCTATACTTCTTACGAGCATTGTTGTATATCTAGGCCTGTGTGCGTATTTTGAAGAAAATTACACATTGATTGCACATTGTGCACATAGTCATTTGTAATTAATTATTCATATGCGTGTTGAGACACTTTGAAATTGGGATGCATTATAAGATAGCTTTGCGTTCAATTAAGCCAACCACTTGTCATATGTCATGTGATGTGCCATCCTCTCTCCCTCTCTCTGTCTCTGTCTCTGTCTGTCTGTCTGTCTGTCTGTCTGTCTCTCTCTCTCTCTCTCTCTCATTCTCTTTCTCTGCGTACGAGGCTTCCAGCGTTTTTCTATTTCCGGCTGCTCTCAGAAGGTCTCTAGCAGAAAGATCGAGAAGTCGTTCAGGCAACTTGGTAGGGAATTCTGTATGTCTACCATGGTAGAGATTAGCTGTGTCTTAAGGTGACCGATTTCTTGCATCGTTGGTTTTAATTAATAGACGGCAAAAATATAACACAATCGATTCCCTGTTTGACATTAGCCTATGCAATGACTATTGTTGCAGTAGGTTATACTGTTATACAGTAGATATTCACATATTCAGAGAAGTGATGAAACGAATTTGAGCCACATTTTGTCAATATATTCTGTCTCAATTTTATTCCAGAGCGCTCAAAATGCCACAAAAATGGCGAGCCGCCATTTCAAAGCACACTATGCACAATCTTTTCAAAAATCTCTTATCTGTCAAACGGCTGAAAGTAGTAGTAGTAGTAGTAGTAGTAGTAGTAGTAGTAGTAGTAGTAGTAGTAGTAGTAGTAGTAGTAGTAGTAGACTTCTTTAGCGCCATTGTAGTAGTACATCTGCACCAGTCGATGGTCGCTTCAGTGAATAATCGTAGTCGTGAATCATTGTCCGTGGTGAATCGAGGTTGTAATCCAAAGGTCAGTCTATCGAGAGAGATGAGCTGAGTCTTAAGGTGACTGATTCCCTACATCGTATACGATTCATCGTGCATTCTGGTTCTTTCGTCTCAATATGAAGACATTGCGTCTTCTTCGTCGTTTTTAGGCTTTCATTGTCCGGTTTTGCCTTTTGCATTTGGTCGTCAGGGCGCTGTTCGGATGTGCTGTGGCCGAATGGTCACGAATAGGCTCCTATTCGTAAGCTTCAAGCAAGCACTGCATAATTATTCATATAGGCATAAACGCGGCTTTAGCCTAAAGCCTATCACGTGATTGTCTTTTGGCTTGTTGTCACACGATTTGACTCAGATCCGGGAGTTGCCTTTTCTTCATCGTATGAAGATCAAATTACGAACTCTACGAGAGTCTATTATATTATTATAATCATATTCTATGATTTGCCGCTACAAACCTGCAACAGAAGTTACAGAACCTGCTCTCTCCTCCAGACTGGAGCCCCCCTCCCCAGATGTTGACGTTGGAAGAGAAGCGACTGGTCAGCTGATCAGCTTCTCTTTCAGGGACGAAAAGACACAAGTATCCGATTCCATAGTTGTAATGCCTATATTTACTACAGTGTATTCATTTTGAAGCGTATAGGTATATAACAATATCGTAAGGATTAAAATTGACCTAAATACTCATATATATATATATATATATATATATATATATATATATATATATATATATATATATATAACTAACTTTTTTTGTATTTGATGGGCTCTGTGTTAGTAAACATGCTACAAAAACAATAATTATTATCGCTAACAAGTTTTCCTCTATTTTTAAAGAACATTATTTGCCTCAGTCGAACAAATCCATTAAGTTCACGAAGCCGTTCCTAACAGAGTTGACTTCGGTCTGTTAAACCGATGTCTCCATATGTCATTGGCCAACTGCATAATATTGTACAGGTACATATCTCAGATATCTGTAGGAATCAATGTTTGGTTTGTGCTTATCATTGTCTATCTGGCTACGATATCTGACTGGACTGTGAGAGTGATTAGGCTTATTATGCAAAAACCGCCGCATTGTCTGAAAGTGCAACCGGCGATCCAGCTTTTTCCCGCATGCGTTATCAGTCTCATTGCTCTCCACTGTCGTCCCTGTGCCTATAGATTACTATAATCTCAGAGCACTGCGGGGTGGGGATGGGGAATGGGGATGGGGGTGGGGACGGGGGGTGGAGTAAGAGAGATTAATGCTGGACTGTCGCTTGTTGGCGTGAATCGATCCGCAGCAGTTTAGGCCTAAACAGAAAGAACACCATGCATTGGACTGGAAAGACAATGGAAAAGGCGGCGACCCCCCCCCCCAATAGGCCTATGACACAGACAACGGAAAACAGAGGAACAAGCTCATTCATGATGCGGTCTACCATCGAAGCGAGGATGGCTGAGGACAAGTTTAAACATGACGCAGTTGTTTTAGGTGTCGTTCGGCATAGATAGGCCCAGAGACGTCATTTCACTGCCCCCTGCCCCCCAAATGACGTCCCTGGATAGGCCTGCAAATTTCTGTTGACAAATTGCAATCGACCAATCATTGGCTTCATCTTTTTGCAAGAAATTGAAGAAAAAAATTGAGGTTCGATCCAACTTTTATGGAAAAATATATTGCGTTGACACTAAGAAAAATCAGTTGCACAGACTAACCTGTCTTGCTGGGCACGACATCATGATAACTTGCAAACCGCGTGCGCTGTATTATTCTTTTCACTGTTGTGCATGGGGGAGGGGGCGTAATAGGGAGGAGGAATACAGAATTGGGTGGGCCAAGTTGCTAGTTAGCAACATGAATTTGATTAATTCAATTCCCTTGCCTACCATGAAAAACATCTACATGGTTATATAAATATAATACTTTCGAGTGGTCGTCCACATCTGTGACATCTCTCTTATATATTTGGCAATATTATGCCAATATATCGCGGATTTGCGGTTATTAGTTCCACAAAGCATTGCAATTTGCCAATTGAAATTTGGTGGGCCAAACACATTGTGGCCCATTGGGCCTAAATATTGGGTGGGCCATGACCCACCCTGTTGCGCCCCCATGCTACTGTGTGATTTAAGACCAGGGAGTCCGTAAAACGAGGAATCACAAACGGTCACTCGATGGTAATGAATTCTGATGGTCAAACTCAAAGGCGATTGGTCAAGCCACCTAGCGGCTGACATAAAAACACATTTCTCTCACCCGACTCACCATCAGCAACGACAGCGCACCAAGCGACTGGCGCAAACGGGCGATTATTGCAATTTTTTAAGCTAAGTTGCAGCCCCTCTCTTAATGTACTCCATGGTAAGACCTAGCAAATTATGTTTTCGGGTCATGCAGCGCCGCACAGCGGTGACCTTTGCCCTGTGGCGTCCTGAGCGGTATTGAGAATATAATTTAAAAAGAGAAAGAGGGGATTTGATAGAAACATACAAAATAATGACTGGGAAAGTAGATGTGCCATACGATCGATTCTTTACATTGGCACACTATAGCAGCACAATGTCAAGGTCATAGATGGATTTACCTATCCTGTCCTCGACATTATAATCGATGCGCATAGGTTAGCTATATCAAGATGAGTTATGAGTCGGATCAACCGAGAAATCATGTAAAGCAACACAGCGGTGGTATTTCAAATATTATTAAAATGTCATCTGTCTTCCACCTAACAACATGAATATTGGATTAACAAGTTCTCAGCAATATATATCAGTTACTTAAATTACTATTATATTATTAGTCTACCTAGAGGCTGGCCAATTAACAAGAAAACTTATCACTTCCCTCCCCATCTTTGTGATCCAAGGATGATCTCTTTTCCATCGTTCTTTCTCGACTCTCGATGTTGACCGTGAAGATTCGTTGAGTAGTTTCGAACGGAGTTCTTCCTGCTTCTTTGAGTTTATGCACAAATGTCCATGTCGTCAGAGCTGCCGTTGAATGTTTTCGACAATCTTCCTCTGCTTCTAGTTTAGCGTCCCGATATAATCGTCTCGAAAGATAGTTCGTTGACTTCACGATTAGGCCTATCCCTCATTACTGAATTTTCTACACTGTAGTTTTATCGTTTTCTATGACAGATGTGTCATAATCCTCATTCACGCCACGAATCCAGTTTCTTCGTTAACGAACCCCACGAGAGGTGTCCATAAACCGTCTGCTGTCTGATTCCCCCTTCCTCTGAAACCCCCCAACGTATTTATATTTTCTTTAGCGCCCTCTGGCTGTCCATCGACGTCGCAGTCACGTTCCGATTGGTTGATGACAGGCTCCCAAGTCCTCCCACATCTATTATTATTCATAAGCGACCAGCCTCAACGACCAGCCTCAATTAATATAATCACTTTTCTTAACCTGAACGATTTTAACATATATTGAGACCATCACATATGCCCCCTTTTTAAAAAGTCATTTATGACGATTAACAGTCTCATTATGATAAAATCGTCTGACATGCAAATTATTACAATTTCCATCAAACTTCTAATTAATAAAAGTTTATTCACAGCTACTACTGATTATGTGTGCTTAACGTCGGATTAAGCATCGACTAAACATGCAAGTACTCAAACAGAACAAAACTAAATGCGACCTTACTTTATCTCTTCAGCAATTCCACTTTAAGCTTTATATAACACAAATATACTGCTTCTAGATGAATAAACTCAGTTATGCAAATGTAGGCTATGACTACTATTTCAACTCTCCAATGGTCACACTCATTACCTTGCTTGAAGAATCACCCAAAATTAAACAGTCTAATATCTTATTATCTTCTCCTTGATATACTTAATATAAAAATTACAAAACTAAGTTACTAATTGCTAGAGCCCACCTCATTACTCTCACATTAAACATGGAATATAACATGCAATATACTCTAAGGTCATGACTCATCGGTCATCATTTTAATTCTAACAATGAAATTTAAAGTAATCCGCCATCGCATCGTGGTTTCCCTACATATTCCCTAGTCTTATTTTAACTAATAATTGCTACTGAATGAATTCACAATGAATTAACGATAATAAGGGCTGCCTATAAATAACCTCAGCTTCTTTACATTCTAGACTGCTTTCAAAGTCAAAGTCACGTCCCTTTAAAAATGTCTCTGACTCGTTTTCACATACAGCAGAAGCATATCCGTTGGCTTTCCATTGTCTGGCTTTCAATTTCGTATTCCAGTGCAGATTTCAAATAATTCATTTGTCTTCTTCTCAATATTGAACAAACTATTACCAACAACCATGCAGCGATAATCTCACATTCATCATACGGAAATAAATGTGGACTCCCGCCACAGTTGCTGTCTTTAAATCATCCACAACCCCTAGCCGGTTAATAAATGGTTTGTGAGCCCCAACCAGTCTGATATTTAATTTCTCAATTATCTCCACTGCTCTCAATGTGGAATCTTTTTGTAAGAACACAAGTCCCAGATCTGTTCCATCATCCCGCAGCAAATGAATAACTCCCGGATCTCTGAAATCCTTAGTAGAAGAACTTTCCTCGGTTACACATGACAGATCATCGTTTCCTTGTATTTCTCTTTGATCTCCATAACTCCTGCATTGAAAGCGACTTCTCTCTTCTCTTAGCAATTTCACATTCGAATAAAATCTTCTTCCAATTCATGTACCTCTGTATCTTAACTTTTCTAGAAGATCTTTCTTTAAGCAGCGCCTCGGACAGACGACTTTTCCATCTAATAATTTCATTAATCCAAATTTGATCCTCCGTTTCTTGAAAGACTTCAGTAACTTACTTTTCTTCGATTTATCCGTAATGTCTTTCACAAACACTTCTGATCTCTTTTCTTTATCCTCTTCATTGTCTCTTTTTGAATATCTCTGCGGCCTGAAAATTCCATAATTAGTCTTTTGCATAAACCTTTGACAACCACGAGACAACCTGAAACATCTTCGTCATTTTCTCTTTGACACTACACTGAGTTGCATCTAGGATCTTTAACTGAACGGATCCAAAAGCCAGCTGCTCTTGATTTCCTCTGATTGGATTCTTCCATTCAGCAAGCTCGCCAAATTACTTTTCGAGAACAAACATTCTCGCATCCAGAACCTCCATTACCGTCATTATAATTCAACTTCACCTCCCACCATAGATTCAGCTTCCCTCCGTCATCTCCAGACAAGTTAGCGTGCTTCATTCGTCCATAGAAACTCTTAACATCGTCCAAAGTCCCTTCTACAATGGAGACTAACCATAATTTCCATTAGATCACGCTCGAATATTAGCTTCCGAAGGTTTCACGATCTTCAACTTCTGAGCTTTCGTATTCGTTTCCGACTGCTCTCCCAAGTGTAATCCGAATGACCTTTGATTCTGTCATCTCCTTTGCTTTGTAATTTATTCTTCTTTCCATGAGACCAAATTGAATCCCAAGTGCTGTATATACGTCTTCATTCTCCCAATTCTTTTGTTTCTTCCCGTTCGCCTTGACGATACTACCAGCATAATTAGATAGTAATATACTTTCTTTAAGTCTGATTGAGCTCTTCATGGCAGAAACTTTTAAATGCAATTCCATATGACCAATCCAATTTCGAAATCTGATTTCCCTTCTATCTCGATAACAAAGCATTCGATAACAAACAAACTTTTACCAAAGTCTCTTAAAAACAATAAGATCATTTGTTATCGAATACAGAAGATTGTTAATGGTCGAAGACTCCATTACTTTTCTCGTCTCCCAATTAAAGCACTCTACCGATATGTCCTTTTCCTCCTCGCCTGAGGGAATTTCAATTCGCCGAAACACCTGTCTCTCCTCTCCTTTCAGATTTCCTGTCCATTCCTTAATCTCTACATTCCTATCGCTCGCTGACATTTTAACTGCTGTCCTTCTGCATTTCTCATTTTCCTGTACTCCTCTCCTTTCAAGCGTGACATCCGATGTAGGCAAAACTAATAATTGGGGTTCTTTGCAAACCGTCACCGCTGAACCGTGTCTCCCCTGACAAAAGTTCAAATCTCCAAATTTCCTCATACTGGATACAAGACAATAGACTTCCCTCCCCGTCGTTAACTTCAAGTTGACCTTCCTGCGATACATTGTTGACCTGTCGTTAGTCGAATTGTTCTCCTCTTCTTCTCCTTCTTCCTCTCCTTCTTCTTCTCTTTCTTTTTCGTCTTCACCTTCTTCTTCTTCCTTCTCCTCTGCTTCCTCTTCTCCTTCTTTCTTTCCTTCTTCTTCTTCTTCTTCTTCATCATCATCTTCTTCTTCTTCTTCCTCTTCTTCTTCATCATCATCTTCTTCTTCTTCTTCCTCTTCTTCATCATCTTCTTCTTCTTCATCATCTTCTTCATCATCATCATCTTCTTCTTCTTCTTCCTCTTCTTCATCATCTTCTTCTTCTTTCATCTTCTTCATCATCATCATCTTCTTCTTCTTCTTCCTCCATCCGATCAATTAGTGTCATCCTTTCATGAGCACAGTTCTCTGACAACGAATGGTTTATAATTACCAGGTGGTCTCTTCTTCACCCCTTGTCTTCTGGAACCTGTACAATGCCCAAAGTATCTGTTGCACATCCTCCCGTATAGCTATCGTTGAAATGGCAGACCACTCGCTTTCCAACGCATTCCTTCTTGGCGAAATCGGATCTTCTCTCAAGATTGCCCCGTCTTCTAACATACAATAATCGCGTATTCCATCGGCTGTATCATTAAGACTCAGGGTAGAAATTTCAAATGGGGTTCGGCAATTATTCCCATCTGCTATCAGTTGAAGAATCGCATTTTCCTCCTGTGGGTCACAAGGTTGACCTCGGCCTGCATTCACTTTAGCTGTCATCTGGACAAAATCTTCCCCTCTTCCTTCTGTGTTATCCTGTTTCCGCTATTCCGACGCTCCTCATTGTGTAGACGTGTAGGTCTATTCTGCTCTCTGTCTGACGTTTCAACCGTCTCTTTGTCTTGTTGAATTTCCCAGTTTCCCCGTTGAAACTTCAATTCATGGTCGGCTTGTTTCACAACCACCTCCTTCATCTTCTCAGAATTTTCCGCTGGTATAACTTGTCTTTGTCATCAACTGCAAGTTTATTCGTCTTTCTGGCATAATTTGTTTATCAAGCTGTTCCAACTTTAATAGTAGTTCGGCTTTCTTGAGTTCATACTGTCTTCGCTCTCTCTCCTCTTCTCGTCTTTCCTTTTCAGCTTCTCGTCTTTCCTTTTGAGCTTCTCGTCTTTCATTTTCAGCTTCCTTTTGTCGTAATATTTCAAATTCTTTCTTTGCAAAATCCTGTAACGCCACACCTTTGTGACCTAGCTGTCTGCCTAACTTAACAATTTCTTTATATTCTGACATCATGTTGATTTCTTGTAACAATCCTCTTAATTATATCAATAGGCGCTATACCAAATCTCTTCTCTTATACTAAATGCTATAAAACTTACACAATTCTCCTCAGCAAGGCGCTAAATAAAAAAATCTTCTCTTATACTATTAGCTTGGCGCTATATAACTTTCAATATGTTGCCCTTAATCTTTCGTATTAGCGTGGCGCTAAACAATTCTCACGACTATAGCTCACTAAGCTATAAAGCAAGTCTTCTACTTCAACTTCACTATCTTGGCGATAGCACTCAACTATACTCCTAATTATTTAATAGCTTGGCGCTATAAAAATCTCATCACCTATAGCTCTTGGGCTATATAAAATCAATCTTACTTCACTGTTCAACCATTAGCTTGGTAAAAAAATTTTCTCTTAAACTATTACCATTGTTATACTGTCCCTCTTCAAGGCGTATAGATCCTATTCTCTTTTCCCACCTATAGCTCTTTTTACCAAATGCAATCGATCAAATTGTTAATCATCCGCGGCCGGGCCCCCATATGTGAAGGTCATGGATGGATTTACCTATGCGCATCGATTATAATGTCGAGGACAGGATAGGTAAATCCATCCATGACCTTCACACACAAGAGGCCACAAGTGCAAAATGTTTAAGCAGAGGTTGGTCAAGAAAGAAAACTTTTTTTAGTGCAAGGGTTGTGGACAAATGGAACAGTTTGGACGAGGTGGGAGTGACAGTTGAAACAGTGAACGGATTCAAAGGCTATCTAGATAAACTAGGTTATTGAATGCAGATGGTTACATCAGTGGTTTTCACACAGGCTTACTTAGCCTCCTAAACCACTTAAAATCACATTATTATTATTATTATTATTATTAAAGCTATTTGAGAGCGGCGCGGCTTTCCATAGCCAATTGGCAGTTGCGGCAGCTGAGTAAAAACGTCGGATACTTAGTCGAAGATAATAGCAGGCAGCGCCCGACGGAGGGCTGCACAGAGATTCGGGCAGCTGAGCCGAAGCGGGAGGAGGAGGAGGAGGAGGACCCAACCGGCCTGGCCTTTGTAGAGTCTCTCGCCGGCCGCGCTGTACGTCAGCGTCGCTCTCGTTTCACAGCGTCTGTAAGAAGAAGAAGAAGAAGAACACTCAGGTGATGCACGCCGACCGTAACGGACTCAGTGCAATTTCGTTATCACCAGGTTCTACAAGCGAGTGAATGGGTTGAGAACCTCCTTTCTGCTCCTCTCACGACAACTGAACTGGACAGAGCAGCAGCGGCGGCGGCGGCGGCAGCAGCAGCAGCAGCGGCAAAAACAGCAGCAGCAGCAGCAGCAGCAGTAGCCCGGGAAAGAGGGAAGTTGGTCGTCTGCCGGAATCAGCATGGGAAGTCACTTGTCGTGCATATCGTGTAAGAATGAAAAGGAGAACAGCGGCGAGACTAAGGTAAGACCCGCGCCTCGTCCACGTCACCACCAGAGCCTCGTTTTCGCAGATAATACGCGCCTATCGGTGACGTCATAATGCGAAAGACAAACAACGGGGACGTGCACACACACACGCGCGCACACACATTGTCCGAAGACATTGAGCGAAAACTGGATGGGGGGTCAGGACAAGACATGTCATTCATAGTCGGAACCAATATTCAGAGGCGTCATTTGGGGGTGCAGGGGCCGTTGCCCCCCCCTGATTTTTACGAAGGGAAAATTTTCGAGATTTTTGGGTTTTTAAATTCATTGTATTCTCAATTATTTTTGTAATTTTATTACAATCACTGGTATGTACTATGTAGTATCGTATGTAGCATGCACTATGAACAAAAACCAATTTGCATACTGCATAGGTATTTTAAAAATATACTGCCTGCCTTGCAGTCGAAAGTCTTGCCCCCTCCCCCCCCACTGGAAAACAATGAAATGACGTCCCTGCCAATATTGCTGCTGCTGCTGCTGCTGCTGCTGTCATTTTAGCGCCGAGCGGCATCTTGTCTACCGTGCCTTCGACAGTGTTGTTCCAGCTGCCTAAGCCCTAGAGCAGTACTGTCCCAAATGTGACCTGCGGGCTGATTTTACATGGCCCGACAGCGCTCAAGCAATTATCCCGGCCATTTATGCGTTAATGTAATAGTCAATGGCCTAACCAAGTGCTCGCGTAATCTGGGGATCAACAAAATTAAATATAGGCCTATAGTATTATTACTGCTATAGCGTTCTTCATATTGATTTGCGTTGGGTGAGCAAAGGGACGATACTAACCTGTTATATCATCATCATCATCATCATCATCATCATCATCATCATCATCATCATCATCATCATCATCATCATCATCATCATCATCATCATCATCATCATCATCATCATCATCATCCTCATCATCATCATCATCATCATCATCATCATCATCATCAACCATGGGCTCATCGCCCGTTGGTGTATAATGCCATCTCCGCAGTTTTCTGCCATTCTTTTCTGTCGTTGCTCTGTGACTAAGATCCTGTAAACTGCTTCCACGCCATTCTTCAATATCATCACACCATTCCTTGTGTGGTCTCCCTCTCTTATTGGCACCCTCCATTATTCCAAACATTAGAGCTTTGATCTTTCTGTCCTCTTTCATTCTGCATATGTGTCCGAAACGTTGGAGTTTCCTTTGTTTTACTCTTTCCAGCATGGTTTGTTTGGGCTGAATTCTCCTGTATAGTTCTTCATTTGTGATTTTTTTCTACCCATCCGATTCGTATTAACCCCTTAACCGTGTATTTTACTGTAACTCAATGTAAAATGGACGGATCTATTCGAGATCTCCAGTTAAGGGGTTAATAACCTGTTATATAATGAACCAGTTATCTTAAGACACGACTCATCCCTCGATCGACTTACTAGTGATTTCACAAGAGATAATTATCGGCACTGACTTTAATTTCTTGATGACCCACATTCTCGTACTATCGTTGGCGCAAGATGTTTCCTAATGTGTTATCCCAAAGGCTCTGGAACTCATTACCAATATTACTCAATGAAGCCAACACGCTATCATTTTTTAGACCTAATCATAAAACGCGCCTGTTTGGCTTGGCCCACCCGCCTTTGGCTGATCCCCCCACCGGCTTCACACGGCTGCAATTCTTATAGGATTTTGTGCGATATCGGCGGATGCTATACATAAGTGCTATTATTGTGGCGTCATAGAAGTTGTTCAATTGATTAGTTGATAGAGATAAGGGATATGCAGTTGTGCTTTGTGCGAAGCATTGGTTTGTTATCATTTGTAATATTGATGACGGAGAATGCATTTTTGGATGAATTTATAGTGTCGTATGATGTGGCTGGGAGTCAGTGGTGGTTCTAGGATTTGGCAAGTGGGGGGCCGTTGGGGTGGCAACTTCTAATGATGGAGGCCAACCATTTGTTGTTTAATGTATGTAGCATTAAGTATAGGTCCCAACTGGGGGCCACTGGGGGGTCAGGCACTTAAATAGGGGGAGGGCACGGGCCCCCTGACCCCCCCCCGGTGGAGCCACCACTGCTGGGAGTTGCCCCATTCCGAACGTTGCAGGAGAAAATTGAGACGGACACTGTTGATTATTCTCAAAAAAATTGCAAGCAATGAAGATGGAGACAAAAGAAAATAAGATTATCGTCGGAAATTTTATTCAAAACACTGAAATGTTAACATATCTATACCCCGACTGTTCAATATTTCTTCCATGCATTGGTTTCTGACACACACACACACACACACACACACGCGCGCGCAGCGAATTAAGATAAACATTATTGTGAATATAGGCCTATTTATTATTGTCGTTGCTTACGATTAAGTCTATTTTTTCAAAGACTGACTCCGTGGCCTTCTGCTTCGAGAAAAGATTTCAGCGGCCCGTGTTGTCAACAAGGTTGGACAACAACAATTCCCTAAAGCATACTGCTGTCCACAGTAACCTATATACTGATTAGTCTGACTTGTCCGGGTTCTGATTAGGCCGGGGTTTTATACGCCATCGGCTGATTCCATAGGTATTCTAATAGTAGTGCAATAGAAATCGACTGATTTACTGATTGTCAGACTCGACGGTGTTGAACATTGACCTCGGGCCATTGTGAGCAGTCTGTCGCCATTGGATAGAGTGGGTTGCTGCGGTTGATGGTACGCATGCTAACGAAGTTTATGAACGAATTGAAAGGATAAAATTCGGATCAGATAATGTGGCCTGGAGTGAGACAAACGCCGGGGCTATGTGCATGGATGATGTGTTTATGCTCCATTCCCAGTCGATTTCGTTCAGCAGCAGATGTAGAGAGATGCCAACAGCTGCCATAGCGCCGGATCAAATTGCTAAAATATTTTCTCAGAGCCACCACCACCGTCATCATCACCGTCATCATCATCATCATCATCATCACATCATCATCATCATCATCATCATCGCTATCACCACCATCATCATCATCATTACTAGTTTTTACTACCAATACCATCATCATCTCATCATCATCGCATCGCCATCATCATCTTCATCAACATCACCATCATCATCATCATAATCATCATCATAATTAATCATCTTCATCAGCATCATCATCATCTCATAACCATCATCATAATCATCATCATAATTAATCATCTTCATCAGCATTATCATCATCATCTCATCATCATCATCATCATCATCATCATCATTCTTCTTGAAAACATTGGCGGTGGAGTGCAATCCCTGTTGCACTATGTACTTATAATAATTGTGCAATTTCTCTTGATGTCCGTTTTTCTTGATTCGGGAAAGGTGATTAATGTCCATTCTGCCCAAGTTATGGCTGTCGTCCAGCGTATTCCGCTCGCTATCATTTGTCATTATACCTGGGTTTTAGCTATTCTACCTTCCATCATTCTGCATTTTTACTCTTTGTGTGGCCATATGAATTCATAGTCTGCATTATCTTTGGTATAGCATAGTCTCTCTCTGTTGTTTAGAATTCTCTAGATCTTTCCTATAAGTCCGCTTCTATTCTGTATTCACGACCACAGGAGTGCATCTCAAGTGCCAATATATCTTTTGATCAATGTTTGCAAGGCTTCTTAGCTTTTGTTTGTAGTGTGCCACAATGGATATATATACAAATATGCATAATTTGGATCAGTTTTCTTTGCTGTTCCGTATTTTATTGTAGCATGGCTTGACTCCGAGCTCTTTTTCAGATTTTGATGTTCTTTCTTCGGTGCATTCATTATTTCCGTGCATAGCGGACCCTCAGCAGTGATGATGGTAGAATTCCGTGGCGTTCTCAATAGCCTGATTGCTTCCTTCGCTATTCATCGTTTCCCTTCCGAAAACAATGGTCTCTACGCATTGTTAATTAATCCCTGCTTTCCTAATTCCGTCTTCCATCTATCCAGGGTCTGTTATTTGCAATCATTGGCATATTTCCGACTGTTGTTGTTCATCATTTCATAGATTGCATGCAGGCTAGTTTTCATTCGCCTGCATTTGTTTGACAAGACCTTTAGGTGTACGTTTTGGATCCCAATGGAGATGTCGATTTTTCCTGCATGCCTTCAGTGGCTGTTCCAGGATTTCTTGGTGGGGAATGCAATGAATTCACGGGGAGGGGGGTGAAAAGAGAAGGATAAAATCAATAAACTTTGCCGTAAAAAGGCTGACAAAAGGGAATTTTTTCCTAATTTTACTGCACGTTTAGCGAAAAATAGGTTGACAAGCAAAAAAAGGTCATCCGCAGTTTACCCCCGTAGTTTTACCAGACTTTCACCCAAAAATAGTTTTTTTCACAAGTGAATAAAGTCCGGAAGTCCGGTGGGGGATGCGTCCCCACTCATCCCCCACGTGGAACCGCCACTGCCTGCATTGATACTTTGACTGTTCTAAATCAGTTTGTCCACTCCTTTCGCACAACACGCTCTGATTTATTGAGTCAGAGGTTTTCCTTAAATTCCACAGAACATCTCTAGTCCTACAGCGGGGTCGGCAACCGCCGGTCCGTGGGCCATATCCGGCCCGCCATTGAGTTTAATCAACCGCCTCCGGCCCCCAGAGCTTTCTCGTAAAAAGGTCATCACCCTTCGTAAAGTCTGACAAGAAAAAAAAGACCACCAGTAATTTTTCGCACTTGATATGTGTATTTTTCAGAACTTTCGAACTGTTTCCATCACAAACTTTCTTTTAAAAAACATAAACTTTAGAACCTCTCTAGGGCCCGTCGAAAAATTATTAATTAATGTAATTAGCTACATTAGCTACATGGCCCTTGGACAGAAAATTATTTAATTACATGGCCCTCGGACAGACACTGCCATCGCAATTTGACCCTCGCTGTCCAAAAGGTTGTCGATCCCTGTCCCACAGGACCTCATCGCCTGCGGCTTTTGTACTGTTGGACGCAGAGCTAATATTTGACGGTCTTCGATTTTTCGGGATCCTGACCTATCTATGGCCATGTTCTTCTTAGCAGTATGTTTGAGACTGCTTATATATAATATATATATATATATATACACACTAAAGTCGTTCATCAAAAAGTGTGAAGTTTCTCATTTGCTGGCATTATAAAATTCTAATAGCGTTTAAAAGCTACATACTCTATACTAACGCATATTCTGGTTCTGATATTAATATACGTGTAATAGTTGATTCAGTATTGATTCTCTACAAGATGGGCAGCTTTGATTCAGAAGTTTGCAAAATCAAAATATTCGGTGAGGGGAAAGTTGTAAATGGATGCATTTGAAAATCGCATTTGGAAAAGATCTATCCGATATATGATAGAGCCTAATCAATCCGTGCTTTCAATATAGACTATAAGCTTAGCCTTAATCAGTAGTGCTATAGGAAAAGAGGTTTGGGGGACTTGCTTTACATCTGTTTTGTCGTAAGAAGCACACCATAGATATTAGTAGAATAGCAATACTTGGCATATTTTTATACAATGTAGCGCGTTGTTTTTTAAACTATAATTTACGCTGTTCCCATGCGTTCCCACTGAAATAAATCTCAAATAAATAAATCTTAATAAATCTCAAATAGCCAAATAACTCTCAAAATGCCGAATTTATGTTTCTTGCGCTTCGTCGAAAACTGACTCCAGTTTCTAAATTTATATTCTCATTTATGTCTGGAGACGACGTTGTTATATCTGCTCTGACTGTCAGTTGCTATGGTGTATGATTTCAATGATTTGGTCGTTGGGCGTTCTTCTGCAACTATACTACATGTTCGCACGGTTCCTTCTAACTGTCATTGCTCCGTTGGATGTGTGTGTGTGTGTGTGTGTGTGTGTATGTGTGTAACCGCAGACTGGATCAGTTCTCGGGTTATTTATTCTTTTCACTTCGCTCCATTTAATATTATCTGACTGTCGAATACCCGGAATATAGACGTTTCACGCAATTTGTAGTCAGTCTCTTGTACAAAGCGCCAGAAAGACAGAGACCAGATCTGTGAGTCGGGTCACGAACCCTCTGTTAAGTGGTCCGTAAAGCGAGAGTACAGTTTTCAGGGTTTAGAACACACATCGACGATTTTCTGGTCTTTCTCCAAGAGCGCCATCCATCGTTTCCGTTTCCGTTGGCGCGTCGCTATATAGGACTGCTGTGTCATCTATATAGAACTCTATATAGAACTCATATAGGGTATTCAGCAGAGGCACAGATATAAATTTTCATGTTCGTGGTTATCCCAGTCATTAATAACGGCGCGCTGTCAAAGTCGACCGTTGAGTTCCTATATAGTTATTTCTCTGTGGTTTTCTCTGTTCGCGTTTTATTCGTCTTCCTGTCGGTTTCCGCTATTGGCGTGATGGGGGTGGAGGTGGGAGTGGGGGGCGGGGTGATTAACTGTCAGTAGCGCTCGTGGAAAGACCCGTGAACCATTAGGGCCTACCTGCTGTAATGTAAGATAGCTCCATGCTCAATATAAATCTAGTCTATAGTCGCGTAAAAGTGTTTTTATGCTGTAAAACCGTTGCCGAAATCTTTCCTAATTTAATTTTCTTTCATAATTGATAAGTCACCAGCATCCACATTACTGCAGTGGTCTACCTATATAGTATAAGCGAACTAACGGAAACCCTTATAACTTATACATATATAGATAAGAGATTTTATATACTGTGTCTCGATGTTAATCAAGAAATTTTATTCATTGATATTTTTCTGTTATTGTGGATCAGATTTTTGTTGGCATTCCTGTTTAAGTATACCATACATTTAGTTCTTGCTATAGCCTAGTTAGAGTCTCTTTTGGACTTCTGCGCACAAATAACTTTCTACTGTTTCAATCGATTTATTTTTTATTTTTGTGCCATGCAGTCAGCTCGGCGGTAATAAGTGAGAAAATGGCCGCAATTGTGACAAAATTCGGTTTTTTATTCACTTCTGTTAAAGGAAGTTTAGTGATCTGCATTCCGGTGATTCTGGCGATTGCCGGTATAGGCCTATAACTCGCCGGTGAGTATCGGCAACTCGCCGGTAATTTGCCGGATATTGGCTCCGGTAACGTTCGGTGATTTCCGGTAAAGCAGCAAAAGTCGGTTATTCTTGAGAGGCCAATGGGTTGGTTGGTCAGACCGAGAGTTATGCCTTCGGTGTCTGTTTTGCTTCACTCGCTCGTTCTCTCCGTAACGGTTAAAACTCCTTTGAGTATGTATATAGAATAAGTGTTAAGTTTTGTTCATCGTAAACTTGTGTACCGTACCAACTGTTTTGCTTCTATAGTTGCGCCTGTGCTGATTTTCCCTTTAGAGTTTGCTTTGGAGATTTCAGCCAGGAAAGTCTAGTCAGTGTAACCGCTTGGAGCCCTTGTCGACACATTATAGTGTGACCATGAAATTATAGAGTTCTAAGTTTACAACCGGCGGGTTGTGTCACACGACGCTTGTACAGATTCACGCGTATAAGACTAATACGACGACAAACGCGCGTGAGCCTTGGGCGACAATCTAATGATGTAAAATCCACAAGTTCAGTTCATTTCATTCAGAATATAGACATTTAATAGACAGTCATCTCATGGCGTGCGCAGACCAGTCGCATCGCAATAGTTTTCTTTAGTCGGCTATTAGAGGAGAGGATGAAAGGGGAGGAAATCTTCCGACGTAGGTTAATGCGTTTCTGCTTGTGTGGTTATCTTAACGATGCGGTGCTTATGGCAGTTCTAAACGTTTGGAGCTTTTCTCGTTTGAAAAGTACAAAATAATCATTGCCGAAGCGCTTCTGAAGTCTCGTCCAGAAGAGGCGCTATAGAAGCACATTGTTATACTTCACACTGCAAATTGACTGTGGCATACTGTACACTATTAATTTTGGCGTATATATATATATATATATTTATCACGGCGAATTTTACTTTTAATATTAACTATGTGAGATCGGCAGACTTCCATGCAACTCGTTTGTCGATTGCATGCATAATCCTATAGAGTCCTGCGTGGACCAAGTGCATGCAGAAGCTTTAATTAATAGGGAATTGCAGAGGTGAGTGATAGTGAGGGAGTGAAGAAGACGAGGTATAGAGTCGAGGACTGCTGAGCATTTTCAACGGCACCTGAATAATGAAAAGCAGCCCGACTGAATGAATGAAGGTCGCGACGCGCAGAGAGAAGTGCCTGCAGATACCCTGCATTCCGCACTGATAGTCGGCAGTTGGGCGTCGAATGAATGGAAGATGAAGTGCGTGTCGAGATATACTTAGCCGTGGCAAATTCCTTCTCTCGGTATTTGGTCATTTCGTGATAATTTCAGACAATGTCCTGTATACTGTTTTTGTCGCTTAACGATTGGCGTTTTCTGCGCATATATTATATATCCTCTCTCTCTCTCTCTCTCTCTCTCTCTCTCTCTCTCTCTCTCTCTCTCTCTCTCTATATATATATATATATATATATATATATATATATATGTCTCTCTCTGTCTCTCTCTGTTTCTCTGTCTCTGTCTCTGTCTGTCTCTGTCTGTCTCTGTCTGTCTCTGTCTCTGTCTCTGTCTCTGTCTCTCTGTCTCTGTCTCTGTCTCTGTCTCTGTCTCTGTCTCTCTCTCTCTCTCTCTCTCTCTCTCTCTCTCTATATATATATATATATATATATATATATATATATATATATATATATACACGACGCCAGCTGTGTGGTCTGTTCTGCATGTCCAATGATGTTGAATGCATGCATTATAGTTGCTTCGATGGTTCGACCGGTGATTCTGATGGTGTTGTAGCCTTGAGGTCCTGCCATGTTACGAGCGCTGCATGGACTCTCCGATAGATCTTCGTCTGTTTTGTGCGTCTTCTCGTTCGGCGAAGACGAGTCTGATGAAAATGAGGATTTTGCATCTGGCGGTGCTGTTGCGCGGAGCTAGGACAAAATGTCAGCGGACAAAATGTCATGGGGACAAAATGTCATGGGGACAAGATGCAATCCTAACTCTATACCCTAACCATAAACCGTGACATTTTGTCCGCTGACATTCTGTCCCCATGACATTTTGTCCCCATGACATTTTGTCCCCCATGACATTTTGTCCGTGACATTCTGTCCGCGAACATTTTGTCCGGCCACGTGTGTTGCGCTGCTGTTGGTTGCTGTCGAGGAGACGTTGCAACAGCTGCATTTGCGGATGTTGCTCCAGATATTATGACGGTGGTGTTTTAGCTTACATCATGCTGTTGCTTCGGTTGGAGTGAAAATATTATGAAAGCGCTATATCTATAGATCCACGTATGTTTCGAAACGACAACCTGATATTCGCTATATTCTATTTATCACCAGTGTTCAACGATAAATCCAGCAATCATTCGCTCAACACTGCAACATACAATTATCATGCATGTTATATTATTATATACTGCATTTCTTGGAAAGAAAAGACATGGAAACCATGCAGTTTGGAAACATTGGGTTAACGACGAATGAAACCTCCATCGCATGCAGACCAGCAGACTACTCAGCCGCTTCATTATCCATTATCTCCTCAAGTCTTCAGGTCTAAGCTTAAATCCTTCCTTTTTCTAAAATCACATCCTCCATAGCTGTAACAACCTATATAGCCTCACTGCCATTTGGATGTTGACTATTGCCTGGCTGATAATATACCTTCCCCATAACTATTTTAAGAGAGGCTGAGCGCCTAAGAATAAGCAGCTACTGTTGTGTTGCTTTCCAAGGCGCTATAGAAATCCACGAGATTTTACTTTACTTACTTTTTTACTTACTTGCTTCTGTTTAACATTAACGACAGGCCTATATAGATATAGCTATTATTTTTATTATCGATATTCAATATAGTTGCAGGAGAGAAATCTGGTTTCCGATCGGAGCCTAGGCCCCCTATTCATGAGAAGGAAATTTCTCTGCACGTCCGTGTACTTTACGTCGCCATTTTTAGCAGATGCACATGCAATCCGATGAACCACATCATGCAGCAATGCAAATTCAAGACAATCTGTTTCAGTTATTCAACTATAGTGCAGAATAAAACAATTTTCCGACGTTCACAAGATTTTCAACTTCAATACTTCAATTTCACACATCCTGTCACACACACACACACACACACACACACACACACACACACACAGAGGCTATATTTGCAAGACCCCTAAGTTTGGGGAAAGATCATTCGCGCGGGGGAATCCGGCCCTGTGGAACTCTTTTCCAGACAATGTGACTGGAGCAATCTCAGCTGGACTATTCATTAGAAATTTGAGGACACATTTATTTAATATTGGATACGAACTGCATTAAGCGCTCTTGTTTTAAGCCTTAGCCTTGTCTACTGCGCTATATAAATTGTCAATAAATAAATAAATAAATATATATATATACGCACACATAAGCATTACAGATATTTTAACGAACATTTGGTTGTAAGTGTTTAATTACTATTCATAAATTTTTAGAATGATTTAGTTCATTTTCTTTACTGGGTGTTTTTAACTGTCTATTTATCGATATCAGTTCTTTGTAACGATTGTAGATCGTTTTTGTTCTATTTTTTAGCAGCCGAAAAAGAAGAAAGAAGTTCAGACGCAGTCTTCTTCTTCACACAACGGCACCAAACGTTAACTATTGTCCCGTGACTTCTGGGTGGGAGCTTTATCAGATCCTGCGATCGAAAAAAAATGGTGTCTTGCAAAAGGTAAATAAGCCGAATCACTTTAATGAAATCGTAGTCGAAGTCTCACTCTTACATGAGCTTGTTTCCTCCTATAATGCTCATTTTCATGCATACCGATATGTTTGTGTATCATCGTTGTTCGATCCTTATTAAAGAAGAAATCATATTGATCGGAAGAATTTCAAGACGTTACCGTGAACATTTGTGTACTGTTTTGGTCTATGGGGTAGCATTCCTATACCATATCGCTACTATCTAAGACTCTTATACTGCATGCCGTGTGAGGTGCTCCTAATAATGATAACTGCCATAGTTATGCACGTTGTTCGAAATATTTCCTGTATTGTTTCGTGTTGCTACCAACGCTCATCCTTTCACTGACATCGCCTTCCAGTTGCGTTGTCTATAGGTGTTGTGTGTCCTCAGACTAAGACAGTCAGTCATATATACAGGGTGGCGCAAAAAACCGGACTAGTCACATTTAGGTTTGACATTTAATAGTCCGGTTTTTTTGCGCCACCCTTTAGTTTAACCGTGAAGACAATTCGCTCAGCTGCTGCTGCTGCTGCTGCTGCTGCTGCTGCTGCTGCTGCTGAGTTTAAGTCTGTTCGCCATTCATCTGCGTTCGGATGTCGTGTGTTGTTGCGTGCACCGATGATTGACGAGTTCTGTTCGCCGATCTAGATCTAGCACGTCTGCTGCGCTCTCTTAGCAGCAGCAGCAGCAGCAGCAGCGGCGGCGGTCGTCGTCATCGTCGTCGTCGTCGTAGTCAAGTGGTTTATTGATCGTATACGTTGTTATTTATGTAAGTGCGTCTTACCTGTGAGCGTGAGACGGCGCCTTCTCCTTTACAAGACGACATCCAGTTGGCCCGAATACGGGACCAGGGCCAGGGCCAGGGCCGGGGCGGGGGCCAGGGCCGGGGCGAGGGTCTGGGGCGGGACCGCGGGACCTCTCTCTTCGACCACGTACAGTAGTGTACAATAATGTATCCTGTTATTTCTCAGTAGTTCTCGCATTGCCTTTCGAGTGAACAATAATAATAATAACAATAATAATAATAATAATAATAATAATAATAATAATAATAATAATCATCATCATCATCATCATCATCATCTTTGCTTTCTGCCAGCTCATCAGCGGCAATAGCTAGAAATAATAATAATAATAATAATAATAATAATAATAATAATAATAATTATTATTATTATTATTATTATTATTATTATTATTATTATGTCCCTTTAGTCAGAGATTCGGCAGATATGAAGCCTTAACAATAACAATAACAATGATAGCGACAATAATAACAAAAGCAACAAAAACAACAACATGCAGCAACAAAAATTATATAAATGAACCACAGTGGATTGGAGATTTGGAATTGTATAGCATTTGAATGCTACAAAGCGTGTTGCATAATCATGGTTCTTGTGAGGTTATTGTTCTATATTTTATGAACGGCCTGTGGTTTTTGGTCCACATGTATGTGGATGTTTCTGGCTGTATTTATTGATCTATACTGCAACTGTAAAAGAAAGTGCAGGCAAGCGCCTGAATTAATCATAGTATTTTGCCATATAATGTATAGCGCGCATGCAGTAAAGCGGCGCTTATAGTAACAGTTGAGTCTTGTGAGAATACAGAAACAGTCACAGAATTGTCATTAAGATTAACTGCCTTTATGATTTACATGTTATTGTGACTATTTTTTAGAATTTTCTACAAGATTACTTTCCGAAAATTTATAGTTATTCACCGCTTAATTGATCAGCGTCTTCTGTTCGATGTACACTGTAGTGACTGTACAGCTGGGCACAAGATGCGTCCAATTAAGTTGACCCAAAAGAAAGGTTTTCAAGAATCAAGGAAGGGGAATTTTTTAAAATATGGATCTAATCGGATGCGGTGAAAGTGTCCATAGCTTTCATTTAGCTCTAAAAACTCATGATGGAAATGCTGGTCCTCTTTTTTTATATATTTTCAATCTGACGACTAGCAAAATACTAAAATGTCAAAAGACCGTTGGTACTTAAAATTTTGAAAGTTGACAGCGCGATATGTTTTAATAATTAACATCCGCGACGTGTAGTCTATTCCTTGTGTCGATTTAGGTCAAATGCTAATTTGTAAATAAGCTTACTACATTTTCTGTCCAATAATTATTTTCATTAATTCAATGTCATCGTTTACTAAGTTGATCCCTATACGGAACATTTTCTTGCAGTAGTAGTAGTAGTAGTAGTAGTAGTAATTTTGGCCAATTTGGCAAATTTTTGGCCAATTTTGACAAATTTTTGGCAATTTGTGGGCTAATTTCGGCAAATTTACAAATTTTTGACATTTTTTGGCAAATTTTTGGCGATTTTTTTGCACATTTCACACTTATCTATTTATTTAATGCATTATACATTATTTCTTTATTTCCTTGGGGGCCACCTCCCCCTTTTCTCGCCAATGACGCCCCTGTTTTGTTGCCGTAAATAGCAGAGTCGTCGGAACTGTTTTTCTTACCGCGAAGAAGAAGGTTCACGAAATTATTTCTCGACAGACAAAATACAGGCGCATCGAATGCTCTTGTTATGATGCAGGTCCTATTGCATTGGCTGTTATACTGAGCTGCATCTTTTCAGGAAACATAATTTTTGCCACTTTGACGAAGGGCATTATTTATCTGCAAGTCTTTGACGCTTCAATTTCTTCCACATTTTATCGGCTATTTTTGCGTTTGTCTGCTTTGAGACGATCTATACATGTCTTTGAACGGGTTTTTGGCCAATGACGTCTATTGCTTGAACCTGTCTTAGTAACTGTGCTGTGTTGTTCGACGCTTGGATACTGAATGGCACTGCTGCAATATATATATTTAGATACAGTTTTTTTTCTGATTCGCAACAGCACTTGTCAGGAGTGCGTAATTTGATAAAGGATTAAGGATTTCGTCTTAAGACGCGGCCTTCGTCTGATGCCTTATAGGACTTACGGTAGTGGCGCTATAGAAGTTTATTTGTTGATCTTATTTGTGTTTTTATATTAAGTAAATTTGCGGTTGAGGATATAATTACTTATCTGCAGACACACACGCACGCACGCACGCACACGCTCGTGATATTTTGGGGGTATATTCCTGGGCACTGGCTGCTGCTGACTTGTCCACTTTTTAAATGGCAAGGGAATGGAGAACTGGGGAAGTGGCAATCTCTCCCCCCCCCATTAGTCTGACTCTCAATACCTTCCTGCATACGCGCACGCATAGTGATATATATATATATATATATATATATATATATATATATATATATATATATATATATGCACACAAATATACAGAATATAATTATACAGTATACATAAGACAAAAATTGTTTCTTCTTGCACACTGGTCATATTACTACATGTGACTAACTGCTGCTTTCACTTGAGATGCATTTGTGATAAGAATTGCCCGAGCTCGGATTCTTTATAATGGATATTAGATTGGAATAAACTGAAGGAAAGTCACAGAGATATAGATAGAGAGCGAGCGATCGAGCGAGAGAGAGAGACAGACAGAGAGAGACACAGACAAAAGAGCACAGGTCAAATACATTAAGAACAATTTATATTGAGCTTCGGGTAAGTGGAGCGTGAGCAATGGTCATGATTTGCGTAAAATGTGAAATATATGTTTGAAGAACTTTTGCCATGCATGATAGTCGGAGTCTGAGATCTGACTCTTAGATCTCGTTATATATTCTGCATGCATCGGTTAATTTCTTTATAATTCGCCAGATTTATACATCAGTAGAAAAATTCAGGGCAACGTATATGGGCGTTATGCTAGTGTATAGGCCTATATATGATATATTGCAAATTTGTCTTACAGAGGAGTGAGTTGGTTATTTCGTATATAGGTCGTCTAGCTATTGACGCTAATGAGCTGGTAGAGAGCAACTATGAAGATGATGATGCTGATGCTGATGATGATGATTACGATGATGATGATGATGATGATGATGATGATGATGATGATGATGATGATGATGATCTCACAGATTGTTTTTCATGTTGATTTTTTCTCACGAGATGATCAGAGCCTTCTAAAGCGGCTATTACCTTTAAGGCATCTGCAACTAGCAGAAAAGTGAAGACATTAACGTTTGCTTTTCGTCTTCAACCCACAATAATCCTGACATCCTTCTAAACCTTGTACTCGAATACTGTTATCAGTTCGTCGGTATTTTATAGATTATATTGTTTAGTAAAGTTATGGTTGCCTTCGAGCAGTATTTACCTTCGTTTGCCCAGCCATGAGCCAGAGACGGATATACAGAGGCACGGAGGGCCGGAGGCACGTGACACTCCAAAACTCACCCAATTTTTTAAAAGTTAATTTCTCATCATGGCTTAAAGCTGAAAAGGTATACAGACACGCATAAATAAGAGTGTCTGTTCTTCTGTCTCAATAGTGCCTCCAGTTAACAATCGCACTGTGCATAGGCTGGCTATGCCACTGTAGACAACTGGACATAGGCCTACTGCGCCCGTAGCCTAACTCTCCTGAAAAAGTCTGACGGGCAAAAAGGGTCCTCGCCAGTTTAATGAGACATTGAAATTCATTTGCTTCAAAATATTTCGCGCCCGCCAGCAAAAAACATTGCGTGCGGCCGCCTCGATCTCCCACGCTACGCCACTGCACCGTCACTCTCCATAACTGGCATCTATGACGCCCCTCATCCTCGGCGCCCGAGGGTATATTTGCTCCCCTCTCGCTACGCCGCTGCTTAACCACCAAAAAGGACAGACGCTGCTACACTGTATGCGCCGTCTTTAAAATACTACCAGGTTATTGATCTGTGTGTGTGTGGGAGGGGGGGAGGTGACTGCACTGGTTTTACAGGCGTCCAATCGAGCGAGTACCGGCAGCGAATTCAATCACTGTCTGCACCTCGTTCCCTCCAGCGTTGAGGCGTCGCGCCCAAATTAAGTGAATTACTCTGTCTTAACCAAGTACTGCAGTCTGGCATGCATGATGTCGGGCATCTCGTGTGCTACCTCTACTGCCCTCAGAGACTCAGAATCTGGAAAGACTGTGCAGTGTCACTGAGCATCTTTTGAAATATCGATTGATTTGTCTTTTCTTTCTGAAAGTTACTGAAATTAACTACCTTTAAATAGGCCAAGTCACTAATGTACGTTAAATGTCTGACTGTCACAGTATTGTACAACGGCGCTACACACTAGTACACACATCTAAGGTAACGGAGACAAGAATAAGAAGAGAAAGAAAGAAAGAAAGAAAGAAAGAAAGAAAGAAAGAAAGAAAGAAAGAAAGAAAGAAGAAAAAAGAAAGAAAGAAAGAAAGGAAGAAAGAAAGAAAGAAAGAAAGAAAGAACGAAGAAAAGATAGAAAAAGAAGGCAGGAATCAATGAGTGGGAAAGAAGAAAGGGGAACAGAGTAGATGCAACTGGTCAAGACAATCATTTAGAGTTCGTCTGTATAGTAGAAACTTATTTCTGCTTTCCGTATGTTTGTGATCTTTTCTACGAAAGAAGTCGAAGCGACCGAGAATTACGAAGACCATCAAATTAAGGATCAAAAGGAAGAGATAATGGCTGGCAGATTTATTAAACACCGTAGAATACAAGACCACTGCGACGACGACTACGACTACGACGACGACGACAATGACGATGACGACGACGATGATTTGCAACTCGTGTTGTTGCTGCAAACCTTCGTTGTTAATGCATCGTTGTAATAAGCCGATTAGATGTTCCCATCAAAGCGTTTTTATGTTGCGCCAGAGTCTGTCGTATATCTCGACGGTTTACAGCGATGCATGGTCGGTATAGCTCGAGTTGGACGAACGAGGATGTCTCACCCATGTCCACAGCCTCGAGAAATATCTTTTTATCTCTTTAGTCTCGAATAGATCAATCTGTGATCAAATAATGATCGTATAGCTGCTGCAGGGAACGGTCGGTGAAAAAACCCTCGCTAGATGGCGTAGATACAGACTGCGTTCAAATGGCCTGCACTCTCTTCGTTCGTTGGCTCTATGCATGGATGGCGCCTTTATCAGACGATGGTAAAAACTCCTGCATGGTGGGAAGTTGATATTTCCGATTCGTCGGCCGAATGAGCTCTATAGTCTGTATATCTGGAAACCGATAAAGATAATGGCAATGGAATAAAAAAAAGGAAAACCTGATTTCGCATAAAAAAGTGCTAGATGTTGAATGAACTGGGCACTGCTGTGAAAAAAGCATCAAGTTAATTGAACGTTCATAGATTAAGGCGTCAAATTTTGACATCATTGTATTATTATTGTATAATTATTGTATCATTATTGTTTCATTATTGTTTCATTATTGGTTCATTAATGTTTCATTATTGATTCATTATTGTTTCATTATTGGTTCATTTATTCCGTATTGTAGGCCTATATATATATGCTATATAAGATCAAATCAATAGCCTCTCAGCATAACATGAGGATTATTTAAGCATGCATTTTTAGCAGCTTCTTGTATGGACGCGAGACTTGGACCGTCATAAAATAATTGGAGAGAATTTTAGCTTTTTAAAGAAAATGCTATAGAAAAATTCTCCGAATCGGAAGGTTTGAAAAGATCAGCAACGAGGAACTATACAAGAAAATCCAGTCAAATGACACCTTGATGCAAAAAGTGATACAGAGGAAACTGCGTCTCTTTGGAGACATGCCGTATGAAAGATGATAGAAAGACTATAATGCTGGGAATAATGGAGGTTCAAACAAGAAAGGAAGGTCACACAGGGAATGGTGTGATGACATTGGCGATTGGTGTGGAAAATGCCTGCATGCAAGAAGCCAAGTCATATAGCTGTACACCAAAGCCCACAGTTATTGATGATGATGATGATGAATGATGATGATGATGGTGGGTGATGATGATGATGATGATGATGATGATGATGATGATGATGATGATGATATAAGATATGAGTGTTATTTATATTTATACTTATCTATAAATGGCTATATAGTCAAATATCTGTTAAAATATATAACATTAATAATTATAATAATAAATACTATATTCTTAGGTTGTGTGTTTTAAAGTTATTGCATCATATAAAGTGGCGCAACCAAGGTTCTAGGATAGGGGACACCATCATTTATGCAATATGCAGGCTAACTTGGTCAGATCCGACGAGGGGTGTGAAGGAGCGTCCCTAGTTTTTTACAGCGGGGATTGGGGCGGAGTCCCGCTGCAAACATATTTGGATGATGTTTTTTTTCAAATCGTAAGCTCTGAAGCAATTCCACAATCTGTATGGGGAGAATATAAATTCATCGGTTTTGCACTGAATACAACGATTTGTCTATAGGCCTGACTAGAGAGGGCGGCGCCCAGCTTTTATTCTAGCCACCTTGACATTGGGGGGATTTTGAAATGTTTGGGGGGACAAGGTCTGAGTCTCCACATTTTGGGGGGATTTCTATTTCCCCAGCCAACAAATTAAAAATTTTGGGGAATTTTAAAACTTGGGGAGCGAGGAATTCCCCCAGAGAAAGCATAGAATAAACACTGGTGGAAGCCTACCCAGATTAATGGCTTATACCACCTACGTCGCTGAATGCCTAGATCGGAGATAAGCGCCGGAACCAAACGATTGGATTCGAGCTATACCTACAGTGTACCTTTACCTTAAAGTATATAAGTCATCAATCTGTGCTTGATAATAATGACTATAGCTATTGTATATATTGAATATATGTGTAAGATTGCCAAATACGAAGGCTATATGACTGAATAACTGAGTAAGGTTTAATGTCTCTCCTTTATGTCTTTGTGGTTTTAATAGTTCTTTTTGCATTTGTGTTGCTTTCTGTCTAGTTTTTATTTGTGTTTTGTCTATCTACTTTCTTTGGCTGCATTAAATGCGAAACAAAGATATATATAATATACAGGGCTTTTTTGTAGAAAAATATTTTCCGGAATGCAATAGTCAGAATTCAGTTGTGAACATGACGTATAGCGGCCAAACAGTTACTAGGCTATAATGATTGTAATCAATACACCATTAAACTCATACATAGAAAATTTAGAACTATATAGGTTCTCTATTTTCTAATTATGAATTTAATGTTGCAAAAATACCAGTCTTCAGATTTTCCGGAACGCCGTTCCGCCTCGTTCCGGCACAAAAAGCTCTGATAATATTATATATATATATATATATATATATATATATATATATATATATATAATGCCCTCGGTACTTCATTCCCGAGGGACTTATGATAAAAAATTGTCCGGAGACATGAAATTATAGTGTGTGCTAGCCCTCGTTCGGTTGCATATTTGGAAATGTTCCTCGGAATGCGATTATTTATTACATTATAATATATATATATATATATATATATATATAATAAATTTTCACCTCTTAGTTTATGAATGTGCGCGGTTTATACGGTCTTTGCGTTGTTGTCAATTCACAAAATATAAAAATATATCGATTGCGGTCGCAGTGAATTGACTGAGATGTCCTTGTGTTTGTTGTTTGTTTGTTTGAATGGCAGGAAGAGGAGAAGCTGAGCGATGTGGAGAAAGTGGCTCAAGCCATCGTTGAAATTAACGTATATTTGGCGTCTCAGGTGAATGATTCTTATCAAAGGACTTTCGTTGTACCCAAGTTCTTTGTTTCTTTTGTTAGTCAATGCATATACACGATGTCAGTAAAAATGATCGGACGCCGCATAGAGATGGCGCGATCAATCCCATACTGTTAGTATGGCTGTACCTATATACCAGAGATGTCCATGGGTTGGGTTAACCCATGGGTTGGGTTGGATTGGTTTGGGTTGGGTCAGACTTTCCATATTAATGGTGGGTTGGGTTTGGTCAGAAAAAAAATAATCGTTGTACTGTATTACGGTTGGTTGGGTTGGATTGGGTCAAGTAACACTATTACCGGCATGGGTTGGGTTGGGTTGGAGATTTTGTGGGTTGGATTGGGTTATAAAAAAATGGACCCACGGACAACTCTGACCTATACGTTCAACGTATTATTCAATCTTTTTTGTCTTCAAGTATTATCTTGCTGGCGCATGAAACAGTGGTATTGGTATGAACATTGAGTCTCTCTCTCTCTCTCTCTCTCTCTCTCTCTCTCTCTCTCTCTCTCTATATATATATATATATATATATATATATATATATATATATATATATATATATATATATATAGTCCTCTGATCATTCGCAGACCTTCTTTCATATACGCTAGTGTTTGCCATCTGTAGAGTGTTTAGACTTTAGACTTTAGTCATGCCTGCGTGCATACCACGGCGACATCTTCTCTTCCCAGGGGAAACTTTTCCGGTTGCTGTCGCTGGTTAAGATCTAAATTGCGATGATTTGTGACCTCTCTTTGCTCCTTTGGCCTTCGCTTAAGTATCTGATGTGTTCCTTCCATCGTATAACCATCTCTTTTAAATAATAGCTATAGCTCTCTATCCCTTTCTTCGTCGTGAAGAATACATAATATTATATTAAACAGACACTATATATACGTTGCTGAATAAATGAGTCTGTATTATAGTCTTTCTTATTGATTTCTTTTGCAGTCGAATGCTGCGGTTCCTTAAGCCAGTCACTTGTTCCGTTCCTTTTGATTCTCTTGCATGCGTTTCCAACAGTTCTAGTGCAGTACCTGGGAATACATCCTTCCAGTGTTTTATCCAGGCCTGTTAGGGGAGATTCCTCCCCCCCAACCTCAACATTCCTCCCCCACCAAAAAATCTCAGCACTTAAACAAATTTTCATTAAACTGTGACTTTTCCCCTCCAGCCAAGTCAATTCCCCCCGGGCCTCAATCCCCCCCCCAAAGACCTGGAGTCTGGATAAAACACTGAATCCTTCTTTTCTCGTATTCTTGGTTTCATAGATTTCCTGTTCCGTTTCATATAATTTGCCGGGCTATTTCCATAGGGTTGCTTTCATTTATTCATTCGTTCATTCGCTGGTTAGGCCTATATATAATTTGGAATAAGATTAGTAGAATCCACCCTCAATCGCCAGTCCATACAATTATTTTTCTTTGTCCGTGGATAACGTTTGACGCGTCAGTATTGTACAGTAGTTGAACATGTTTCTTTTATATTTCTCCATTTTATTCTTAATTTGGCCAAAATTCTTTAAAAAGCTCCGCATCGAACTCGGCACTTTGATTAGTTTTAGGGCTATCAATGAGTTTCTCCCCATTTCCTCCACACTGCCAAGTAGGCCTAATTAATCTGTCTGATTTCTACTTACAGTTCAGACATATTAATTGCCGCAAGTCGATTGATTAGCAAACATTATTGATTATCGCCATCCATTCAGCTCGAATTTAGTTTTGACTCTGCACATGTACAGGATCTGTGAAGCAGTGGCGTAACTAGGTGGGGGTGCGGGGAGCACTTTGTTGACAGCCCCCGGGCCCAGAGCGAGGGGGGCCCCGAAGAGGGGTTTGGGTTAGGGTTAAGTTAGGGTTAACCCTAACCCTAGAAACGACGATGTGGTGACGACCTTTTTTTTTGCTTGTCAGTCCGAAACTCTGGGGCCCCATGTCAAAGATGCCCCCGGGCCCCCAAAAGTCACGCTACGCCACTGCTGTGAAGTGTAATTCGATAACAAGAGATTGATCAGAATTCAATATGGCTCAAGAAAACATTTGAATGAAACATAACAGAATAGAATATAAATCAACTCTTGCCTGTAAACATCTTTTAAAAATGCCCCTTCTATTGATTACACTTGTCCAAGTCCTTAGTAGGCATTATACATATAGATAACTCTTATGAGCGCTCTTCTCGTTGAAATCGATATTCGACTGGATAAAATTCAGCGTGCTGGAACCTAATTACATCGGCTGATATAGGTTATGAAATGCTTCGGCTCTTTGGCGATTATATTTCAAGAGACAGCTGTATACCTATCACATGCAGCATATACTACTACTACTACTACTACTACTACTACTACTACTACTACTACTACTACTACTACTACTACTACTACTACTACTACTACAGCTGTGAGACGAACTACGCTTTCTCAATGTATTTGTATGGCTCTTGGCTTCGTCAGCCACAGTTGAACCAGTACTTGGTTATTACTATTATTATTATTATTATTATTATTATTATTATTATTATTATTATTATTATTATTATTATTATTATTATTATTATTATTATTATTATTATTTGTTGACAAGTTATTCTGTGCTCAGAATTGACTAATTTGTCCGCCTCGGTGATTTAACTACTGTACGCGTACAGCAGGTCAGAAACCTCGTATAGTGCAGCTGCTAGCCTATCAATGCTGCTGTGTGTTCTTACATAAGAGGCGATATATAAATGATTAATCATATTACCCTATATACATTGCATTGCATTCGTCAATCGATGCGAAAGTGTCATAAAAAGACTGTTCTTGCAGATTTACAGTAGCACTTAATGTTATGCATGCATGGCTATCTTCCTTTTCTTTTCTAGTTCTTTGTCCTCCAAGTTTCCAAACACGCTATTGAAGAAGACCTACAGCAAAGCAATATCTGCTTACGTTTCACATCATTGTGTTATCAATTCTGCAGCGTAGCTCGCTGTATTCCTCGGCGTTTTCTGCCTTATCTTCAGTTAGTTGCTATAGCTTTGACGCTGTGTGGATATATGCTTTCAGCCTGTTTACCGCAGAGATGATGTCTTAGTCCAATTTCGTTGAATTTTTCATGTCTAACAGGCAAACCTCTGTTTTTACATTGTTTCTGTACTGATAATATCTGTTATTGTTTTCCTACTTGTTTACCGATTGCATAATTATGGTAGGCCTACAGCGAAGCACAGCAGAATGTGCGCAAAGGCAGTCATACTGCATGTTTAGATCAGAGCCTTTCTTAATAAGGAAAATTTATCACTGCACTAAACTCAGAAAATTTGCGGACATCCATGTAAGAAACAAGCATAAAAAACAGGTCGCCCGGAAATTTCATCACCGCACAAAGCTTAGAAAATTGTCATTTTAACAATGCACGTTTTCAATATGAGATCGCTGCACATTCGGTGTATCACAGCGCGTTAAAGAAATGCCCTGGTTTAGATTGTGTTGGAATAGATGCATGCATGCTATAAACTAGAGTACTGTACTTTCTCATAATAATCGCGTGACAGAAGCAAGTGTACGTGTTTGCCAAGACCAACGCTGTATTTCATTCTCTATTCCCCCCTCTACATGCGATGCATTTATGCGCTCAATTTTTGACAGAAGTGTTTGTTTGCGTCCGCCTGTGCAGGCGCCTATATACGATTGCAATCGCCGAAGAGCGAGCGTTTATCTGACGTATAAGAGCCATCGTTTCTTACGTTAATCGAGATCAAACGACAATTTTATAGGCCTAGAATATAGATGGTCGTATAGACATCAATCAGGTGAAGCCATCCGGTCGAAGAAAGACGGAATTGCGTTGAAAGCATTAAGCACAAGTGTCGAGTCGTGAATGCGCGATCTCTTATTTATTACCCGTTGTTTCAGTGTGGTGTCTGCACATGGCTTCGCTATATAAGCGTCTGGGTTTTTTATGTCCAGTGGCGTAGCGTGACTTTTGGGGACCCGGGGGGCATCTTTGCCATGGGGGCCCCAGAGTTTCGAGCTGACGAGCAAAAAAACGTTATCTCTCCTTTTTCATCCTGACGAGCAAAAAAAAAGATCCTCAGCACATCATTTCTAGGGTTAGGGTTCAGAAGTTAGGGTTAACCCTAACCTAACCCTAGCTTAGACCCCTCTTCGGGCCCCCCCCCCGCCCGGGGCCCGGGGCTGTCGAAAAAGTGCCCCGCCCCCCCCACGTTACGCCACTGTTTATGTCCGAACGTGCTGCAATCTTTCTCCGCAGGAAATTGGTCTTTTAACTGATAGGTCCATCATATAGGCCCTATCCGATCGACTTTGGATGCAACAAAGTCAGTTCTGCCTAATAATAACACGGTCAAAATAAACCGTCGATTCGTTGTTATTACAATCAGAGCTGGTAACGGATTAATGGGACTTGAGTCGTCAATGCTCGATAGCAGCTCTCATATTCTTCACGAATGGCGTCCTGACCCCTAGACGCTCGCTAGATGGCGCCTCAACGCTTTAAAGCTTGAAAGAAGCCTTAAATGCCTGCATGCAGGATATAATAACGCAAATGCACACCTAATTTCATGCATTTTAATTCAGGGATTGTAAAATAATATATATATATATATATATATATATATATATATATATATATATATATAAATGAAACAGAGTGGTACCGATTTTATTGGCCCACCCTGTATATAAATACACAGGATATATATATATATATATATATATATATATATATATATATATAGATATATATAGGATACATATACAAGTATACATAGCATATACTGTGTGTATACATGAGAGCAATAAAACATGTGAAAATATTAATTTCGCAATTTCGCAGGAATGCGAGGTTTGCATTTATAAGGCTACTAAACCGGAAGACGAGTCAATGAAAGCGAGTCATTGTAAAAGGCTTTTCTCTACTAAAAGGAGGGAAGCCACTTTCCAAACAGAAATTTATGGCGACATTCCAATTTTAGATTTCATTTTGTTACCCCTACCTCAGCATTGCCATTGGGCCTATTTACAGCTTATGTACTATTTTGGCTTAGATAACAATGTGGGATCGGCCATCGCTGCTATGGACAATCCAGCATTTGCTCAATAACAAGTATTTTATGACGTATGTTTTGTTCTATTTTGCCAAATAGGAATATCTTAGAATCTTGTGATAAAAATGTATCGTTTCTGCATGTTGGCCGTAGTGTTCAGATGTTGAGCTACATAATCACACCCATGAAGATCATTTGACGGTCACTAATGATCTTCTTTTCAGGTCATCTATCCGGCTATTCAGAGATATCTTCAAGAAATTCAACAGAATGAAGTTGATGGCAAAAAAGAGGAAATCGCGCAGAAAATTTCTTCCTAACATATAGAAACCCTCCTGTTCGTCACGGCAGAAGTTGACCTGTTTATTTTTCTACGAACTTTCAGCTGTTAGCGTTTGTCAATTTCACGTTACTGTACTGTAATTAATCTAATGTGAAGCGCGATTTTGTTGTAGCTCTAGTCACACTCGCAGAGGCGGCGCTGGATTTTTTGGCTGGGTGGGTCCAATGCAATCTACACAGCCAGGACCCGGCTAAGACTACCCCCTCCCCAAAGAAAACGAAATTTCTCTGCGGATTTGTACGATTTGCTCGGGTGCCCCTGCCCGAGGCTGGGTGGGTCCGGACCCGCGGACCCACCCCATCAGCGCCGCCCCCGCACACTCGTCGGAATATAGAACAAAGTATTTTTCTGTGGCGTGCAGCGTTCGTTAGGCCTAAATATTTATTTTTAAAACTTTACTGTATTTCCTGAAAGAATCGAACTTCGGAATCGTAGATTTCTAACACAACCCGAATGTGTTGATTTTCATTTTACGATCGTTCTTAGGTTTTGTAAGTAGGCCTACAGAGAGAGAGAACAGTGAGGAGGATATTGTGACTTCAGTGCTTGGTTTTGTAACGATCTAACTCTCTCGGGTTTAGCTCAGAATGTATGCAAATACTCAACGACTGCGTCCATTATCAGTGGCGGTTCCAGGATTTCTTGGTGGGGGATGAAAGGAATTCATAGGAAGTTGGTTTGGGAGTGTGGTGGTGAAATAGAAGGAAAAAACTCAAAAAACTTAACCCGAAAAGGCTGACAAAAGGGAATTGTACCCCTAATTTTACTACACTTTTACCGCGAAAAATAGGTTAACAAGCAAAAAGGTCATCACAAGCAAAAAAAATCAGCCCGCAAGTCCGGTGGGGGATGCATTCCCACTCATCCCCCAAGTGTAACCGCCACTGTCGATTATATGTGTGTCGTCAAACTGCGGAGTAGCCTATCTAGCTTGCGACTTGCATAACGCTCTGTTGTGTTACGTAGTGGCATCGTTGTACAATGTACACTTCAAAGTAATTTCTGTTCTTATGTTTAGTTGAAAGTTATTGTCATTTGTCACGTAGCAACAAAAATGTCACCTTGTAGAATTCTCTGTGTCAACGTGTCTCTACCTATCATAGCCATAAGCGTTCAAATAGTAGGCCTATAGATCGCATCAGTGCATGGCGTAAACCTGGCGTCAACATTGGGAGATAGAATTTTTTTTTAAAGTTGACCCCCAGAAATATAAAAATCCCTCTCCATTATGGGGGATATTTTATTTCTACTAAGGCTATAGCCAAATTTCTTAATTTTTTGGGAGGGATAGCTAGGAAGCAGTTATATAGAACTAGATGTGGAATTTGTAAAATAGCAACCTCTAAGATTACATAATTATTATTTTAGTTGTGGCTTGCCATGACCGATCAACTTCTTTGCATTTCATTTGGTCAAAATAATCATAACGATGACCACAATCTGGTGAATGAATGAATTAATTCAACATAAAACAGTAACCGGTTTGTGAGTTATGAGCTTTTATAGCACAATTTCCAATCTATAAAAAGGCTCTCAGCAGTGGCGGTTACAAGAATTCTTGGTGAGGGTTGCAATAAGTTGGTGGCGGGGTGGGGGGAGGGGAGACGTGAAGTGAAATCTCGCCAATGTGTGACAGGCAAAAAGGTAATTAACAGTGTTTTGTTCAGCAAATGTGAATAAAACTTCACAAAAATGGTTGACAGGCCAAAAAAGGTCACCAGCTCAGGTTATCAGCTCTGTTTTTCACACAAATATACCCGGCGGAGGACATGTAGCTGTATAGCAACTCGGACCGGTAGACCACCCCCCCCCCGAAACGCTGACAATCAAAAGAAAAAGCCTCGGTGAGGGGGATGCATCCCACGTCATCCCCAGACGTGGAACCGCCCCTGGCTCTCAAGATTCCGTTTTCCAAATCCGTGCGCAAATAACCAGGTTGCGGAAAGTATCGGCGTGCGCAGAATTTCCACGATTTCGTCTCTGTGATATTAAGACTGACGGACTGTAAATAGGCTGAGCGTCAGCAACGCGGACGCTTCGTTAGAGGCTATCACGCGATCCTGATGAACGGACAAGAGGAGACGACGACTGTACGAACGTCGTCAAGCATAAATATATGACTTAACTCTCTCTCTCTCTCTCTCTCTCTCTCTCTCTCTCTCTCTCTCTCTCTCTCTCATTCTCTCTCTCCGAGGTTGTTAGTGGAAGTTCAGCGCTTGGACAGTCACTGCAGGGATATTTTTACACCCCTAACAACCCCAACAACCCCCAATTTGAGACCTACACCCCAACACCCTCCCCCCAATTTCAGCTATGGGATGACCTTTTTTTGCTTGTCAGACTTGTTTGGCAGGAGACCCCAGAATTTACTTATACCCCCCATTGATAATCCTAGAAATAACCATGAGTCACTGACAACAAGCTGTTTTCGCCACTCCGTCGATCGACTGAGGATTGATCTCAGCATTAGCTTCGAATGTTTTCGTTGTGACGTCAGCTGCTCTTGTTACGAAGAATAGAGAGGAGGACGCCATCACCCTCAGAGATCGACAAGTTTTGCTCGGTTCGACTATAGGACTTGGGGAGCGTCATTATTATTATTATTATTATTATTATTATTATTATTATTATTATTATTATTATTATTATTATTATTATTATTATTATTATTATTATTATTATTATTATTATTATTATTATTATTATTATTATTATTAAAAGTTAAGATTTATGTGGTAATCCGTGAGAGTCCAAGTCTTACAATCCGTCATATTTTGCCTGTGCTATCCAGGTTCGGTCTGCCTTTCCCTCCCTTCCTCTGCTGATCTAAGCTATTCGTTCAGAGTAAACACAGGCATCGCGTGTCGGTGAATGCATCGGGCAATACGATGACGTCTTTTGCTGCCGCCGCAGATTTATTACAATTCTATGGCGGTCATTTTGTGAGATGTCGCCGGTATTTATTGCGGAAATTTGCAAGAATTACATCGCCTTATCAAATGCCAGGCTTACGGTTTTTCCGGTGCCAAGATAGGCCTTAATAGTCCAGATGCACGATGCGTTCCAGTTGTCGTACGATCTAAGACTCTACAGCTGTATACAGGTCCAAAAGCTAATCGCCTGCTTGCCTGTTTCGTCATCATCCTTTCAGCAGCAGCAGCAGCAACAACAACAACAACAGCAGCTGCAGTAGTAGTAGTAGTAGTAGTAGTAGTAGTAGTAGTAGTAGTAGTAGTAGTAATTGTGGTAGTAGTTGATGTAGGCCTAGTAGTAGTAGTAGTAGTAGTAGTAGTAGTAGTAGTAGTAGTAGTAGTAGTAGTAGTAGTAGTAGTAGTTGTAATAATAATAATAATAATAATAATAATAATAATAATAATAATAATAATAATAATAATAATAATAATAATAATAATAGTAGTAGTGGCTGTTGTTTTTTTGTTGTTGTTGTTGTAGCGTCGTCGTTGCTCCACTAGCGCTGTCGTCGCAGCCGCAAGCGCCTCCATAATGACCAGCAGTGCTGAGGAATTTAACTGGACTCTAAAATGTCTTGCATAGAGCATCAAAGTTTATTTTACAATTAACATTACTGTTGATCTGCGAATCACAGTTCATCATGGGCTTTCTTCCGATTTGTGACCCACTGTTTCATGTTAACCTAGCAGTAGACGTGTAGGACTTATTGACTATATATGGCAATGATTTTTACTTGTTTATATATGGCAACACTAATAACCAGTTTTAAGCAGCGTGATCTCTGCGAAAAGAAGGAGTGTCGGGCAGAGGGTGGGAAAACCCCCTGAAGCAAACAGGGCGTGGCAGGCGAGGACGAGTGAGACAAAAGGCAGGACAAAGGATACGAAGAGTTGTCTTTAAATACCAACAATTCAAAGCAGTCAGTGCCGGTCGTTCAAGAAGTCGCTCAAGGGAACATCGACGCCCGGAGAAGTCGCTCAACCGAGAAGACAGATTCCGGGTAGACCGCATCAATCTTCACGAACCAAGGAGAAAGAGTGAACGTAACGTCGCCGACCAGGACCCTGTTGGACGATCGAACAAGAACAGACGACGCCGAAGACGATTTAGCAGAAGCAAACGCGTGTGAATCACTGATCATCCGTGAGCAACAACCGACCAACGACCAACGCAACGCAACCGACGCAAGAGGACCGAACCAGAAAACGAAATCAGGAAAAGATCCGTAAAATCAGAATGCGGCCTGCAGGCGAGACCAATAAGCCAAAAACACTTGCCGGTCATGAGAGTTCTTTCCTATAAATACCAAGGACGGAAGACAGTCGTGACCGATCTCATGCAGTCACTCTCGATCAATCATTTGACAGTGTGGGTCGTCATTCAAGAGTTCCGGAAGTCATCCGTGCAGCAGTCAAGAATCGAGGGGCATCGACGTGACGCTGCCATCCATCCAGAGTCGAACAGAGGCGGAACCTCGAACGGGTCAATCCAGGAGATCGATCGGTCTCCGACGGCGCAAGTTTAGAAAGAGTCGCAGTGCTCCGCAGCTGCATGGGTAGTAGAGTTTCATGATTATTCCAGTAGTTTGTTCTAAGTAGCCTACAGCAGTTAGTTAAGTTAGCCGTACTCAAGATACTTGTAGCTGAAGATTAATTATTCTGTTGTCAGCTTATTAAGAAGACTAATTTTATAATGCATTGCATGGTCTTTATTCTTTATTATTATTATTATTATTATTATTATTATTATTATTATTATTATTATTATTATTATTATTATTATTATTATTATTATTATTATTATTATTATTATTATTATTATTATTATTATTATTATTATTATTATTATTATTATTATACGAACGTTTCTATGGCGCAAATATTCGCAAAGCAGCAAATGCGCTAATGTCAGTTGCGAACCGGATCAAACAAACAAGAATGTCTTCAGTTGTTTTCTAAAAGAGAACAGTGAATCAGAGGAACACAATGTTGCTGGCAGACTGTTCCAAACAACCGGGGTATGTAAGTATGGTTAAGAATCCGTTCTTATCTTCCCTTTTTAGCTACCTGTGCATGCAGCTCAGTAGTATTCCACAGTTCCCAAAACCATTCTGGGGGTTATAGCCAAGACGGTATCTTGGTTGTAGGAATATGATTGCTATGGGTCGCTACACCAGCATCATCGTCTTCATAATCATCATCGTTCAGAAACCACGCGGATGATTTAGTGTCTGTGTGACGAATACTATTTACTGGTCCAAAAAGCGGGACATGCTTCCTTCAAGGTGATTAGTCGAGCGACGTGAATATCTAATCAGCATAGTGCACACAAGAAATTAATGGACGTTTTACTAATATTTCACAAATCCGAATGCTGACGTTATATGAGCATTAGAGTGGCTTTACTTCGGGCAGTATGTCTTCTTGGATCTCTAATCTGACTGTCGCATAATTGTGAATCTTGCTGCATGGTCTCGTAGGCCCAGAAGCCTCTGATACAAGTCGTAATATAAGTGACAACACATAGTGACTGATTTCGACCAATATCTGCCCCATATGACGATTACATCTTCACATATCTAATCTTTGTTGATAAAGATAGCGCGAAAGAGAAGAGACGAAGACGATGCTTATAATAACATATATTTACGCAATGTGTGTATATATATACATATATATACTGTATATATATACTGTATATATATAGGGGCCTATACATACAATATACTGTATATATAAAAATATACACTACATGTGCACATATACACACACACACGCACGCACACACGCATATATATATATACATATTCATTTATTTATTTATATTTAAAATTCGGCCTTTTCAGGTTTCAGCATCTGTGATGACAGAAACTGAGGTTTTAGAATTTCTTGGCGGCGTATTTGGTGGCGTGATTCATTAGCGACCGTTGGACGCAGAGATTCTTCGGATGAAATCCGACGGCACAATTACAGCATCCCGTCCGTCGTTAGCTTTGAAGTCCGTTGCATCCGACGAATGAATGATGCTCCACTGGTGACGTTTCCCATTTGCATCATCGCCTCCAAAATCGAACGAAATGTCGGCCCTGTGCTCTTTAGGCGCAGAGACAGCGCTCTGGCCTCTATAGGCGGCCCAACAGCGGATATGATCCTGGAAGGGGTGAGTGGGGGGAGGGATCTAGGATGGGGTGGGGGGGGTGACGGTGGCGCTCGAAATGGCGGAATCTTCTTGAGATTTATGCGCGATCAGACGGAGGCAGCGGTCGTTGAGCGCACTTCGACGAACTGCAAGCGGCCATTAAGGCGTAACGATCGGACTGCCTCAGCACCGCCGCCGACGCCGTCGCCGTCTTCGCCGCCGCCGCCGCCGTCTTCGCCGCCGCCGCCGCCGTCTCTTCAACCGCGCAAGGCTTAAGAACCGGCGGCGATGACGACGAGGCCATGATTAATATGCGCCCTCTGAGTGTGTCTCTTGTCCGCTTGCCAATAGAAGAAATGCTAGAGATGGAACGTAGGATTTAAGAACAATTCAATCGACACATATACTGCTTTACAATGCTAATACCCCACTGATCTCTCTCTCTCTCTCTCTCTCTCTCTCTCTCTCTCTCTGTGTTTGTATGTCTGTCTGTCTGTCTTGTCTCTCTTTCTCTTTCTCTTTCTCTATTTCTCTCTATCGCTCTGTCTTTGTTTCTGTCTCTGTCTCTCTTTATCTCTCTGTCTTTGTCTCTGTAGCTGTAGTTCTATCTCTATCTCTATCTCTATCTCTATCTCTATCTCTATCTCTATCTCTATCTCTATCTCTATCTCTATCTCTCTCTCTCTCAGTTTCTCTCTCTTTCTCTCTCAATATATGTATGTTATCAGTTATTCTATAGCATGCAAATTAGACAAAAATTATGGAGTATTACTTTGACGCATGCAGTCTCATACAGAGATAGACTGTACATAATATGCACATTTATGTCTATGCTATTTTATGTCTATTATATTTTATTTATGTCTATGCTATTATGCTCTAAATGTACATACATAAATGTGTGTACTTCGTTGTCATACAGATGCTGGAAAGGCATATACGCATTAAACAGAATGCTTACGATATCCATGCTTTTCTATTTTCTTAAATTTAATTCTTTCTCGTGACACTGAGATCAAACCTGACTCTTCTTTGACTTTGAATGTTGGACATCTTAACATTGCTTTGTTCTTCAAACAAGGCTTGTCCATTGTATAGATTCCTATTCCTACATTGGCGGTTCCAAGAATGCTTGGTGGGGGATGCGATGAATTTCTAGGAAGTTGATGGGGGGGATGAAACCAAATCTCTAAAAAACGTTGACAAGAAAAAAGGTCATTAGAAGCGTTTTACCCAGTAAGTAATGCAAATATAACCTTGCCGGAAAAGGATGACAAGCAAAATAGGTCATCAGCTCAATTTCGCACATAAAGACCCGGTAAACCCTGAAATACGCTGACAAGCAAAAAAAGAAGTTCGGTGGGCAGATGTCATCTCCCCCGTCATCCCCAACGTGGAACCGTCCCTGAATTCCTGATTGATTTTTCCGCATTCGATGTAACATATGAGACACGGTTTCAAGTTCCTTTCAACCAATTGATCCTTCGTCATTTGTTTAATTTGCATCATCGTAATAGGTCTAAATGATCTCTAGTTTTTCAGTAACCAAAAACAAATTGGAAATGCTGCTTAGGTTGTTGTAAAAATCACGGCTATCAGTTCGTGAAGCTCTTTTCCATTCGCTTGAAGTCGCTGCGCAGCAGTAACGGATAACAAGTGAGACGTCAAAAGATGCCTGTTATCTTTTTGTCCGTAAATTTAATTTCAGCAGTTAATGAGTTAATGCCTCTCTAAAACTGGCGAGGAACTTTTTGCTCGTTAGACTTCTTCGTGATTCAGGGACTCAATACATTTATTTCGCCCCGGACGCTGTTAACCCTTGTTACCCACTGCCTGGATACGTAATTTCCACTCATCCTCTAGGTCTTAATCTTGATCTTCTCATGGTAAGATCTGACTGCAAACTGTTTAAAGGCTTTCATGCAGTGGCGTAGCATGACTTTTGGGGGCCCGGGAGCATCTTTGTCATGGGGGCCCCAGAGTTTCGAGCTGACGAGCAAAAAAAGGTAGTCAGCACATCATTTCTAGGGTTAGGGCTAAGTTAGGGTTAACCCTAACCTAACCCTAGCTTAGACCCCTCTTCGAGGGCCAACCCCCGCCCGGGGCCCGGGGGGCTGTCAACAAAGTGCCCCCGCCTCCCCCTCGTTACGCCACTGCTTTCATGCAGTGTTTAGTTTTCTGACCATCTGATTAAAGCTGTCTCTTTTAGTTCCTTTAAAAAAGTACTCACTCATAAGCATCTGATACAATTTAGGTCACGGAGTTATTAGAGGTTAAGGGTTTGGGTGTGGGAAGCAGTGACGCAGACTAGAAGCATTCAAAATTTGATCTGTTTGATTTTGGTTTAAATTGTAAATTTTCGCCACTGTGCTGGATAAATTTTTATTGTCAGGCCTACTACCTGATATTGACTTTATATTTCCTGGATTGTAAATTCCCGGATTCCTTGTACTTTCATTTGGTTAGAATTCATTTTTTGACTATAGATAATTTGTTAAAGTTTTAATTATATTATCGCTCACCCGTTACCGTTTCTGACAGCAATTTAATAGTTACTGCATTTGAATTTCCGAGAATACACAGGACCACAGCGCTACTTGATTTACTTCTTTCTTATTTCTCTATTGATTAATTTTCAATGACAATTGAAAACTTTTTAGCATGTTCGTGACATTCGATTCTTGAATGTAGGCCTACATGTACAGTAACACGCCCGTCAGTTGTCAGTGTGAGGCCCGTGGCGGCCTGAGTGGCCCCGGAGGGGTGGAAAAAACCTTCTTTGTTTCTTATGATGTTCGAAAAAATTTACGAGAAAAAAGGTCATCGCATTTTTTGGTGCTTGATCTTTTAATTAATTTATCCTCCAGCAGTATGATAGACAAAAAGAGGTAAAAAAGTCAACACTCAACACATAATAAGGCTTGAGCGCGTGGGGTCCCTTATGGAGCGCGCGGGACCTCTTAGATGCGCGGGGCCCTGGGCAGTGGCGGCTCCACCGGGGGATGGGGCATGGGGGCCCGTGCCCCCTATTCAGTGCCTGGCCCCCCAGTGCTCCCCAGTTGGGACCCTATACTTAATGCTACATACATTAAACAACAAATGGTTGGCCCCATGATTAGAAGTTGCCACCCCAACGCCCCCCCCCACTTGCCAAATCCTAGAGCCGCCACTGGCCCTGGGCAGAGTGCCCAATTTCCAACACATAAAGACGGGCCTGTACATTAGAAGCTCACGCCCAATCATATCAATGTTTTATATTCAGAATTTAATAGTCTAAACATTGGCAATGTTGGTCTGATAAATTACTTTCAACGTCCTATAATTTCTCAGTTATTTTATCATATAAAGTTATTTAATCAGAGAAAGCTATATTATTTTCAGTCAGGATGCTGAAAATGTCCTGAGAAAGCAATTTGAAGCGACTGACAATAGTTGCAGCAGCTGAAGCATGAGAAAGTTCACCGCATCGGGCACAGTATAATGGGAGAAGCGTTAACTAGCCATGTCCGAAATCTGGTTACAGCTTACAGTAAAGTGTTTCTCTTTCTTTCAAATGCTTCGAAAGTCGTTATCTAAGACACCCCTATACAGTGACCTGTAAGTTTCTGGTGGTAAACTAGAGACGAAATCGACACAATGTTCAACCGAAGCCTTCGTATCTTAGAGCTGGGTACTGTGACTCTTGACAGTGGCATCGTTCACAGCCGACGAACCGTTCACCTCTTTCTCTGCATAAGCAATAGCCGCGTGCTCATTCTGTGCCGGGTCTTGTGAACGATAGGCTCTCACTTTAATCACCACAGCGTAAGTGACCAACGCTATTAGCACGCAGGCGGCAACTACCGCCAATACGATCAGCGCTGTCGTCACCTGATTGTCCGGATTTTCGTACTTTTCGTCGTTGACATCTTGTAGATTTGTTGCAGCCGTTTTGAAAATCAAGCGAATGGTTGAGGTTGGACCCTTAATGGGCGGTGCTTCTGTCGCTGCTTGTTGCGCGTCTTTGTCGTCGACGGTGACTGGGTGTTGGATGTTGTCTCCTGCCGTGCTTTTCTTCAGCGGTTCGGGTGTTTCTAAGTCTTGCTTCGGATAAGTTGCTGCTTCTGCTATGAAGTCCAGTGGTTCGGTCTGTGCCTGTTCAATCTCTGTCCGACGACCGTCGCTTTTCGGCGAAGTCGCTCTCCTCAGCTCCACTTCGTTCGATGGTCCTGCATCCGTGTGACCTAGGACGTCAATTGGCGAGGGGCTGGAACCGTCCGCAGGTGAACTCGGGAACTCGTCCATCGTCGTCGGGTCTGGTTCGTCCATTTCAGTAATTGCCGCTGGAGATGATGTCAGTTCCGGCCTTTCGTCAGATTCTTCTGAAATCTCTGAACGGCTGTCACCCGTGTCGTCCATTTGTGTTGTCACTCTTCTCATGCCGTGATCGAATGTCGATTGGCCGTCGTCGTCTTCCAGTGTCGACTTTTGAGTTTCTGTTTGAGCGTCTTCCGGCATCTCAGTGGTCGTTGGTGCCTTTTCGAATTCAAGTGATGCTGTGGTCACCGCGCTTGATTGGAACGCTCTGGCTTCAGTTGAAATTGACGGCGTAACGTCACCGAGGTCAGCAGTTGTTGCATAAGAATCTGAAGTTCCTGTTGTTGGAAATGCAGGTGTGGTGTGTACTGCTGAAGACTGGACTGGATGGACTGTTGTCCACCTCGACCTAAAGATCGTGGGGCTTTCCCTGGGAGGCAGTGCGTACGTAATTGAAAAGACCCTGGGAGATTTTTTCTCTTCTTTCCTCGGTGTAGTGGGAGAAACTGTCGATTCAACATCCTCTGAATTAACGAAATCATCCGTCATCTTGTAAAGAACCGTATAAGTTAAAAATTAAGTTCCAGATTATATCTGACCTGCTTAAATAGATGCTGAACTGTTTGGATCGATCGTCTGCAATCAAACCAGATAGGCTACCATTCAAGGGGTGACTTTGAAATGCAATCTGCGATTACGGGGATTGAGCGATTATTCGATTCGTAATCAAGCACTTTCGAGTGTATACATGAACTGGGAACCATGCCTACATTTCCAGAAATAAAGCTGAACGATTGAGATTTCAATACTTAGAAAATCGTTTTCGCTTTTCAATTCAAGTTTTAATATTCTCATTCAAAACACTTGAACGCCAGGTTTGCTGTAGATTATGCACCAATGCCAATGCCAATAAACTTAAATAAAGCCGTTAAATGATTGCTCATTGATTTTACCGATGCAACGTGGTGGCGCTTTATCTTGACCCGAACTGGATACGATTTCATGCTGATTAATATGACGCAAATTTCCCATGGTAAGGACTCTGGCGCAATATAATAGATTGGAAAAGGAAACAAATTGATTTTACCGATACACTGTGGTTGACCTTTGCTCCATCTGAACCCGTTACAGTGGATGCTGCTTAGTCCCTTTAGTGTATAACCAGGGTGACACCTGAAATTGATGACTTTTCCTTTGAACCCGCCGGGTTCTACCGACTCCAGCATGCTGTTCAGGCGACCTATTGGATCGCAGCCTGGTGCTAGATACAGAATAACAAACAGTAATAAAGTTAAGCCATTCAACTGGTCCGCTCGTTGGGCATAAATACTTATTTAGCTACTGGCGTTACTGTAATCGCCATCACCGAGAGCGTTCAATATTCCACAGTTGATTAGATACATGTCTCGAAGTTTAGTACAGTCGTCCTGCAGATTCCTGACAACCTTGAACCTTTCCCCTTTGGCTAGTTTTAGACGCAACAAAGTTCTGAAGCACGTATCATGATTAGTCATAAGAGACGCTTTTTATCAGAAAAGTTTCGATGAGATAAAACGGCAGTCACCCAAGGCAAATAGGCCTACAGGAATCCTGTGAGCCACGTTACCAACTCATCCATTAACGCAGGGATGGCCAACCGGCGGCCCGCGGGCCGCATTCTATCTGCAGGCTGCTGAATAGCGGTCCGCAGGGCGTTTTTCCAAATAATCTTTTTGTTCCTACAGGCATCTATGCATACAATTTTAAGTCATGAGGCAGACTTGTATTTCTTATGCTTAACTTAGTAAAATAGTAACGTACTTTACACTGCTGTTTAATTGTAACTGTTACCAGTTACTACCGTTACGTGACTGCAGTGACTGTACTACTGTTGAAAACAATTGTATTTAAAAGGCACCAAACTATGTGGCCTTCCGCGTTTTGATCAAAATTTATAATGACCCGTTTGTAGCAAAAGGTTGGCCACCCTGAGTTAACGTCAGTGTTTCAAATATGAAGTGAAAAAATGACAGCCGAAAATAAAGTCTTCCCGACAGATCAAATGCCTGTTTTTCTAAAATACTGTGGATTTATCTCATTTCATCAGCATTCAAATCGGCGGACAATTGATTTGATTGATTTTCTTCTAAAATCACGATATCAGGCTCAAAATTTGAACTGTGCGACTCTCTGTTAAGTATTTCTTTCATGGTGCCAATAAAAATTTCAAATATTTTGCCACAGGATGAAAGAGGACTTCAAATCTTGGCTGCTTAAAAATTCGTAAGTGCTAGAATAGCAAATTTAGATAACAGCTAGGCCTACAAGTTAGAAAATACAAGCGCACGCTTTTTTTCTCTGGCGTTCATTCTCACTGTCGTCAATGCTTTTTCTTCTTGCCTTTGAGTGAAGAATGTATTGCAAATAATTGAAAACTTAACTTCAGGAACTAAAGAAAGTACTAAAAGGAAGCCGACAATTCAATCTAATAAGTTTCAAGTCACCGTTTCATTGTCGATTCTCACCTGTACAAACCGGAATCGGGTGAGCGAATTTGCCATTCACACATTTCAAATTCTTTCTGCCATAAATCGTGAAGTTTTCTTTACAAGTGAACTCGAACTTGTCTTTCTCTCTTTTGATGTCTCCATTCAAGAAAATTGGACTTGCGCAAGTTGGCTTTGGTGACCCGCTACAATATTGTTTTGATAGTTTAATAGTTTAATAATTTTTAGTTAGTTTTGTTTATTAAATGCATTCACACAAAACAAAATAACTACTTTCTCTTTTAAACGAACACTGTAACTGGAATAATGCGACCATAGCTTGTTTGCGACTGTTGTAAATTTAGTGATATGTGGCAGTTCCCTGACACTGGAAGGTTAATTAAAGGTTAAGGGGCGGAAGATGGCAGAGTGGGTTACGCGCTGGAGCAGCATGCTGACGGAGTGGGTTCAAGCCCCCGTTAGCGCCCCTATTGGCTTTCGCACGTGCAGTAATGCCTCCTAAGACACTTTAAATCGCGTTAAGTTTTCGTGTTAAGTATGGAACAGTACAACTCGCACGTATTACTGCCTTCTAATGTGTATCTTTGAATCGTTTACAAAGAACCGGATCACATGTTTCCAGCACCATCTACAGAGGATAAGTACGCAGTACTCTCCCCGATAAATTCGACTCGACTGTTTGGATTAAGTCGGTGTTTGGCAATTTCAAACGTTAACGCGCTGACACCTGTGTAGACTCTATTCTATTCTATTCTATTCTATTCTATTCTATTCTATTATATTATATTCTATGCATGACGATTTATAGAGCGCCGTAGGCATGACGAAGGCCAAAAACAAAAGCGCTTTACAGTCAACTAGCTAAATTGTACGAGGTCTTAAATAAGTGCGTCTTAAGCTTGCATGCAAAAGTCCCAGCCAAGGTGGCCTTGGTTGGTCACATCTTCCGGAAGCGCATTCCACAGGAGGGGGTTCCCGTGCGACACGGGTCTCTCTCCGAGCTTCACTGTCCTCAACGGAGGAGGGACATGCAGTAGGTACCGACTGCTGGATCGAAGCTGCAGGAGTCGGTCTGTCTGATCCCGTCTTCGCACCAGAGCCGATAAATACTCCGGACAGGAGGTGTCGTGCAGGGCTCGGAATGTCAGCCAGACTCATACATTAACTTTGAAATTCCATTATGAAAAACCACAGTAGGCCTAAATGAACGACTGCCCCTTCAACTAATAAGTATGAGCTTCAATCTCTGTCGGCAAAAGTTATCTCTACGTTTAATTTAGTTTATCGTGGTTCCTAATTCCAAGCATTGGTTTTAATTTGGTCAACGTTAATCGAAATGAGAACGAAAGTTACTCTAAAGTCTGCGTATCACAAGGATTATCTTAGTAACTAGGTGTTTACCCGTCAAAAATGACGGGGTAGATTGGCTGTTTTACCACCCGATTTTGTGCAAATGCAATAGCATCTTATGACGGGGAGATTGGCTGTTTTACCACCCGATTTTGCGCAAATGCAATAGCATCTTATGACGGGGAGATTGGCTGTTTTACCACCCGATTTTGCGCAAATGCAATAGGATTTTGCGCAATTAATTTCCTAACTCGCCGCCTTCTCCTTCAACCGAGTTAACGCTCATTCGCATGAATTTTCTGAAACTTGATAGTCAACGTAAGTGTAATGATTTGGCAGTGTCGAACGACATGCAATGCTTGATTCTCTTGTTTGCTGTGCTGCTGCTGCGAACAGCCTGCTCTGCTCGTGAACGCTGGACTTTTTGAATAAAAAAGCTAGTCTCATCTTCTTAGCTCTTATATAGCCTGAGATATATCAAATTCAAAAAAAATTGGAAACTTTCTCAGAATTCAAAACTTTGAAATTCACCGATAATACTTATGTTCAAACATCAGGGTCATCAGGTTAGAACTGATAGATCTTTGCCAAATGTCAACCGATTTTCAAAATTTTTGGTTTATTTTGTTCCTCTGACATCCCTTTAGAAAGTGGGGTTACCAAAAATATTTTGCTAGGGGCTTTAAACATTTTTTCAGGAGAGAGGGTGATATTTTAGGCCGTAAAGTGGACTCTACCCCATATTTTTTTGTTTTGCACGGACGGTTAGAAGAGAAATAAACAATCTAAACAATGGTCTAAACCTCATCTTTTTAGCAACCTTAGATAACAAATTTAAAACGTTACAGCAATCATTTCTGAAGAACTTCAATGACTCTGTTTAATCGGGGTTTGAAAAAGTTATATATAATAACGGGGAGTCTTGGGAGGTTTTGGGAGGAGGAAAGTGGGTTGTACAGGTTTTCAGGAGCAGCATTGTGTTTTTGGAAACAGGATTTGGGGTTTATGGGTTGGGGCCTGGGCGATTGGGAGAAGGATGGGTAGTTGGAAGGGATATAAGAGAGGGGAAGGGGAACGGGGTTTTAGGGCCGGGGCCTAATTGGGGCTGGAATGGGTTGGGCCCGAAGCATTGGTTTTAATTTGGTCAAACGTTAATCTAAATTTGAGGGAACGGGATGGGGAAAGGGGAAGGAAAAGGGGGTATGGGGCCAAGGCAGGAATTACTGCAATTAAAGTCTTAAACGCGTATTAAACAATATTTGGTGATTATCTTAGTAATGACGGAGACAAGTTCTCTCTGATTACCCTTTTGTCTTAGGATTATTACGACCCTGTCCATCTTTCTTTTCACCAAGGATCCCTGAAAACAAAATATCGAACCTGAATAATTCACCTGTACAAATTCGAAGTTTTCACGGACATACAATAATTGTCACAATAATAATTACGCAACCATGGTGGGTATGGGGTCGCCCATTTTCGGGCTGGGCTCAGTGGTGGGATTTGTGCAAACCAGATGTAAGATTTCATGAGTGTAGTGGTATAGATATTTGTCGATAGAATTGATAAACTTGCAGTAGTTGCAGCTGTTGGCCACTCTATTATAGAGAATATCAGTTTGAAGTCAGTTTGAAGGCAAAAAACAAAACAAATACTACTTTTTCTAGCCACGGCACACTGGCCAGAAATCACACAGGAAACGACACACCGGACATAAAATGCACTGTAAATTTGCATTGATCAATATACTATTGACGGTTATTTATTGAAATCCCAGTGGAGTGCCGTCGCCAATGAGATTAAATGAGGCGATTTTCTATAGAAATGAATATTTCTGCGTGCGCTCGTGTTTTATTTCATTTAGGGGCTATCATATTTTAATTTATAATTAACTTTGACGAAATGCAATTTTTATTTTACTATTTTCTGGCATTTTGTCACGGCACACTTCGACCGCAGCCTCCGCGGCACAGTTGTGTGCCACGGCACATAGGTTGGGAAGCACAACTTTAAAGTACGCATCATCATCATCATCATCATCATCATCATCATCATCATCATCATCATTTAACTCTTATTCTGTCAAACGCTTCTGTAGCTGGGACCCTCCCAAGCCATCTAGTCGGACTAAATAGGATGCGCGTATTATGCCTTGACGGTGACTCCCCATTCCGGGAAACTGGCAATGATCGAAATACAACTTCAATACGGAAGCGAAATTTTTTTTATTATCGATGTCTTACCGTGAACTAAAAGAAGAAACAAAATGGCAAAAGTAAGCGTTTTCAAGCACTGCAAGTTTCTAATCATCGCTGTTCGTTGATTTCGATCTAGCTTCAGATATTCCAATCGAACGTCTCTGTCTGCATGAAAGTGCTAACGCAGATCGTACGCATGCAATGAAGTTGCCCTCTAAACAGAATGTGTGATAGCCTCAACGGTTTGTTCGCTCAAACTCGTTAACGGATCTTATGTACATTGGCTCAGGCGCTTCGAACCGCATTCTGCTTTGTCCAATAAAAAAATTGCAATATGGCCATTATATAAACATATCTAACTTCAACCTTATGTCCAAGTTATACAGAGAGGCGGGGCTAAAGTCGAATGCAAAACATGCGCCAATTAATTATTACAGAGACTGTATAGTTCTTGAAAATCCCATTCCAAGCTTCCCGAATATTAGCTGTGGGGTTACTTGACCCCACCCAATCCACCGTAATATATTATAATTTTTTTAAAACCATGACTTTTTTGACCCAACCCACTATAAAAATTGAAAGTCTGACCCAACCCATGGGTGGACCCAACCCATGTCCACGTCTACCAAGGAGAAAGTGCCGGCACCCACTACGTTGTCTTGAAAGCGGCGCATAGAGAACATTAATATGTATACGGTCTGCGTAGCTCTTTAGACTGACGACGACTCGTTCAATATATCAAGGCTCTACATAACTCCATGATTTACGTGAACCTTCCACTGTTTCATTTACAAAAAAGGCCAGATCGCTTTTATTGATAGGCCCCTGCCTTTGTCGAAGAGATTTTAATTTTGCAACATCACAAACAAGTAAATTTTACATCTGTGTAGAGATGTAAATAAGTACCGAAAATAAAATGCTTGAATTGGCAGTTATTACGTCTCTTGTATATTACGTATCTGCGCTTCCGGTTTTTTTCACACCAAAGAATTAATGCTAAATACTCAAAATAATAATTTGAATTAATTCAGTAAATTTTATTGAATTCAAGTTTTTATAATCCATTGAGAATGAATGAACGCTTGAAATAGGCCCGCATAGTAAGTAAACTTGAAACGGAAATATTTGTTAGTATTAAAGGTCACTGTCAAATTAGTGAAAATAGCTGCCTAGCCTTTCTTATTGTCGTAAATGACTTATCTAAATTGCAACAGGAAACACATTGCCACGACTAGCACGAAATAGAACTCGCGGTTGCTATCTTCCTCTTTCATCCCTCTGTTTGACGCTTGCAGTTTGAATTTTAGATTGAGATAAATCTACGGAACTAGGTGCTATAATTTAGGTTTATAATGAACAATGAAATAGTATTCCAAGCCAAATTAATTCCGGCATTTAGGCCTACGACTCGCGGGCGTTAGGCCCTAGGACCTATCTTGTTTTTCCCGAAGAGCTCGAATCGTGCAAACGTGAAATATGGGATCTGTGTTTAGGAAGCATTCGTTTTATTTTATATCTTCAACAAATCGATAGAATAACTGCAAAAGATGGGCAGTGGGGGGGGCGGGATCACTTTGTCGAGTGCCCCCGGGTGAAGGGCCCCCAAAGAGTGGTTGACGACCCTTTTTTGCTCGTCAGCAGTGCTAAGGGGCCCCCATATCAAGGATGCCTTCGGGGCCCCCAAAGTCACGCTACGCCACTGGAGATGGGCAGAGGCAACGACTAAAGCGCAAAAGTGAACCCAACTGAAAAGACTCAGCGATGCATAGTGGCGGTTCCAAGATTTCTTGGTGGGGGGATGAAATGAATTCATAGGAAGTTGGTGGGGGTGGATGAAAAGAGAGGAAAACTCAATAAACTTTGCCGAAAATAAAAAGGCTGACAATCAAGAAAAGGCATGGTTGGCCCCCTCATGATTATAAGTTGCCACCCAATCGGCCCCCCACTTGCCAAATCTTGGAGCCGCCACTGGTCAGAAGTCAGCAATTTGGCCCGCGGCTGAAACCTTTGGAGACCCCTGGCCAGTGGCGGTTCCAGGAATTCTTGGTGGGGGATGGAAAAACATTAGAGTAAGTTGGTGGGGGATGCAAAGTTTTAATAAGAAATGTGAGAAAAAGGTAATTCTTCTTAGTGTTTTGCCCACTAAATGTTAATAAACCCTCCCTGAAAAGGCTTACAAGCAAAAAACGTCATAGGCCTACGCAATATTTTTCGGTAGATTTTTTTCTAAATTTACCACAAAAATGGACTGACAAGCAAAAAAAGCTAATCGCGCATCCGCGGTATTACGTTCACCGAATGTACAAAGCTTACGGAAAATATGTTGACAAAGCAAAAAAAACTCCGGTGGGGGATGCATCCCAGTCATAAACATGATGGAACCGCCACTGCCCCTGGCCTAGGGGCCTACTTCCATTCGAATCCATTTGCATGAAATAAAAATTCCACGTCATACTTCGAAAAACCAATGCGATAACTATAGCTATTAAAGAATGCGATGCTGCAATATCCTGTGTTGAAGATGAATCAGCTAAATAAGCTAAACGTACAAGTTTTCATCATGTTATAATTATTTCATGTAGCGATGTCATACAAACAGGAAGTGTAGCAGCATGGCTAAACGTGGCTCCGTGTTGTTGCTTATCATCATGGCAATCTTCTGTTCTGTCAAGAACGATTATCTTACTCGATCCACCATCCATCCTGCGTCATCACGCGACCATTCGGTTCACACAAGTACCAAACCTTGTCAACAGATGGAAATGGCGCTTTGAACTTGAAGCCAATTATCCACGCTGCGTGTTTACTCGTCACGATATAAGTTTTCCGTACGAAGCGGAAAACGAACAGGGAACGGCCTTGGATTCCTGTAGTCATGACCGTCCGAATGACCTATTCAATGTAGTTCTCTATACTGTTAGACAGTGGCGGTTCCAGGATTTCTTGGTGGGGTGAAATGAATTCATAGGACATTTTCTCCTTAATTTTACTACACTTTACCGCAAACATATAGGTTGACAAGCATTTTAAAAAGTCATCCACACGTTTTCCCCGTAGTTTTACAGTCTAACACTAGACTTTTACCCTCCAAAAATAGACAAATAGGCTTCACAAGCGAAAATAGTCCGGAAGTCCGGTGGGGGATGCACCCTCACTTATCCATCGCGTGGAACCGCCACTGCTGTTAGACAAAGGATGGGCTGCATACGCAAGAAATCTCTGGATAAATATGCATTCTTTTCACTGCGCAATTATCCTCGTGAAACCGATTTGAATCCGAACTTTTACGAGACGAGTAGTTTGAAGTCTCATAATGTTATTTTACTGCTTACTGTAAACCATCCAAGATGGCATACACAATAGCTTAATTGCGAAATACGATTGTCTTGTTATTAGATGTCGCTTTGTAAAATATCCAACTGATTAATTACCAGTGTGTTACTAACTATCATCATCATCATCATCATTAACCGTGGGCTCATCGCCCGTTGGTGTATAATGCCATCTCCACAGTTTTCTGCCATTCTTTCCTGTCCGTTGCTCTGTGACTAAGATCCTGTAAACTGCTTCCACACCATTCTTCAATATCATCACACCATTCCTTGTGTGGTCTCCCTCTCTTATTGGCACCCTCCATTATTCCAAACATTAGAGCTTTGATCTTTCTGTCCTCTTTCATTCTGCATATGTGTCCGAAAAGTTGGAGTTTCCTTTGTTTTACTCTTTCCAGCATGGTTTGTTTGGGCTGAATTCTCCTGTATAGTTCTTCATTTGTGATTTTTTCGACCCATCCGATTCGTAGTATTTTTCTATAACATTTTCTTTCAAAGGCTAGTATTTTTCTTTCCAGGTCTTTGGTGATGGTCCATGTTTCGCATCCATATAAAAAGCTGCTGAAGATACAGGTTTCGAGTATTTTCTTTTTTGTTTCAGTGCTTATTGATTTGCTTTTCCAGATCTTATCCATTGCCATCAGTTGATCTAGAGCTCTTGCTGCTCTTCTTGCGACCTCTTGTCTGCAGTCTAACTATAAGGGTGATTAAATATCAGTAATAATAAAATTAAAATATTTGCTGCTAACAAAATTTTAATACGAATTGAGCAGTTGGTTTTTTATGACAATACTACAAAAAAACTACAAAATAAAAGTATAAAACTGATCTTTAATAAATTATAAAATAAGCTCGGTAATTCTGGATCTCGCTGTCACTGTTGATTTCATGTCATCGAGGTGTGCGCACTTTGTCACAAGGGGGGGGGGTGGTGGTCCATTGCAGTTCTAAAGGACAACATTGCCAACGTTCCAATTAATTGAAACGCACGTTTCAGTTTCGACAGTTGAATGAGAAGGCAAATAAATGAATTAACTGTTTCAGAAGAAATGCGAATGAAATAAACTAGAAGACGGATTCTCTGCAGCGGGTTTTGTCTGTGCGCTTGGCTTCGACTTTCCCCAGCGACCACCATTCAACTCCGGCAAACTGCCCCGTCGCTGTCGCTGCAGGGTGCCACCCGATTTCGCTCCTCGAGTTCGACACACGAGTCGAATCTGCTGGCGAAAATACGTTCCGCAGAGACAGTAGAGGAAAAAGTTAACGACGTAATTTGAAGTGGCAAGAACGTCGGTCGATCGCAGCAGGACGAATATCCAGAAGGTTTTCGACGGATCCATCGTTTCGTCATCCGGCCATATGGTCTTCCAGTGCACGTGCACGTAATAGACGATCGTGTACGGCAGACGCAGACAGAAGAAGGCAAAGCACACGGCCAGCAGCATGGCCGTCAACTGTCGGTCGGGAGACCGGGTCTTTGCCGGCGGCAGCGACCGTCTCGACAGAACCGTCGAACCGTCTTTGCGACATTTTGCGAAACTTATGCAGGCGTAAACCGGAATTCCCTTGGAGAGGGACTGACCGCCGCCCTCCAGTCGGATCCTTCTTCGGCGATGGGCTTTGGCGAGGTGGTAGACGATCGCGACGGTGCTGGCGGTGATGATGATCGACGGCAGGGCAAGGGTTCCGACGCGCAGGATCACCATGCTCCACAGCTCGTAGGACTGCTCGTCGAGAACCAGACATTTGAGAATGGTTGTTCCGTCGTCGGACGTTTGCTCGTCAATTCCGATCGTCCAAAGAGGAAATGACGTCAGAGCGATTCCAAGAAGTGCAACCGTTGCTATTACGAATCTGGCTCTGAATGAGGTCGATATGGTTGACACCTATATATATATATATATATATATATATATATATATATATATATATATATATATATATATGCACGCCAACGCACCAGAATTATTACTCGAGTTTATCTTTTATTTCATGATGCTGGGCCTATAAAGATCGCTCAAACGAAGGCGATCACCGAGGAGTAAGCTGCGAAACGTTGTTAGAATATATGATCAGCTGAACAATAAAGTCAACTGTAATCGATTATTTTCATTACGACAACCGATTAATTGGAAATTATCTCTGAGTGCAGCTGATGCTTTTGAGAAGACTTTATTGTCAGATGTGTATCAGCGCTTCTTTGAAGAATTTAAGGCAGATATTGATGTTGTTCAAAGGTAGAATTTGGAGCATCACAAGTTATATGCGGTATCATATATATTATATAGGGCCTATATAATATTTTCCCATAATAGTCTTTATCATTTACTATATACTGCATAGTTATAATAATTCAATCGATTTGCTATTAAGACTATGCTATCGGGAATTGTTATCAAGTGCTATCGGAAATTGTTATCCTATAGTCAACATAAGTTGTTCGTGTTTAAAGGAAGAATCGCATATTAATTGGCAAGCTAATTATATTATACCGTTGCCGTTTCTCTAAGAAAAATTTTTCATTGCACCCATGCATTGCATGATCTAGATCATGCAACGCATGGGTGCAATGATCTAGATCATGCAAGATCAAGATATATAGATCAGGCCCATAACTAGGCCTATATACAGTACAGGTCTATATATAGATCAGGCATATATATGCCTATATATTTTATATATATAGCTTTATATATAAGCTTTACCGAGCAATCAATTACGAAATTCTCTTACATGGAAACAGCTAACTGCTGGTCGCACACGATTCATGTAGCAGACACCTTGAAATAAGACGGAATAATTACAATAATGGTCTGCATATCGTAGACGGTAATGGAAATGTTTTAATTATAGACAGGCGTGTTTCTTTCAACTGTCCTACTTTGTTTGAAAAACCAACGAAGCTTTTATCGATTAATCAATCCGGTTTCTTATCTGATCGCATTCACTGCACATGGACGGCGCAGGGATCAATGTTCTGCTAACAAAATAAACGCATCGTTTGTACTAATTTTCTTTGAAAGTGAAACTCTACAATTCTTTTACAGCATCCTTCTGTGATTTATTACTCTCTCTCTCTCTCTCTCTCTCTCTCTCTTTCTCTCTCTCTCCAGTGAGTGTTGTCAACTAATTAAATCTTCGAGATTAATCGCCATCGCAGTTGGCTTGCGATGCAATAGTCATTGCCTTGTTGGCACGAGCGACTGGACTGGATCGGAGACCATGCAGTTCGTTACTGCGATGACTTTACAAATTATTCCGAACCAAAGGCAACGACTTTTCGAACAATTCGTGCTTCACGTATACATGTAGATGCCTAATCGCCTTGTCTTTATTGCTACCAACGCACCTGAGTCTTTGCACAAAAGAGCAATGAAAGGACGCAAATGGCAGCCAAGCATTCGAAATAGAGCTCTCCAGAAATGATACAACTGTCGGGAAAGACGGTCGACGACAATGAACGAAATAATGAAATGTTCTCTGACCGAGAAATGCAAGCAAATGACGACTCGAGGCGAAGATCCAGCAGTACTCTGGGATTCATTCCGACTGAGTTCTAATGCTCTGTCTCTAGGGTCTCTGATTAAAAAGACGATATATATATATATATATGTATATATATATATATATATATATATATATATATATATATAGAGAGAGAGAGAGAGAGAGAGAGAGAGAGAGTATGCTGTGGTTGCGTTTTCGTGTTCTATCATAATCATTCTCGTTCCGAGATCTCACAACAGCGTCGCAAATCAATTTTATTTATCTTTTCCGGTTTGCCAGGGTCATTGCTACTTCTCACATCAGATCTGGTTCGTGATCTGTTACAGCATCAATCCAAGTCATTCGCTAACTTCTCCTCCTCCTCTTCCTCTTCATCTTCTTCCTCCTTTACATAGACAACCCCTGTGTTCGGCAGTCTGCGTTCAAAACATGTCAGCCGTTGATTCGGTTTCGGTATATTTCTCAGCAACAAATCATTTTACTTTTTGCCAATTTCAATCTTCTGGTTTGTCTCAGATTTTTTCTCGCGTCCTCAGTTTTCGCTCTTCGCTGCAGACAATTTCTTTTTTATACAGCTATTGGCCGGGACATCTGCAAATTCTGCATGCGGTTCACGGCGTTTCTGCAATTATTTCTTCAGGGAAAATTGTTTTCGAAACGCAATGCCTTTGCCCGCTTGGCTTTGATTTCACTCGTGCATCTCTGCTGTAGCGTCCTCAGCATTCACTAAACACACGTAAGAGAATCTATTCAGTTCTGCCATTTTCATTTGATTACTCTGATAGGCACTTTCTTTGTTGTCATTATCCTGAACCTGTCTGAATTGATCGACTGACACTATTTTCTACCTGCATTTTCACTCACATTTTATCAGGTCGACTAATTAATTAATTATTATTCGGTGCTGATGAACACTATACATTGTGTCTGTATGTCTGTCTGTCTGTCTGTCTGCCTGCCTGCCTGCCTGCCTCTCTGTCAGTCATTCAGTCAGCCTGTCTGACTGTCTTATTCCACCTCAACCATTATACAGGGGTTAAATTGAGACGGATCTTGCCGGATCTTAGATCCGGAATGTCTGGCATCAGTTCCGGAACGTACTTTTATTCGTTGTGATCTTTTATGGTTTACTTTAGCACTTTGCATGCACGGGAAAGAAAAGAAAACGTGAACTGTACTCTAAATGTTCGTTTGAAATGACTAAAAAAAGTTGCGAAGAAATCTTGTGGCCGGAGGAAAAATAAAAAGATCAGACGGCACCTTTGAAAAAGCAATTTAACCACTGCCATTATATATCGTGTTTTGGTTTTCCCGTCTCATTTATAATGCTAAATACAGTTAAGTACAGACAGGGCAACCATTTTCAATTGTCATGAGTTTTCTATGATACAATATTCAATTTTGTGTTCAATTTTTCTGAAAACTTAATATCGGCTTTTGAGTACAATTCTTTATAGAATTCTCCTTGGAATATGTTGACATTCTATCCAATCGGAGAATCTCAAACACAGACCCGTAAATTAATTCTTCCAATATTCACAATATATGTTTAATATCGGTCTATGCTGATTACTCATTTATTATTATTATTATTATTATTATTATTATTATTATTATTATTATTATTATTATTATTATTATTATTATTATTATTATTATTATTATTATTATTATTATTATTGAATGCATAATTATTCTATATCTTATTGAATACATAATAATAATAATAACAATTATCATTATTATTATCATTATTATTATTATTATTACTATTATTATACAGGCTGACTTAGCTTCCTAAACCACTTTAAATCACACCATTATTATTATGTGAAAGTTCCTTTATTATTAGTATTATTACTATTTCTGTAAGTATTTACAGTAGAAGGTTAAATAGCTGTGTGCAGCATACGGACCTTGAGGGGAGCAGCGATTGTGATGAGTCTCTCGACGACGATAGCGACCGTTATCCAGGCGGAGACGAGCTTCGCCGAGTACCTCAACCAGTGCGTGTACTGACAGGCGACGTTCGACGTGTGAACGAAGCGCAGTTTCAGGAACCTGTAGTCCAGGTTCATCCACCGGATCAGGTCGCCGACGAGGAACCCGGCGTCGGCGCATCCGAGCGCCGTCAGGTAGTGTCCGGTGGACGACCGTCTCAGTCCCGGCGACATCGTGAAGACGAACAGGCAGAAGACGTTGCACGACAGACCGATGGGGATGACGACGCCCATGGCGTAGAAGTACGCCTCGTCGATTCGATCGCGATGGGGGATCGGCACGACGGCGCCGTCGAAGCCCCCGCCGCCCGACGACAGCGAGGCGGTCGTCGTCGTCGGCGGCGGCGGCGACGACGACTCGGTGGATGACTGTGCTGACATGTCAGGCACCTTAACAACAGTCACTTCGACGCTGTTCTGACGGCAGAGGCCGTGGTGTGCCTGAAACCAAAAACGACGATGTCTTCGAAAATAATACCGAACGGAAGAAACAGTCTGTAGGTTGTGTCGCTGGACTACCGATATCCGTCTCGAGGGGGAATCCCATACTTTGGAACGCCCTCCCCGAGGAAATTACCAGGGAGACGACACAAGATAGGTTTGCACAGAAACTTAAGACGCACCTATTTAAAATCTCATATCAGATGTCTTTGTAAAGCGCTCTTGACTATGGCCTTCGCCAGGCAGATAGCGCTATATAAATTGTCGTTTGATAATAATAATAATAATAATAATAATAATAATAATAATATACCGGCTGTTGAACGCATGATTCGGCGCAAACAGACATGTAGGCTACATGGGTTGGGTCTTCTACCCATGAGTTTGTTTGGGTCAGAAATTACCATGTTTATAGTGAGTTGGATTGGACTGGGTAAGAGAATAAGTCATGGTTTAAGAAACTGCAATGTATTACGGTGGGTTGGGTCAAGTAACCCTGTTGCTTTCGTGGGTTGGGCGTGAATCTTGATGGGTTGGGTTTTAAAAATGGACCCAGGTCCATAGGCGGATTTAGAGTGTAATATTTGGGTAGGCTAGCATGGAGGTCTGGGGTGCCATCCAGCACGCGTGCCATCCAGCACGCGACAGACCTGGTGTTGATGGAAAAACAATTTTTTTTTATTTGGTGGGATTAGTTGGGTAGGTTTAAGCCTACCCTAGCCTTTAATAAAATCCGCCTATGCCCAGGTCCATGCCTGTGTGCACATAGTTAAAGCTCAGCTGCTTTTGTTGCTTTATTCAGTTTTACCATAAACGCTTTAAGTATACTATAGGCCTATTCTGTATAAATCTCTTTGTATAGCAAACAAATACGCCCACGTCTAAGCAATGGGATTTTTTTTAGCAATGGATTTTGCTCCGTTATTGTTCTCATTGCAGACAGTTTTCTGCTATTTTCAGCAGTTATTGACTTACTGACAAGTCCTCAGATCATTATCATTCCTCCAAAATCAATACTGTATTTGTTTGGCAACGTATTAATAACACCGCTCGTCTAGTCTCGGGGTTTGTCACCGACCGTGCTTTGTATTTTGCTTTTATTTCATCATAGCTCCAGATTAACTAGTTTCGGCGAGTGACTATAACCAAATCTCTGAGGATTTACTAAAAGCATTTCCGTGTAACGGCCGATACAGCATCGTTAAAATCTTCGGTGACTACAATCCAGAGAATTTCGAATATCTATAATTATAGGACATCGTATTCCATTAACACGCCGGGCGGCTCCATTAATGTGCTCTTTGACGCCCACATTTCACCGCTTCCGTGCGTTTTTTGCGATGTCGTCTGTGAAATTGGTCAAAATATTCGAGCGCCTATAATGTGATTCAATTAGGTCTAGGTTACCGAGTGCCGGTGAACTACCGAGGGAGACCTATATATATATTCGCCGTTGCCTGTACTGTATTTATAATCATTGCTGTATAAAGTCAGCATTTTCGGCTGGCTTTGCAAATCTGCTATTTACAATGTGTCTTCTTAAAATCGAACCATATGTAAGAATGTAAGTTATAATATCAGGTTTTAAAGTCAAAGAATCACAAGAGCGCAGAGTTTAACTGTCGTTGACTGTTTAACTGCGTTTACTTTGCGATGTTAATAATGACGTCCCGCTAATTTCGCGCCCCTCTGCCTTGGCCCTTTTGCAGTTAACCCTAAAGCTATCAATCACTAGCAGTTTCTCTTTCAAAAAATCTTAGTCTGCCAAATGAAAACTATTAATGAACCGGCGGACAGAAAAGTCTTTCTCATGTGCAAAAGTTTAAAAGCGTTGACAATAATTTTAGACCCATCCTCATTCTTTCGCGCATTGCCCTGTGTACTGTACATTCGGTTTTCTGACCCTCAAATGCGAAGTCAAGTCCTGAAAATCAGGGGTGTTATGTCAGTTAATTAACAACCTGTCTATTCACCGATATATATATATATATTATACACACACACATATATATATATATATATATATATATATATATATATATATATATTATATATATATATCAAGTACATTTTCTAATCTCAAACCGAACGAGAACTAACACGTGATCATATTATGTCTGCGGACAATTTTCTAATCATAAGTCCCTTGTGAACGAAGCAATGAAGCACCGAGGATATATATATATATATATATATATATATATATATATATATATATATATATATATATATATATATCGCCTTGTGCGCGCGTGTGTGTAAACTTAAACGCCCTTGGCCTTTCTTTCCCAAGGGACCTATGACATTAAATTGTTCGTAGTCCTAAACATACAGCAGGGTAATTATGTGATCTAACTCTCGTCCGGTTCGAGGTAAGGAAAAGTTCCTCGAAAGGCGAGGGTGCGAAACGCTTTGGTGTGACTGATGTAAGGCTTTATCTGGTAGAAGAAGCCTTCCTCCTGTTTCTCATGTTGTGAGAAGAGAAGTTACATATGGGTCTGTGTAGGGCTGTAGGTCTTGAGGGTTTTGTAGTATAGATAGAAAACATTCAACGCTGGTTGCTCAGGCGCTGCTATGCGCTCTAGTAGCGTCCACTACTGACGAGGAAGAAATAGTTTTCTATAGAGTCTATAGAGCATCACTCCAAAGGCCACCAGGCACACGATATTTCTCATCAGAATTTGGATATAGTGCAGATTTGTGTGATTTTCCGTCAGGATGTAAAAGCAGGGATTAATGTCTGGTTGAACTAAAGGTAGTCTGCACTCGAGTAGAGTTCATTCTTAACAAAGAGGAAATACTTCTTTCCTAGACCATCTTCTTATAGGCCTTCCGTCCATTTCGCCTGCACAATAGCCTATCTCGTTCTCACCATATAAAATTTGCGTCGGTTTTCGTGACCTATTCCCACAGGTATAAAAGCAAAAATTATTAATGCTATAATTAATCGATTGAACAAACGGTCCTTGCGAACCGATCGATATTTTTAACAGACGTCTCTCGAAAACCGGACAAATTCTCCATGACACTCATGCAGAAATTGCTCTGACAGTCACCGAGTCTGGGAGCGCGTTCCATAAGACCATTTCTTCAGAGGGTTGCCTCGAGTCACTGATCTCTCCCCGAATTTCGCGGTCTTCGATGGAGAGGAGACATGCAGTAATCAGTATAATTTCGTTCTAAGCTTAGCTTCGGATACGAAAACGGAAAATATGGCATCTGGCAATTTGCCGTATACAAACAATACGCACCTACTATTTCTGTATATGATATTTGCTGCTCCTAGAGTCACAGTTCCTTTAAAACATTTGACGAAGAGGAACGTTTCATAAAATGTACAACGGCGATTTTTTAAATATAGACACAGCACAGATTACAGATTCCTGAAGAGCTTCTTATATATCAAAGAATAGCTCACGACCAAGCGTTCTTTAGCCTAGATCGATAGCATAACGTTAGGCGGTCATTAGTCAAAAAGAATCTGTTTTCTACATATATATATATATACTTCATCCAGTGGTCCAATGAAACCGTCCTTTGCGGGAAACTGCCAGATGCGAATGAAGACACTCTATCGATCACTCTGAGCTAAAGCAATTTGGAGGCTTCCATTTGCGTTCTAATGGTGTTTTCTGCTCGATTGAGTATGCAGCTGGACCTAAGCATAGGCTTATGCCGCCTAGAGTATTATGAAGACCCACACCCAACCAGCCGCACATCTTTTCGGCATTGGTCGGTCAACGGAGAATTTGAAAAGTCTCTAACTCAAAGCTTACTTAAAGTTAAATACATTGAGCTAGTGGCATAAATGCACATGTATCTAACGATTTTATAAGTAGGAGAATATTGGATGTTAGCTAAATAAATCTCAAGCCATTGGCTCGTTAACTATAAGTCAGTCTGTGTTGTCGCCACTGTCGATTGATTCGAGTGAGTATATAGACTACATTCAAGAATGCACTCACTTCTGTGTTTATTCTAGCCAACTAGACATTGGGGAGGGGTTAACATTGGGGACAGATATTGGGGAGGTCATACTACTTGCCAAAATGTCAAATATTTTGGGGGGAAATTTCAAACTTTGGGGGAAATTCTCCCCCAGATAAGGTCTAGAATAAACACTGACTCACTTGTGCAATTTGTGAAATGGTCTTGTGAATTATGAGTGCTCATTCGATTTGGTCCACGAGATAGGCTAGTTATTCAAATGTACATAGTCTGAAAGACAGAGGTCATTAAATCAAATCAATAGTATACAGTAATTGCTAACTATTAATCGTAAGTACTGTAAATCGCGTTGAAACTCATTTAAAGACCATCACTTCATATAATGATCATTTTATTTACCACATTCAGCTGGCTTCTTTAGTATGTACAAGATATTTACAGAAACGTGTGACAACGATGTCACTATTTCAGCGAGCCACGAAACAATTCAAACCGAGAAGAGAGAGAGAAAAAAAAGGCAGGAAAAGGCAGGGAAGCTAACAAGATGACTCATGCTTCATCATCATCATCATCATCATCATCTTCACTTTCTGCCTGCACGGCGGCAATAGTTAGATACGAAACATTTCCAATTCGCTCGATCTTGCGCTAATCTGCATCCTTCTACAAACGACATGTTCTTTGCTTCCAGATCTTCCTTGATGTTTTATCCATCCATCTTTTTCTCGGTCTTCCTCTCTCCCACTGTCTTCTTCTACTTTGTGCGTATGCAGTGCTTTGTAGGCCCACAGACTCATGCTTCAATTACCTGAAATGAATTCGTTCGCTGAAGGCACCGCTGGTGACAAGCAAAACTCAAGCACACGTTGGAAATTGACAATCAATTTATTCACAGCCGCAGGGGACGAGAAATCTTCGTTCTTTCTCTCCAATTGGAGGATTAGTTTCACTGCGCAAACCTGATACGCGCAATTAAACAGATAAGGCTTCGACGCTGCAATTTTACAGCAGATTATTGATTGGCGGTACGCGAATACCCCCCAAAACTGCACCGACTTGACTCCACCAGCACTAGCCATGCAGTTTATTAGGTAAACGTTCCTGTTTTTCTAATATTATTGCACCATAAGTCATTCGTACTTAATGTGTTTTTCCAAGTATTTTGTATTTTTGTATTTTTGTATTCGGTCTTTTCTACATAATCAGATGTTGATGCGTTCCATTCTGACAGATCTTTGGAAACAATCGGATCGTTAGCGGATGGATTGGATTATTATTATTATTATTATTATTATTATTATTATTATTATTATTATTATTAGCGCCTGGAGCGCCATAAGATATATTATTATTTTTCTCATCGTCGTCATCATCATCATCGTCGTCGTCGTTGTCGTCGTCACCACCACCACCATCACCGCCATCGTCATTCCGCCATCATCATCACCGCCATCATCATCATCATCATCATCATCATCATCATCATCATCATCATCATCATCATCATCATTTTTTGGTGATGTTGTTGTTGCTGTTGTTGTCTTTCTTGTTGTTGCTAAACACGAATTGCAAATTGTCACCAAGGCTTTCACAGACCAAAATTTCCAGTTCTGCTTAAGAGGTTTGGGGGAGCGTCGTGAACTGCCCCAACGGGATCTTGCCCCAACCGCAGAAATTCTGAGTAACATTAGGATTAGACGGCGCGCTCTGGTGCATATTCTAAACACTCAAGTTATGCTTTATTATTGAGTGGCCAAAAGCTGTAATACAACTGAGTGTGTATTGATTCTGTCGATAGTCACCTTACCCCCCCCCCTCACCCCTCGAAATGATTTTTCATTGGTTTTGCGCAAATCCCAATAGGGGGCCGGACTCCTATTCCAATCCGAATAGTGGTCCGGCGCCCCGTGCCCTCTGTGGCTTCGCTAATGTAAACGGTACATCATAATTGTCTACAGGATAATCTGTGATTAGTTGCAGTAAGTTCATTTAGACAATTATTATGACTCATCTGCTGTTGTTTCTTTAATATGCGCCTAAACAGCTACTGGGTCGGACGACAAAAAAATGACTCACCTTGTTCGCTGGCAACAATAAAGATCCAAAGTGTTCAGTGTTCACACGGCCGAAGTATCCGAGTGACCGACCGCTGCTGCGTCCAATACACCGTTGGACAAAATACGCGCACACTGCAAACTGAACATAGGCCTACCCCGCAACTAAGCGTCTCACAGTTGGCGTAAGCTTATGCGCTACGCATAGCTGGAGCTATAGGCAAACGCAGCTGAAAGGACTCGCAGTCATAACAGAAGAAGAAGAAGAAGAAGAAGAAGAAGAAGAAGAAGAAGAAGAAGAGGAGGAGGAAGAAGACGAAGAAGAAGAAGAAGAAGAAGAAGAAGAAGAGGAAGAAGGAGAAGAAGAATAAGAAGACGAGTTTCTGCAGTCGACGATTTCGAAATAATGGAGAGGGAAATTTGCTGTGGTGCTTTGTCGGATCGAAATCCATCAAAATCCATCGATCGATCGCCCGCAATGCGCACACAGCATGCAGGAAAACTGGTCGATAAATGAGATGTTAAGAGCTGTTCTTGAGTAGATGCAATGCACTGCGGAAGTGAACGGGCCTACTGGTAAATGAGTGAGAAGTGCGCAATGCGACAAGCAGCACGAATGCAAGTGAACAATGCCGACACCGATTAAAATGTTCATCTTCCCTACAACAACAACAACAACTATCATTTGTTGTTGTTGTCGTCGTCGTCATCGTCATGGTAGAATGATCGCTGACGTTAGTCCTCTGATAAGCGCCAGCATATTCAACAGAACATAAGTGATGCATTGAAAATTTCCACTGGCCGAATGTCTTCCTATTGTCGGGTGGCCACTGGTCCTAGAACGCTGCCGATAACATCCAGTTTTTATGGAATGCATGAAACACACTGATAAGAGGTCGCCACATCGCGATACACAGCCTCTATAAATTCCGCATGCGTCGCAATTGTAGAATATAGCTAGAAATATCCGTGGTTAACGAAATAAATTCGGACATTGGCTTTGACCGTGAGTATGTATGAACTAAGTACTGGCATCAGAGCCGTAGGAAATCTTAGATCGCTTTGATCTATTTAACTATTTGATCTATTTATCTATGTAACATGATTCATGATCTTTTTAAATTTTGGCATCCAATCTTGTGCTATTATTTTTTTCTCCAATTCTTTTTTATGGTCCAAGATTCACATCCACATATTAGTAATGACGTTATACAAGTGCTTAGAGTTCTTATTTTAGTTTTCAGCCAATTGTCATGTCTTTTGAAACTGTTGTTGAATGTAGATCCTGCTATTTCTATCCATCTTTTAATCTCCAGGTTCGAACCTCCCTCTGCCTTCAATTCACTTCCCATGTAAACGAAAGTCCTCGCCATTTCCATTTCTTTTCTGCTGTGTATAACTATTGGCCAGTCTCCGACTTTCTTTGCAATTGGCATTATCTTTGTTTTATTAGTGTTTATTTCTAATCCAAATTTTCCACTCTCCGTCATTAAGGCCAACGTTAGTTCTGCAGGCCTTGAGAGCCACTCCGCTATTAGACATGCATCATCTACATTTTCTGGCTTTAGAGATGTTCCCAATCCATTCGTGTTTTCAATCCGTCTCATGATGTAATCTAATAATAGTGTTGAACTTTTGAACTATAGCCAAGTGTAAATTCGATTGCGAAGTATTTAGCCTAGATTTCCATGCGTTGATTCGTCCTTCAGTTGTGGAAGAGAACCGTGTTCAATATTCGGTCGCGATTAAATCTTCGACAATCTCGTAAATTATTCGATTAGCGAATGGGTAACGAAGATGCGCACGACGATGCGTACGAAGAAGTCTCATCCGGTATTCACAAGACGATATCGATGCTTCTGAACCTTAGCCCGGCTGACGATCAGACCCGACAATGAAAACATTTCCGCTACATTTGCCTTTCAATCAATCAGCGACAACAAACTGAGAGTCCAGATTCCGGTGGACGGAGTCGTAGAGGAAGAATTTGCGAATGCATGTCACTAGTCCATCAGTAATATATATCAACAACAACAACAACAACAACAGAAGTAACGATGACGAAGACGATGTGATGACTATGTGGCGACGATGCTGCTGCTGCTGCTGCTGCTGCTGCTGCTACTACTACTACTACTACTACTACTACTACTACTACTACTACTACTACTATTATATTATTATTATTATTATTATTATTATTATTATTATTACTAAGAATAATAATAATAATAATAATAATAATAATAATAATAATAATAATAATAATAATAATAATAATAATAATAAATCATTTTAATAGCATCATTTCTAGTACTAACAGGTTTTAATCGACGAAACGCCAAATCCATCGGCAAAAGATCAAAGGTCAAATCAAGAGATCACTCAACGAAAAGCAAGTTCGAGCAACATGACCCACTAGTGGCTGGCCTATGGATGAAAAGCTGTGTGGAAGAGGCAGCAGGGGGGAGAGTTGCCATAAATAGAACGTTTCCTTAATTGGAACGCTCGTTTTCTGCGGATGTTTACTTGTTCAGGTATGTGAAACGGCTTCTGCCCAGCGCCTAATTATTGAGATTGGGTCACACAGAAGCGCGTTGTTTGTCGCTGGTGTAAAAATTACCGAGATATTTTCATAAGAATGGAATTTTCAAGATTTCTATCTAAAAAGTCTTTGTCTCTGAGAGGTTAATTATTAACCACGGTAATTTATATGCAAGTGAAGGTAAGCGACGTGATTTATTGCATATATTTAAGCTAATCGAGCAAACAATTTTCCATTAATGTACAGTAATTCTGCGCCAACAAGTAGTGTTTTCTAAAAAAGTAGTGCCTGCTGCCTTATATGGAACAGTCAAAGTTGCCCGAATTGGAACGCGTTCCAATTACGGAAACTTCTTATCTCAGTACTTAGAATGCACGTTGTTATTAAATGTAAGGTCCTGAATAGTGTTAATAGGCCTACTACATATTATTTGTGTTCAAACATGCTTGTAATATGCTGAAGAAATACTGAATCAATATTCATATTCGTATTCATATTGGAAATCATTTGGTTCTTTCAATTACTCTGCATTGCAGTTGGCAAAAAGAGTTTTTGGAAAGCGATTCTTTTGGACTCTCTTTGTTTCTCTTGAATCTAGAAGATTCGCTCTCTACTACTGTATTCGATTGTGACAGATTGTTTTTGTTTTTGCTTTAAGTAAAAATGTTAATCCAGAAGATGCATGTCCAGTGCGTGGCTACATCCTTCGGTATATTCCAAGTATCGCGTGACAGTTTGGACACGAGTGAGTGACGTCCTTTGTGCCTTTTGCAACAAACGGCATCCACGCACACAGCCAACACCTACGACACAACCAAAATTACAAACAGCGCTTAGAATACTTATTACACGCCACAGTGGAATTTGGCTCAACGTCTCTAGTTTAATATTAACCCGTCATGTAAGCCATCATGAAGCCATTTGGATTCTTACTGTAATAATGACTGCATATTTGACCCCAGCCATACTGTACGTCCCCTTGGGCTACTTTTTGATGATTCTTTTACGATTTAATATGTTCATTGTCTGCACGAGAATGAACGAATGACGGTGGGAGAGACTTGTTGCTTCACTGTTAATTTCACTGTTATTAGTAGAAAGAAATTCAAGAACGTTATGGGCCTATAACAGGTTAAAGTTAAGCAATGTTTGCGGTGGCGGTTCCAGGATTTCTTGACGGGCGATGAAATGAATTTATAGGAAGTTGGTGGGGGATGAAAAGAGAAGAAAAAATCAATAAACTTTGCCGAAAAAGGGCTGACAAAAGGGATTTTTCCTTAATTTTACTACACTTTTACCAATAAATAGGTTGACAAGCAAAAAAGATCATTCGCGCTTTTGCCCCGTAGTTTTTACTAGACTTTTACTCGAAAATAGGCTTCACACGCGAAAAAGAAGTCCGTAAGTTCTCATCCATTCCCCCCACGTGAAACCGCCACTGAATGTTTATTGAAGGACTTGAAAAGGCGGAAATAAAAATGTAAAAAACGACGCTGAAGTTATCCAGCCGCGCCTATACTGATCGTTATGCTTTAACTGAATCGTAAAAATGCGTTGATAGGCAGGCTTAAATTGCAAAAGGGGTTTCCAATAATTACGTTAGCAATTTTTGGGACATTTTTGACCCCCTCCGCCTTGTCAACAACTGTCAAACTTTCAGTGGACCCCCTATAATTATGTCAAAAACATTTGACCACCCTAAGATCAGTGACGGGTCCCGCTAAAAAGTTTAGAAGTTTTTTTGCAGTGATGAGACCCTTCCCTCCTTTTTATGCTCATCAAGTGTCAAAATGTGGTGGTTATGGCCCATTTTTGCTTGTCAGGCTTTCCCCCTTTGCAATAAATAGTATTGCATGGAATTTCAGAATTTCATATTTTTTTCTATTTGCAAAAAGTGAAATTGTTGACGTCAATTTCTCTTGGTCCCCTTCACTGTCAACACCTGTCAAACTTTTCGAACCCCTCCTCCTCCCCCCATTTTGTTGTTCAATCGAGGTGTCACAAAATAACAACCAAATGTCATCCGTTCCGTATCTAATACAGCGTTGTGAACCTGTGAATGGGGCGAATGAACGTTGCACGTTCGGAACTCACAGGCATAGCATTAGACAGGCGAAGATCGCCCAGGTGCACGCACCGGGATCGTATCGAACCATCGTCACGATCGACCGGCTGCAGTAGGGGCAGACGAGCGACGCAGGACTGGGACCGAATGCATACTGCAACAAACTCGGCGTCGTCGTCGTCTGTGCTATGATTACGGACTGTTGCAGTGGATAGGATTCGGACGGCATCTGACCGAAAGGGGGCGGCTGCGGCGGCGGTGGCTGTGGCATCGGATAAACGGTGTCGTTGATGTTCGGTGGCGACATCGAACTTGTGCCTGGAATCATTTGATACGCAAAAGCGCAAATAAACCAAATGATCTAAGTGTCGTCGCCAAATGCGACCGATGATTTCTATTCAATGTGAATTTTTACGTAATAGAACTAGTTTAAGCGAATGTCAACGATGTCTTCTCTTATGTAGGCGTAATATATAGTTTTCTAATCGAAAATTGAACCCTTTCGGAAGTTAAGCCACGAATAATGTCGTTCGTGTGCTTGAACCGCTTCCTGTTAGACTACTAGCACATGTAGGCACGCTCGCTACTACTTCAGTCAGTGTTTCATTCAGACAATCACCCGAGGGCTTCGTTCTCCGGGCGATCAGGTTAGCGGACCGTTAGCCTCTTCCCCCGAGGGGAAGTGGATGTAGAATGTTGAACAAGTAGTATTGCACGTTCTCGCTTATCTGGTTATCAAGTACAACGTCATCTTTCCCTCCCAGATCTCCCGTCTGGCCCGGGGGCCAAAGCCCTGAATGAAACACTAACGCCCGTTAGTCACATCGTGGTTAAAAATAAACTAAATAGATCAGAAAATACGTTTTTGAAAAACGAGAATCATTCGCAAAGCATATAGCAAAGCGAAGAGCTAAATGAGCTCATTTACGGCAGCGAAACTGGCTGAGCCATAAACGAGCCGCATAAACGAGCCGCATAAACTGACAAGTAGGCCTAATCTATGCGTATTCATGCAGCTTCTCTCCGCAGCCTACGACACGGTCAGACAAGTTCCGAATGCGCATTTCTTTTAATTCATGCATTATCTCATCAAGTCTTTTTAGGTCTAAACTCAAAGCTGTCCTGCTTCAGAAATCATTCCCTCCGTAACTATAACAAACCAGCATCGCCGCTATATTATGGATACAGACAGGCCATCCGCACACTATTTCAATATTGACTAAGCGCCCTATTGTAGAATAACCAGCTGCTACGGTACTGCTCTACTTGAGAGCGCTACATAAATTTACCATTCGCGATATTCTACTTAGGCCCTGCATACTTACTTGATCAATAGGTCCTTTGATACAAACCTAGGTTTCATGAATGTAAAATTGTAAAGCAACAGAAATTAAACTGCAGACTCTAAAAATTGGATCTGAGCATGTACTCGTTGTATTAATATAGGCTTATATATAGGATAGAGGGTCAGGGTAAGTTCTAGACCGAGCGCAGATGAGAATAAGAGACGATGACTACAAATATTCTTGCTGTTCTGTCTAATAAGTTTTATCTAGAATCCTTAGGCCCCTATCTGACGTGAGTCGAATTATCGGATTCGTCGGTGAATGCACTTTTACATAAAGGCATTAAAGTCTCGTGTAAAAGTACTATATAGGTCGTACCGTAGATGCCTGTGTCTCAGTCTTACCGTAGCTGCCCGGTGTGTAAGGCGGAGGTGGCTCATACGTTGCATCTTTCGGATACACGCCGTCGTTTCCTGGCATAGGGTTAGACGACGGAGCTGCCATTCTGTGCGTTGTCAAGCTTTTTACGCTCTATCCTTTGAACGGACATACAGTAGTAAGTAATACAGTGTTTCCCCCGTTGATTGGTACATTATAAACTGTAAGTCAGAGGGGCATTCTATTCTACGCATTCTAGACTCTAGAACGTATGACAGGGGGATCCAATTTGGGCTACTGGAAGGATCTAAAGTGATTCAGAGAAGGAGCATTGCACGCGGTCTGAGAATCTCTCCAGTGACCCGAATGGATTTGTGCTTTCTTTGTATTGTTAACGACGTGCTAAATACTCTTTTAAAATGTTATAGTAAGCCTCCATATCTCTAACGAGGAACGTAGATAATAATAATAATAATAATAATAATAATAATAATAATAATAATAATAATAATAATAATAATAATAATATTCAAACTGAAAACTCACACAGGACAGTCCCTACTGAACCACTTTAAACCTTGTTATATTATTATTATTATTATTATTATTATTATTATTATTATTATTATTATTATTATTATTATTATTATTATTATTATTATTATTAATGAAGAAACGGGCATGACTATCAGCTGCTGCTCAGTATAGGACTTACCTGCAAAACAACGGAATGGCGATTCGATTACTAGTCGATTGCATTTGGTCTGACTAAATGTTCTTGAACTTTCAACGTCATACAGTTGATTAGACTATATTGTACTGTAGGTGTTGTACTTTGACCTGCGTTAAGTGCTGTACACCAAAAGATAAGATAAAGCTCTTCATTTTCTTCTCTATACGACGATATCAAGGCAGAGATACTGAGCAAGGCTAGCAGATCAATTCCGTTTTTGTGTTGCTATTTAGTCCGTGCAGTGAAAGGCAGGGGGTCGAATGAGCTTTAACGTCTATGCTGCATGCAATAGTTTCTTTTATGCAGATAAAACTGATAACGATAAGCATACTTGTGAGACGTAACATCTGAAATAAGAAAATTATTACTCAAAGCCGCCACTGTAGCGACGTTATTATAGGCCGATATACGTCGTTAGTGGCTGCTGTGTAAGCAGCTAAGAATGCATCCGGGGCCGGATTAAGGTCCGAGTGGGCCTGGGGCTGAAAAGTAAAAAAACTCGTCGCTTCCATAATTTGAAAATTGCTCTTGTAAAATTTCCCGCCGCCTTCACTGAACATCTCTGACAACCAAAAAAGGTTGTCGCTGGAAAAACGGTGGGCCTATTTTTTATGGTGGACTTGGGGCTTCAGCCCTCTCAGCCCCCCGCTTTAATATGGCCCTGAATGCATCGAATATTCTTCTTTAGGTGCTGTGTATTTCTACGTTAGCGGCCATGGATTTTCACTTTGTTCGACCATGACATCCTCTTATTAATTCGATGTTGTTCTTCACTCTCTCATTTTCTTCTTGTAGGCACTAGGCAGTCTACATGGGTGTTTCTCTGCCTTCCTCTTGCTCTTTTCCCCTCTAATTTTCCGATTATTGCCAAATGCTCCAGGCCCTCCTTCCTCATTATGTGCCCAAAGAAGAAAAGCTGTCTTTTTAATGGTTACCATCGAGTATGCGAAATAATAATTATTACTCGCAATGACACACCCAGAAACCAATTAGACTGCAGTATTGGTCTTAATTTAGAACTCGTGATTTTATATTTAATGCTGTCGTGTTTCGTGTAATATTTTCGTTTTGTATCTGAATTAAGACGATCTATATTCCTTTAGTTATTTATTATTTGATTTGATTTACCTGCCCATTTAATCACCTCGTTTGTAAATTTTTAGAGAGAAACAAGTAAAAATACTGTGTAAACAAATGAAAAATGGGAAATTATCTTCTACACCGTGATCACGAAAATCGGGACCCCCTAGATTAATGAGTATAACTTAACAACCTTTCGACCAATCATGCTGAAATTTTAACTATATTAGGCCTAGGAGACAGTCTCGATCCTCAAAAAATATTTCGCCTCTACGCTGCAGCTGGTACAAGAAAGAAGGACATCACTGGCGCTCGTCTTCTGCGTACTCGTCCGACTTTCACCAAGTCCTTAATGGTATCAGTTGGTGTTTCAGCACTCGGTCGTACAGCTATTCACTTCGTCGAGCCGGGGGTAAAAGTTAACGGACAGTATTACAGAGACGTCCTACTGATGCTGCTTGATGCAGGGACTGCTGCCGGACATCCGAAATTTCTCAGATTATTACACATTCCAACAGGACGGCGCACCGGCACACAGAGCTCAAGAGACAGTTGAACTGTTAGGTAACGAAGCGCCGGACTTCATTCCGCCTACTCTCTGGCCACCCAACAGCCCGGATTTGAATCTGGTGGATTAAAAAATTTGGAGTGTTATGCAGGAACGCGTTCACCGAACGAAAGTCCGTGATATTGAGGACCTGTGACAACGCATCATGCAAGTGTGGGACGAGATTGATCAAGGCATCATTGATGCGTCATTCAAGCAATTGCGTAGGCGTCTTCGTGCGTGTAGTGCAGCAAATGGCGGACCGTTTGAACACAAACTATGAGTGGAATATCGTTAGAACTATCTAAAGTACACGTACTACAACTTTGTTGAATATTACTTGACTTTTCATTGAGTTATATTCATTAATCTAGGGGGTCCCGATTTTCGTGATCACCGTGTATATAAAATATGGATTAGATTAAATAATTATTGTGAGAAAGTCTCAGTATGAAAGAATAATTGAATCTTTTAAAAAGTATTCGACACCATTCTGCATCTGTTGAAATTAGCACAGCAGCGAATAGAAGTCGACAATGAAGACGTCGTGCAAGGAATTTAAATTAATTTGACGAAAGGGAAACGGTAGAGAAGTTACCGGTGCCTCTGGGGACCGTAACAGCGAGGCGGGGCACTGCAGACTGCAACTGATGACCGTTTTCATATAGATGTCGAAGTTTATCTGAACAAAAATGGCTACTTCCTTCGAGCATGCACTTAATTAACGCATACTTCTTAGATACGCGTCCGAGAGACCAGATGTGTATATTCGAAAAGACGCGGAGAGTGGAACAGATGGAAAGAAACCGAAGACTACTTGTAAAGGGAATTCGATCGAACTACTACAAGATGCATTTGCCAATGGTTAAAACAGAATATAGTAAAACAGCTAAAGGGCGAACTTTAAACACGAGTTCTATCATTTAGAACCCGTAAGCAGGGCGCGATTTGCGGGGAGGGGAAGGGAATCTCCCCCCACTGCCCAACTGCATCCCCCTACTGCTACATCCCCCACCACTACATCCCCCACTGCTACAGTTTCCAACAACTACATCCCTCCCCAAGCTCGACATATCCCCCCCCCACTGCTCCAGGTCACAAATCGCAACCTGTCCGTAAGTAGTGTCGAGACAAGAGATTCGCATAATTTGAGTTTCACTAAAGAGCTTTTAAAAGGCATTTTCTAAATTCCTTATCTATCTACGTATTATATTACATATCTGCGTATAGCCATAATCAACGGGTTAGAGAGATCGTGAACAAAAAAGTGTCCACATCAAGACTTTCATCCTGGCATATTTCACTTCGATATTCGAAGAATATAATTATGTGCTACTGCTTATTAAGGAAATATTTTGTCGGCTATTTTCGTTTCTGAATTCAATATAGCTAATATCGTGGAGAAATAATGTATTCAAATTCAAATTCATAGTTAAGAAGTCTGCTGGCTGAACTTCAAATTTCGTATCTTATATATTAAACTATTTCAACCGTTATATCTTATGAATCTATTTCATTTAGGCAGTGTTTATTCTAGGCCTTATTTTTTTGTGTGGGGGGGATTCCCCCAGAGTTTTAAATTCCTCCAAATTTGTATATGTTGGCTTGGGGGAATGGAAATCCTCCCCCCAAAGCTTGGAGAGACAAATCTTGTCCCCTCAAACATTTCAAACTCCCCACAATGTCAAGGTGGCTAGAATAAACACTGCATTTAAGCCTATTAGCAACTTTGCGAGATTAAGAATTCTGCGACAAGACTCAACTAATTTCTTCTCAGAAATTGTCTCTCGTTTCCAGCGACAACAGCTCTGATGAATAATTATTAATCTGATTGATCTGAGAAAAAGCGATCTAGGTCTTACTTTGGACTCGGAGAGCCATGAATGATTTTCCGCACTCTGCGACAGTGTCCATCTTTAATTAAGCGTTCAACGCCAATAATTCTTTCTAAAATCGAATCAGTTGATGAGAGATCTAGAGCCGCCTTCTGTAGGCGGCGTTCAATTTGAACAAAATGGTTTCAGAGAATCGAAGAAAGTTGACCGCACATCGTGCATAGTCAGACTGTCATTCATACGCACAGAGCAACACACACACACACACGCACAATTACATATATGCATATATATATATATATATATATATAAGAACTATCTTACTGTATATATTTATATATATAATTATATATATAAGTTAGTTCTCTTTTATAGCCTCGTACTTGGAAAAGTGTCGTTGATGTCGATGCTCTCACGGAGGGCGCGCGAAATGACCGTCTGCTCAGCTAATGGTCGAATGCGTTTGATTGAAAATCAAGCGAAATGCTTCATTTGACGCATCAAACGTCGTCGTCGTCGTCGTCGTCATCTGCCAGCGAAGTGCTTCTCTGACCACCAGAGGGCGTCGCACTGCTGCTGCTGCTGCTGTCGCTGCTGCTGCTGCTGCTGCTGCTGCTGCTGCTGTGTGGGCCTTCGATTTCCATTCACTCGACCGTCGTCTCACGCAGTCGATGGAGTGAAAGCGTTAACTGTTAAGGAAAAGGACTTATTCGTGCACTTTGCTGTGATCAGGTTTAAGAAGAGGAGTAGGAGGAGGAGGAGGAAGAAAGAAGAAAAAGGCGTGGCTGGTTTTACTATTCGATGCTCCTAGGTTTCCAAAACTTGTGCAATGCATATATAGTATAATTCTTTTATTATTATGAATTCTGCGTTTGCAAGCGTTCAGGGACCGACTTGAACAGTATTCTGAATTTTAGAGGTAAGTAAACGATTCACAGCTATAACGTTTTCATCACCTGAGATGATATGATAGCAACCGGTATCATTTATGCCAATATCTCTATATCGAACGGCGAATCTTAAGATAGACGCAAATTGTTAGAGCAATGTGAAATTTCGTGTTGGTAAAACTTGGCAGTTAAGAGACAATGATGCAAACTGCAGGAGCATCATCAGAAAGAGCATTTTCTGCGATGAAACGAATGAATATGAGCTCTTTTGACACACAGTCGACGTTTTCAGTCTTCGTTTCTATTGTTAGCTTCGTACAGGAGCTTCAAAATCACATTCTAGAGAAACCGCGCAGGCTTCAGTGAGTCACTCTAGAACCGTCTATCGTATCGATTATTGCCATGGTTATTTTTAGAATTATCAATTTGGAGGTGTCGGTAAATTCTGGGAGTCCCCTGCCCAAAAAAGTATGACACGCAAAAAGGTCATTCTATAGCTGAATTTGGGGTGTCGGTCTCCAATTGGAAGTATGTTGGGGTGGGGGTGTTGGGGGGGGGGGTGCAAAAATATCCCTGAAGATTGTCATGCATTTATCGTCGTCTTTAGTACTATCACATCTATAGAGCTAAATTACGTCATCTGTTTTTCAGTCTGTCTTGCTGTTTCCCCACGCCCACTCTGACTGATCTCTGGAATTGACCTTGCCCGGCTGACCACTAAACTTCGGCTACAGCTACTTCAACGGTAGATTAAGCACGTAAGAATAAACAGCTATACCACGGTTCCAGATTTCTATAGCTCTATAAGAAATTCACGAGATTTTACTTACCTACATACATATTATTTCAGTTTTGACTTTGGCTGACATTTTAAAATTATTCTTCTGAACACAAAAAGAGAAAAGAATCACTTCTGTCAATCAGTGGCGGCTCCACAGGGAGACCCCGGGGGCCCGTGCCCCCTATTGAATGCCTGCCCCCCCTGTTGGGACCCCATACTTAATACTACATACCTAACAAACAACAAATGGTTGCCCCATGATTAGAAGTTGCCACCACAACGGCCCCCACTTGCCAAATCCTGGAGCTGCCACTGCTGTCAATCCTTGATCCTAGTTTTTTCCTGGACAAATTCAGACCATCGTCCGAGTATAAAGAGATCGCTCAGCCACGCTCTCATCTTTACTTTCTCCTAATTGGTCATCGTCGTAGTATTATCGCCACGAATAATAAGCCAGTCACCAGTGGCGGTGCCACGTGGGGGATGAGTGGGGGAAGCATCCTTCCACCGGACTTTTTTGCTTGTGAAACCTAGTTTTGGGTAAAAGTCTAGTAAAACTACGAGGAAAAGCTGCGGATGACCTTTTCTTTTCGTTTTTGCTTGTCAACCTATTTTTTCGGTTAAAGTGTAGCAAATCGGGGATAAAATTCCCTTTTGTCAGTCTTTTCCGGCAAAGTTTATTGATTTTTTCCTCCTATTTTATCCACCCCGCCACCAACTCCCTATGAATTCGTTTCATCCCCTCCCCCCACCAAGAAATCCTGGAACTTCCACTGTCATGCACTGCATATTACAGTATGTAGTCTCTGTGATT
>CM030835.1:5788315-5790815 GCA_018105865.1 Metaphire vulgaris | reverse complement strand
ATAATAATAAAATAATAATTTATTGACTATCTATTGGTGTAGTCGACGTCATTTCATCTTTTTGAAGCTTGTGTGAGTGACTATTTCAATTGCGAGATTTATGAATCAGTTATGGTGTGTTTTGCATTCTGCTGTTCAAGTATCGCTTCGAAGGGCAACGATATTCCCGATGATCAGTTTGGTCCTTTCGTTTTCCGCTCAAATGCTGTGTCTTCTCATCTTCTGCAACTGCAATCCATTCAGGACGACGACGACTCTCGTCTCAAGTGTTCTCTTCATCACATCAGGTAAATCATCTACAAGGTAACTCATCTCAGGTAGCCTAACTCATTTCAGATTAACAGACTGGCTAGATCACGTGCTCTAACCAGAGTCGAATCTAACTGAGGTTATAATATAATATCAATGATTATAATGATTGACGACACGAATTGCGTGACTACAGATAAAACGGAGAGGTATTTGGACTGCGTCATGTCATCACTGTTGACACTGATTTATTACAATCAATCCTGTTTCAGTGAGTGACAACGAAATTATCTCACGCGACAGAGTAAGGCCTCTATGGTGCCCAACACATGGGCGTAAAACACGGGTGGACGGCGGGGGACGGTCCCCCAATAATTAGTTAGAGGGGGACAGAGTATCAATTATCCCCCAATGTTTTGTGCCTTAAGCTAAACTCTGATAAAACCACTCACTGAGGATGACCTTTTTTGCTCGTCAAGACTTTTTGGTGATGAAAAGGGGGTCTGACCTGACTTCATGAACGATTTTATCCCCCCTCCCCCAATGTTGACGCCAGGTTTACGCCACTGGCCCAACAGTCCGCTGTGCCATGCATTAAAAATAAATAAATTAAGAAATTAAGAGAATTATAGATTTTTCACGGCGAGCTTTCCTCTACGAATTTAGAAAATTAAATTGCGAGTCGTTTGACGGCGTGCCACTTTATTCGTTCGATCAGGGCTCATTCTCTTCGTCGGCATCGTCATCTACATCGCCGCCGTCACCGCAGAAGCGACGAATCGCGCCAAGTCGAACGGCGAAGAAGACGCCGGCGTCGTGACGTTCGCCTACAGCTACGGCCCGTCCCTGACGCTGGCCGTCGCCTCGTTCTTCGCCTCCGAAGTGTCCGGGGTCCTAGCCATTCACCTGTTCGTGTCTCTCCGTCGTCAGACCAAACCGGACAGACCCCCACCTGCAGCATCAGCAGCGCGCAGGAGACGACGCTGCCGCCGTCAGGAGGTCCCTCGATGGCGGCGGCGGCGACGGCGACGGTGAAGACCGGTGGAGACGGTGTCTTCCCAGGCGCCGCGTCTCTCCGCTTCGAACCGTTCCTGCGTAGCAGTGACCCTCGTTCTAATCCCTCGAATCCGTCCAAAGCAGACATCGTCAAATCGCCGTCATCGCCTGTAGATTTCTCTGTTCGTTTTACGTCCGTCTGATATGCGCTACTTCGATATGGATTTGAGCAATGTCGAATAGACAATTGGCGCTATATAAGTGGCCAGATATTATGACATACATGCCAAAAATCGTGCAACAAAAGGACAGACCCGTAACTAGGTCGCGGCTGCTGGGGCGGCGCCACGCGGCCTCCAAGGGTCCAGGGGCCTTCGTGAAGTATACGGGGAATATATAAAAATATTATGCGCTGTGTTTGTTGAGGAATCTGATAGTTAAAACTGATTTACGAACGTCAATATCTGCCATCCAGCGTTTCTTTTTAGGCCTGTTAGGAGATTTCCCCTCCCCAAAAAATCCTTAAAATCCCCCAAATTATGGCTTTGTAACTTTTTTGCATCGAACTGTGCCTCTTTCCCTCCAGTCAAGTCAATTGCCCCCTCAAGGGCCTGGTGTATGCAGGATAAAACACTGCTTCCATCGAACAGCGCCTTTATGATCCAGCAAAAACATTAATGGCAATGGACATAATGCTTTTGCTATATCATAAAAGTCTGTTGATATTCCAAATTTTAAATTTTCTCTTTGATTTCTGCTTTTTAACATCTGTCGTATTATTATATGCAATGTTTGATAAACTTGCGAAAGGTCTTTTTTATATAATGATGTGACTATAATCATTATTGTATGTTCTGCAATAACGGCTGATGCTACAGGCATCATTATATAATGGCGCTATAGATTTGAATGACTGATTGATTCATATAAAGGAGAGAATCGGAGTTACTCAATAGCTGCTTTGTGACAAAACTTTGTGACCTTTAGAAATTTTTTATGATGAAGAGTAGATTTTTGAAAGACTGTGTAGAGGACCTAAATGTTTGGAATGGCTGATAAGTGTCGCATTTCGAGCGCTGTATAATAAAAGTGAGACGAACAGTATTGACAATACTTGCAACATTTTACAGTAATGATGATGACGGGGAATCAAGAAAATCTGATTCTAATTCGAGTGTAATGTGCCCTTGTTTCTGACATTTGGCAATATGGCGCACACGAAATTGTCAGTTTAATAATCGTAATAATAATCGTA
>CM030835.1:5720815-5783315 GCA_018105865.1 Metaphire vulgaris | reverse complement strand
AAGAAAACGATGGTCGTGTTGCGTGTCATAACTTCTTGTGCTCCGGGGGCATAAGAGGTTCCCCGATTGCAGCAGATAGGGGAAGACCGTGTGTCGTTAAGAACACGACGCTGTGCAGCGTAAGGAATCGATGCGTGTAATTCGATAATTTCGACACACAAGTGTAATGGTCTTCGCCGCTCTCCGCCCCCACCCACCCCGCCCTTATGCCTGGAGGAAGGAAGGAAGGACATTTATCTCGAGTGACAACATACTGTCAGTCAATGAGTGCGGCGATCCGTCGCGCATATCAGATAATCTCGTTTCTGCTCGCATCGTTTCTCCTGCGCGTTATATATTCTGGCATCATTTTTATCATCATCATCATCATCATCATCATCATCATCATCATCATCATCATCATCATCATCATCATCATCATCATCATCATCATCATCATCATCATCATCATCATCTCATAGGTTTATCCCGCTTATTAGAGACTTACTTTAGAGACATCTTATTCAGAGTCTTCTTACATATACTATACTGTATATATGTATATATAATATCACATTTATGCAGTATATATATATATAGGTCTTTTTAAATAGTGCTGTCAGTAGTCTACTTATATAGCGCAAAATACGGGTGCAATAAAATATTCACGCTAGAATTTCTGAAAGATTTATTTCAGCCGAGCTCCGCACGCAATGGACGTTCCGGTCATTCGAGATTGCACTGGGAACCGCAGCTGTCACTCGCATGACGAAGCGTAATGTCACCTGCCACACGTTTCGTGATGCATATATGGCAGGTGTCATGCATGACGAACAAGATGCGGTTTCTCTCGGACTATACAAAACACTTTCGAGAAAAATTTGCAGGCTTTGAATAAAAGTGTCGAACAGAAGAAAACAGTGAAAAATTGTGGAAGGATTTGCGTCGGAAAAGAAACCGCTGTTATTACCACACGCGGACTGACCATCGTACAGATATATTTTACACCCCTAACACCCCCAACATCCCACCCAAATTTGAGACCGACACCTCCCCCCAACACTCTCCCTAATTTCAGCTATGGGATGACCTTTTTTGCCTGTCAGACTTTTTTGCAGGGGACCCCCAGAATCTGCCGACACCCCCCAAATCGATAATCCTAGAAATAACCCTGCCATCGCATATGATAGAAATTAACATTTTGCATCGATTTCGGTAATTTATAACTTATAGGCGAAAGTCTCCTACGACATTTAAGACTCACGAGAGTTTTTCTATATGAAAGATTTATTTTATTTTTTATCTGTGCAGAAATTAATAATTTTGTTTGAATTTGTTTCACTGCAAATTTTCTTTTGATAATTACAAATTATCAGAAGGACCTACAATGCATGAACTGGTCGATTTTTCAAGAAATCTGCAAGAAGAGAGGCGCGGTAACTCCCACCCAAACATTTGCAACTATAGTGAGGGTCAGATTCGAAAATTTTCATATTTCTGCTCCCACTAGGGCTTGCCCTCAACTGACAAGGGTAATACCTCCAATGACCCAGGAACAAACATAAGTGTCTGCAGGTTTAATCCATCTCGTATTTAGCATATTTGCTCTTATGAGAATAATTCGTATTTTTCCTTTCCCAGTTATCATCATAAGTGTTTGCCTGTGTCTAGCCAAGTCAAAGTTTAACCAAAATATTGTTAGAATTTTCAAAATACTGTTAAATTGAAGGTTTAGCAAATATGGTGAGTCTGACACTATTCTCAGTGGCGGCTCCAGGATTTGGCAAGTGGGTGCCGTTGGGGTGGCAACTTCTAATCATGGGGGGCCAACCATTTGTTGTTAGGTATGTAGTATTAAGTATAGGGTCCCAACAGGGGCACTGGGGCAGGAACTCAATAGGGGCATGGGCCCCCGGGTCCCCCTGTGAGCCGCCGCCACTGACTATTCCGACCTCCTTTGGACATGTAGATTTCCTCTGAGATGGGAACGCAGTTCTCCTGCAGGACAGTCGTCCTCGTCGTCTGATTGTGAGGAGTCGTTATCAACCACATTCCCACCGGAACGTTGGTCCCGAGGATGTAGTGACCAAGAAACTCCGCTTCCTCTACACAGTATTCGGTCAAATCGAATTTTTGATACCCTGATCAAGGCTACTGCTGCTGCTGCTGCGTATGCGGTTTATACTTCTAAGAATACGTTCAAACTGCGTCACTGCTGCGACTCGTTGGCGTATTGTACTTGGTTATAAAATGGAGACCTGAAAATTGCTGACCTATCGGCGTCACATTTGCTCGAGTTGGTCGTTAAAATGCGCGGCTCGGTTTTGATGAGTTTCACTAGACAAACTATAATGATAAGTTACCTATCAAAGCAGTAATATAGGTCTATATGCGGTTTATAGAGACACGTGGATTTATTCATCTTCAACAAGGGCCCTGCAGATTTTCCATCTCACTAGAGGGCCAGTAAGTTATGCATGCTATGACTTGTCTGCACTCTACTGTAGATTTATAATGACCAATATCTCCATCTATAAGTATGCTAGCGGAAAGGCAACGTAAAGAGTGATGATACCTGGTAAACACATTCTGTGCATCACTTCATCTGTTCGAATCTGGTAGCAGCCGTCTTCGTTAACGATATACTTGTATCCCTAAACAGGAATTTTTATAGCACTAGTTTACTTTTCACATTTAGGCTTGTGTTTAGACCTAACGGAAGTCACCAATAGACTGAACAAGATCAGGCACTGAATATTGCTCCTCAGTCGTCGTCGTCATCATTGTCGTCGTCGTCGTCGTTGGTAATAAGAAGACGTTTCCTTTCTTATCTCGTTTTTCCATGACCTCGGTGCGGTGTTCTGATTAGAACTGGGATCGAAGTCTTTGGCTCCGGTTGATTAATGAAGCGAATAGATAGCTAAAGTTACGTCCGCCGACGAAATCTTTGGACGACAAAATTAAGCCCCGTTTTCAAAATGAAAGAATTATATGAGAGAAAAATGAGCTGAGTTTACAGACCGAATTTTCAATTGGCTAAGATGAAAGACCTATAGTACGATAGAATTGTCCACCAAAAACTTTATGGTTCGAGTTATATTGGAAGAGAGAACTTTCATGATTAGAAACTATAAGATAGCCGAAGATAAAATCGGTACAGTGAGTTTAACATTCATCTGCAATAATAATAACAATAGGAAAAGTAATCGCCTACAATAATACTGGAATCGATCAAATTTAAGCCATTTTGTAACAGACCTACATCACTAAACAGTTAAGCAAACCCAGTCTCGAATATAGACCTATGATACAGCATTGGAATTTATGTATTCAGTAGAAGATAAAAGCTACGAAGGGAACATTTTTAGCGATATTTCAGCGATGAAATCTCAGAGCTTAAATTTTACCAGACAGATTCAACAGTGAAATATTAAAATCAAACTAAAACTCACGACAAATCATGACAAGTCATTAATTCCACATTTTGCCGTCTGAATTTAGTCATAAGAAAATTTAAGAGGCAAAAACGAAGAGGCTAATTGGCGGAAATAGTCGTTGAAAATTTTGAGTATGTTCAAAGTTTGGAGTGACTGCAAACTCACGTGACCAAGTGAAGGTTTAGTATCACTGGGAGAGGTGACGGAGACTTGGGTAAACGTGCTCTATGAGTAGTTATGGCCAGCTGAAGTAGAGTGAAGTTAGACTATGTGATTAGATCATCAGAGTGAAAATTAGTTGAGTTCACATTCGTCGGATGACCGTAGTACAGTATGTGCATGCAGTAGCACATAACACCACACAATATAACAACTTTAGACGCAAACTTAAAGCATGTTAACCCAGGGGCGGTTCCACGTTGGGGATGACTGGGGATGCATCCCCACCGAGCTTATTTTTGCTTGTCAGGGTTTCAGGGGGGTTTACCGGTACAAGAGCTGATGTAGCGCAAAGTGCTATTGTGATTTATAAGTGTAATGCAGCAAAAAGCCCCGAGAACATTTGTCTAAGTCTCTAGTTTAATCTGTGACCATCGTCTCTATATTTATATTTAATTTTGCACCAGAATCAAAAACGATGTTGCATATTTGCTGAATCGATTTACTGTGTGACTTTGAAAGCTTTCGTGTGTCGTTTCTTCCATCGTCTCTCTCAGCTTCACGCGCTTTTCCGTCCGTTTAGCCTATAGCCTACCCACCCCTTGCTATCGCCCTCGTCTATTTGACTTTGCCAGGCTTTCATTTTACGTGAAATGGGATCCACAGTGCACATCAAAGGTTTCGAGGACGGATGGCAATTGGTTACGTGTAAATTGCATCGCAAGCAAAGAAGGCATTTAACGGAAGAAGACGACGACGGTTCTGGCAAATTTCCGTGCGTAAGAAGAAAAAAAACTTATTCCGCCAGAAACCGGTCAGCAGCAACTGTACGGGAATTCGACGTTACCAATTTCGCGGAAATTGGCTCAAGTTTAAACCAACAGAGAGGAAAAACGCCGAATCCTCAATTACTCGGGGGAGAGCAGTGACCGTTTGCTTCCAATCCTAATTGTCTGCATGGAGCAGTGCGTCCCAACCTGTGTGCCGCGGCACAAAAGTGTGCCGCAGCAACTTTAGAAGTGTGCCGCGGCAAATGTTCGACAGTTTTTTTTAGCTCATATAGGCTAAATAAGTTGACAACTTTGTTTTCTTTGTTTGGCTTGTCAGTTTGGGAAAAGGGAGAGATCACGAACACAGATGAGCATGGGCGCAAACCTGGTCAGAAAAACGGTCGTGTCCTAAATTTTTTCTCAGGTGATGGCCTTGCTTTTCTTAGCTTTTTGACTTAAAATTTCTTAAGTGTGGTGATGACTTTTTTGCTGTTTTGGTGTTCCATCGGTTGAGGCTCCTGTGCATTATGAAATGGCGCCATAGAAGTTTAAGATTAGATCAAATATTTAGATTAGATTCAAAGACACGTATCTTCTCTTGCTAGAGAAGATCCAGTATGATGTCTTTCTCGATATCCTCTCGAGTCTAGTTCACCTTCAGCTTTATTGCTCCACATTTCAAATTGTATTAATAGCGCGTGACGGATTTTTTGAAAGACATTAATAAGACCAGCGATTATTCACCATGACCAAATCAGCTTTTGCAGAGCTAAAACAAACACACTCGCCACGCACGTCGAGCGTTGCACTAAATAATTCCCTTCTGTGAGAACGTCTTGAAGCCAGATTGTGAATTCACAAGACGCGTGCTGCAGAATGGCTTATTTTTCACTTCAAAACTACCCCTAGCGGTTGATGGCACCCATTGGCGTAGCTACGGGGGCCCGGCCACCTATTCGATCCGGGATCGGTCGTGAGATTCGTCCAAAACCGGTGAGTAGTTGGATTGGTGGGCGGGGTAGGTACTAGGTAGGAGTAGAATTATATCGAGGAAAATGCACCAGACAGCAGACTTTAATTAAAGCGCTTGAGACAATGACATTTTTGGCGAAAAAATGTCGAGGTGCCCCCTATTCTGGAATCCTGGCTACGCCACTGATGGCGCCAAGTGTGCGAAAGGTTAATGGCCGCTTTTAAGAATTATCTATGACCTTTTTCGCAGGATCAAAGCTTCGAACGCGACGCATCTGGGACTCTAGGCCCTAAGGTCCTGCGATTCTCCAAAAGTCTTAACGTCGACGTAATACGCTTGCGCTATTCATTGTCATTTGAATATTTAAATTGCTCAAGTGTGTTTCATTCGATTAAAGAAATATAATGATATAAAGAGAGCTGTTCACCTGCAGATTTCTCGATTCTAGGAGCAAGGACAGAGCAACGAACTCCTGGTGTTCTAGAAATGCTCATATTTTCATATTTTGTGAGAAATTTTGTCCGTATTTAGGGGACATATAAGTTCAACTTTTGTCAACATTATTTCGTTTCCATGTTAACAAATGAACAACAGCGCTTTGTCGTAACATTTTTCATGACCTGGAGATCTTATTTTAAAAAAACTACATAAAGTCTTGGTCTCCAGTTCCATGTTTATTTTCGTGCACTTCTGCATTTTTAAAATAAGTCATTGTGTATGAATCGACTCAAGGCTGGAGTGCAATGCATATTCGAGTGAAGTCGAATGACACTGAAATCTCTGTGTTATCTCCTCTGATTCACTTCCAATAAAGACAATCGACTGATTAACTATACTGTAAATGCTTGCAACGATGAGTTATTTATCATTTCAGTATATCGTCGCGGGCCACCATTTCACGCCTTTTGGCGGGCCGGCCGTGGCCCGCAGACCGTTCATTTGAATGTACCGTTCTAGAGGTTTTAAGTCTTTGCGTGGAGCGAGCCTGCCTTTCCGCTTCCGCTGTCAGCGCGCTCGCTGAGGTACAAGGGCAAAGATCTCGGCATATTCGTGTTACGCAATTTCGATTCTAATCCCCGATTTCCTTCGTAAAGTCCCGATGACGCAACAACCTCAATCCCGTCAAAGTGCTGTCGGCTCTGCATCTAATCAGCGCTATCATGCTTCGGTTTCACAGTATCATTGCCTGCAGAGGCTCTGGCAATCGCCGATGAAATCCAGCAAACAAATAGCATTTTCGCACATCGCGAGAGAGATAGAGAGAGGGGATGATGGGGGCATATCCCATTGTCTTTTGTAAATGTTTCCACGTTGCGGCAGCATCAGCAGCAGCAGCAGCTACGGCGGCCACGATATTCACGATAAACGGGCGTCGTCTGGACGGACGGGGGCTTGGGGCAACGTTGACGGCGATTTGATGAATGATTGCCATGCATAGTTAAAGGCCCCGTCGCTCGCGTGTGAGAAGAGGAATTTATTGTTAGCGCTGCTAAGGACGCTCTCTCTCTCTTATTCGCTTCGTTTCGTCGAATCGGCAAAAATGTCGTTGCCAAGACAACGGGTTTGCCGCGGGAAAAACGGCGATTCGGCCGCCGGACAAGAAAAGGAATTCGTAAACATACGACGACCAATCATTCGAAGAAACGACATTCGAGACCTTCGTCGCGTAATGGTCGTATGAATCCCTGCAAACCAAGAGTAGGGTAACTAGAGGAAACCGCACTCGATCATTCAGCAAAAGAGTTTACGACGAAAACAAGAAATAAAGACGGAAAATGCAACGCAAAGGCATACACCGAGGATATAAACAATACAGAATACACAATCAACAACAAGCATAGGAAAACGTATCGCTGTACAATCGCAACATTTCATACAAAAAGAATTAAACGAATGAGGATTGCGTAGAAAACTGTAGACTCATAGGATGCTCCTTGAATCAAACGCAAAATCCCTCATATAGGCACTAAGCAGGACAGAAGCTCTGAAGATTAGATTAAGAAGAACAGCACTGTTAACAATTAGTGCACAGTATAATTTTTTGTTGGTTATATTGAGGGCAATTGTAACGATGGTGATTTTGATAGCGGTAGGCCTAATTATATTATTACAAATTTAGCAATGCTTTTATAATTCCATTTCTGAACTCGTCTGTTCCTTTTATCGTTGTAAAATGACGTCATCACGTGCTACATAAATACAAGACTCGCGCGATACTTAGGCCTACTCATTTTGGTGTGGGGGGGGGATAATCTGAGGTATCATAGCAGGTCAGTGATATGACTTTTAAGGAAAAAGCTGACATATCTAAGACCCGAGTGTCGTGTCAGAGGTCTGGAAAAAGGTCGACGAGGCGTGGTTGTCTTGTCCAATTAGCCTTCCATTTATATCGGGTGCCGCTGCTGCTGTTGCCGCTGCTTTTGCTAATCTTAAGCTACAGACGATCGATGGATCGACCGTTGGTTGCACTTGGAAATGTCGCTCGCGCAGTCGCTCGGAATCGATTTTACAATCGTCAATTTCCTTCGGTCTTGTTTCCCTCGAGGTATCACAGGTCTTATTAAACTCGTCGTCTGGTGAAAATTACTACCCAGGTGAGTGAGAGAGGGAGAGAGGCAGGGACAGAGACAGACAGGATAGACGGAAAGAGACATGGAGAGACAAAGAGAGATAGAGGGGAGAGAGAGAGTAAAAGAGAGACAGGTTGTCGGCTATTCCTTATTAATTTTTTCAACTTTGAAATTGTAGCGAAGGTTTGGCAGAGACAGACAGAGACAGAAACAGATAGACAGAGATAGAGAGAGAGAGAGAGAGAGAGAGAGAGAGAGATAGAGAGACAGAGATAGAGATAGAGATAGAGGAGAAACGAGTAGAAGAGAGACAGGGTGTCGGCTATTCCTTATATTAATTTTTCAACTTTGAAATTGTAGCGAAGGTGATTCGGTCATATCCTGTCGTTGTTTACGTTCTGTCGATTGAAATACCGAATCCTGTTTGCCCATTTAGAGATGGACAGAAAATTGTCGCCGACTACTTGTGTGTAAATCAACCTCTTGACACGGTCGCTCGTAAGTGCCTTACGCTTTTAGTGACCAACCTTTTAGCCGTCACTTTGAGGAGTGTCTGAAGAGTTGTCAGGCACGCCATAGTCACAAGTTGTCGGCATTTTCACGCGTCAAACAGAGAAACAGGAAATGATCCATTTCACAAAAGTTCCTCTCTACTACGATGATTTATTATATATTTTATTCATTCTGAGAATAATTGCATATTGCTCGCATAAATAGAACGCATAGAGATCTCATATGTGCTTGAGTCCATCATAACAATAATTTTTAAAGTGGTTCAGGGGGTTTGCCCGGTATGAGAACCACTGTTGTACCCTTCCAATCTAGTATCCTACATAGGCCTACTACAGAGGTTTATTTTGAAATCATTCACACTCATAGCCATGACTATCTTCTCATCCAATTCATTCCATCTGTTCACAACTCTTGCACTAAAACAGGTGCTGTTTTTATCCCCCAGCCAGTTTCTTAAACAGTTTCATGTTGCTTTACAATATCTGACTGTTTCCACAGTGCAGTTAATGTTTCATAATATGCGCGTGTTCTTTAGGCTATAAATTTCAAACAAGGCAATTAGAAATCCAGGCAAATAAATCGATCAAATCATGGAACTGTTACAGTTCGACGATGATCATTTAGCGTAATTCTTGACTAGAGTAAACTATTGTAAATATTACTTGGACCTGGCGAGAGGTTACGATGCACTGACGTAAGTTTTGATGCAGCAATCGGCAATTTACAAATCGCTGAAGGTTTTTAAAATAAATTCTTTGGTTAAAAGTTTAGTCTTTGCTTAAGTTTCCTATGCACCAACAGCATCGCTTAAGCAAATCTGGAAAACAGTTTTGAAAATTCTTCTTAAGGCTGAGAGCGCTTGATTAAGTAAGTAAGTAAGTAAACACAAAATTTCTATATATGATTAGGAATAATCTTGAAATGATTGCCACTAGTCACATATGACTTTTGGTTACTGGCCAATAGACGAGTTCGCCATTTGGATTATAGGCTAATTCTAGAAAACGAAAACACCAAGAAACGAGGAGGGTCGAGTGACGCGGGGAAAGAGCGACACCTACCTGACGGTAATCGGCCAGGGCCCTTTTCCCGGTGCCTATGTCGGTCATGGCGCAGCGGCGGTTGACGTAATCGTAATGGACCCGGATGCTGCTTTCCAGGGTCTCCGTCTTCTCGTCCTTCGTGTCGAATTCCCTTTCGACGGACGACAGGACGCCTTCCCACTGATCGGGAACGCATCGACAGGACCCACGCTCTCCGCCTCCTCCGCCGCCGCCGCCGCCGACGACGCCTCCGCGCGCCAGCGACCCGCAGACGGCCACGGCCAGGACGACCGAGACGAAGTGAAGCTTACGTAGGACCCTTCTTTCCATCGCGTCCTCTCTTTCTCGTCTCGGTGCAATCTCTTTTGACGGTGTGCGGCGAGACGAAGGAACCGGACGGAGACTGGCCTGCTGTTCTTTCCGCTTGTGCTTGCTCCCGGGGACTGTGAAGCTACCGACTTCCGGCGATCGACGGGCGATTGTGGCGACGGTGAGCGAAGCGCCCGCCGGTGACAGTCCTTGGCCGGGCGGCCGATGCGCCTAGTGTAGGCCTATAGAGCGTCGACGCAGGGTAGACCCACTGCGGCTCATTTGACTGACCAACAGTTTTCAGATTCTTACCTCTATTCTTCAGTTCTTTTTACTATCAGGATTTAGGAAAAGAATTTGCCATCACCGGTTGGAACGATTCGCTTTGATCGTAAAATATCTGTCACAGAGTTGTTTTTTAGGATTATCAATTTGGGGGCGTCGGTAAATTTTGTGGGTCTCCTGTCAAAAAAAGTCTGACAAACAAGAAAGGTAATTCCATAGCTGAAATTTGGGGTGTTGGGGCGTGTCGGTCTCGAATTTTAGGTGTTGGGGGTGTTAGGGGGGTGTAAAAATACCCCTGATCTGTCACTGTCATCGTAAAATGAGTATTGAAGTCAATCTCATCATAAAAGTCAGAATTAACATATCGCTGTTCCTTTGTCTTCTTATTGAACAATGTTGTGTTGATTTCTTAATTGGCTAATGTACCGGTATTTGCGCAACGCCTGAATGAAAAATGCAATAATGCGAACAACAGTAATATTGCTGAGCCGATTTCAACTGCGCAAGGACGTAGCTAGGCATAGGCTTGGGGGGGCTTGAGCCCCTCCAAACATGAAGCTAGCCCACCCAAATGAATTCAAGACCATATGGTGTTGCGGGCTCAAAAGTTTTGTTGGTGCAGTTAGTGCAGTCTTGAGTGATCAGCACCCATGGCTGTAACTGCTCTATTTCGAATGCTGTAGATCGAAATTGAGAAAGATATTGATTATTCTTGCAAAGGTAAAAGCAGTGAAGAAGGAACAAGAGGAAAATGTGGATTTTGTCGGAGAATTTTTTCAAATCGATTAGATTTTTCGATATCAAGGCCCTATAAACCCTCTATTCAACAGACCTCCAATAGGCTTCTCTAACAGAGCGAATTAATTATAAAACTTGTTTTTGATGTCTATAAGACCTGTTGTATAGTGAACCAGATATCTTAATACACGACTCTTCCCCCTATCGTTCTACTAGCCATTCCACAAGATATTTGACAGGACTTTCATTTAGTTGATGTCCCTCGTTCCCGTACAGTCAATGACATTAGTGTGCTGTATGAAGTGGCTGTAGGTGCTCTTATTTGGAACGCTGTAGATCGAAATTGAGAAAGATATTATTGATTATTCTTGCAAAGGTAAAAGCAGTGAAGATGGAACAAAGGGAAAATGTGGATTTTGTCGAAGAATTTCTTCAAATCGATTAGATTTTTCAATATCAAGGCCCTATAAACCCTCTATTCAACAGTCCTCCAATTGGTTTCTCTCACACAGTGAATAACTATATTATAAAACTTGAGATGGAATATATGGACACTCCTGGAATTATTTGACGCAACAAAGACTGGGACACAAGAATATGTGGTTTTAGTTCGTTTCAATCTCCTCAGAATTTTCTGTATATCTATAGCTTGCTGTATTTCCATAGGTTGACCATTTTGTGGCATTTTGAATGCTCTAGAATAAAATTGAGATGGAATATATGGACACTCCTGGAATTACTTGACGCAACAAAGAGGGGGACACAAGAATATGTGGTTTTAATTCGTTTCAATTTCCTCAGAATTTTCTGTATATATATAGCTTGCTGTATTTCCATAGGTTGACCATTTTGTGGCATTTCACGCTCTAGAATAAAATTGAGATGGAATATATGGACAATCCTGGAAATAGTTGACTCATTAAAGATGGGCATAAAATATGTGGCTTTAATTCATTTCAATCTCCTCTGAATTTTTGTATATCTATAGCTTGCTGTATTTCCATAGGCTCACCATTTTGTGGCATTTCTCTCAACGCTCTAGAATAAAATTGAGATGGAATATATGGACACTCCTGGAATTATTTGACACAACAAAGAGGGGGACACAAGAATATGAGGTTTTAATTCATTTCAATCTCCTCTGAATTTTTGTATATCTATAGCTTGCTGTATTTCCATAGGTTCACCCTATAAACCCTCTATTCAACAGTCCTTCAATTGGTTTCTCTCACACAGTGAATAACTATATTATAAAACTTGTTTTTGATGGCTATAAAACCTGTTGTGTAGGCCTATAATGAACCAGATATCTTAAGACACGACTCTTCCCCTATCGCTCTACTAGCCATTCCACAAGATATAATCGGCAGGACTTTCATTTAGTTGATGTCCCTCGTTCCCGTACAGTCAATGACATTAGTGTGCTGTATGAAGTGGCTGTAGGTGCTCTTATTTCGAACGCTGTAGATCGAAATTGAGAAAGATATTATTGATTATTCTTGCAAAGGTAAAAGCAGTGAAGATGGAACAATAGGAAAATGTGGATTTTGTCGGAGAATTTCTTCAAATCGATTAGATTTTTCGATATCAAGGCCCTATAATCCCTCTATTCAACAGTCCTGCAATTGGTTTCTCTCACACAGTGAATAACTATATTATAAAAACTTGAGATGGAATATATGGACACTCCTGGAAATATTTGACGCAACAAAGACGGGGACACAAGAATATGTGGTTTTAATTCGTTTCAATCTCTTCAGAATTTTCTGTATATCTATAGCTTGCTGTATTTCCATAGGTTGACCATTTTGTGGCATTTGAATGCTCTAGAATAAAATTGAGATGGAATATATGGACACTCCTGGAATTATTTGACGCAACAAAGAGGGGGACACAAGAATATGTGGTTTTAATTGTTTCAATTTCCTCAGAATTTTTGTATATATATAGCTTGCTGTATTTCCATAGGTTGACCATTTTGTGGCATTTTGAATGCTCTAGAATAAAATTGAGATGGAATATATGGACACTCCTGGAATTATTTGACGCAACAAAGAGGGGACACAAGAATATGTGGTTTTAATTGTTTCAATTTCCTCAGAATTTTCTGTATATATATAGCTTGATGTATTTCCATAGGCTCACCATTTTGTGGCATTTCGAACGCTCTAGAATAAAATTGAGATGGAATATATGGACACTCCTGGAATTATTTGACACAACAAAGGAGGACACAAGAATATAAGGTTTTAATTCATTTCAATCTCCTCTGAATTTTTGTATATCTATAGCTTGCTGTACTTCCATAGGTTCACCCTATAAAACATCTATTCAACAGTCCTTCAATTGGTTTCTCTCACACAGTGAATAACTATATTATAAAACTTGTTTTTGATGGCTATAAAACCTGTTGTGTAGGCCTATAATGAACCAGATATCTTAAGACACACTCTTCCCCTATCGCTCTACTAGCCATTCCACAAGATATTCGGCAGGACTTTCATTTAGTTGATGTCCTCGTTCCTGTACAGTCAATGACATTAGTGTGCTGTATGAAGTGGCTGTAGGTGCTCTTATTTCGAACGCTGTAGATCGAAATTGAGAAAGATATTATTGATTATTCTTGCAAAGGTAAAAGCAGTGAAGATGGAACAAGAGGAAAATGTGGATTTTGTCGGAGAATTTCTTCAAATCGATTAGATTTTTCGATATCAAGGCCCTATAAACCCTCTATTCAACAGTCCTTCAATTGGTTTCTCTCACACAGTGAATAAATATATTATAAAACTTGTTTTTGATGGCTATAAAACTTGTTGTGTAGGCCTATAGTGAACCAGATATCTTAATACACGACTCTTCCCCCTATCGTTCTACTAGCCATTCCACAAGATATTCGACAGGACTTTCATTTAGTTGATGTCCCTCGTTCCCGTACAGTCAATGACATTAGTGTGCTGTATGAAGTGGCTGTAGGTGCTCTTATTTCGAACGCTGTAGATCGAAATTGAGAAAGATATTATTGATTATTCTTGCAAAGGTAAAAGCAGTGAAGATGGAACAATAGGAAAATGTGGATTTTGTCGAAGAATTTCTTCAAATCGATTAGATTTTTCGATATCAAGGCCCTATAAACCCTCTATTCAACTGTCCTCCAATTGGTTTCTCTCACACAGTGAATAACTATATTATAAAACTTGAGATGGAATATATGGACACTCCTGGGAATATTTGACGAAACAAAGACGGGGACACAAGAATATGTGGTTTTAATTCATTTCAATCTCCTCTGAATTTTTATATATCTATAGCTTGCTGTATTTCCATAGGTTCACCCTATAAACCCTCTATTCAACAGTCCTTCAATTGGTTTCTCTCACACAGTGAATAACTATATTATAAAACTTGTTTTTGATGGCTATAAAACCTGTTGTGTAGGCCTATAATGAACCAGATATCTTAAGACACGACTCTTCCCCTCTATCGCTCTACTAGCCATTCCACAAGATATAATCGGCAGGACTTTCATTTAGTTGATGTCCTCGTTCCCGTACAGTCAATGACATTAGTGTGCTGTATGAAGTGGCGGTAGGTGCTCTTATTTCGAACGCTTTATATCGAAATTGAGAAAGATATTATTGATTATTCTTGCAAAGGTAAAAGCAGTGAAGATGGAACAATAGGAAAATGTGGATTTTGTCGGAGAATTTCTTCAAATCGATTAGATTTTTGTATATCAAGGCCCTATAAACCCTCTATTCAACAGTCCTGCAATTGGTTTCTCTCACACAGTGAATAACTATATTATAAAACTTGAGATGGAATATATGGACACTCCTGGGAATATTTGACGCAACAAAGACGGGGACACAAGAATATGTGGTTTTAATTCGTTTCAATCTCTTCAGAATTTTCTGTATATCTATAGCTTGCTGTATTTCCATAGGTTGACCATTTTGTGGCATTTTGAATGCTCTAGAATAAAATTGAGATGGAATATATGGACACTCCTGGAATTATTTGACGCAACAAAGAGGGGGACACAAGAATATGTGGTTTTAATTCAAGGCAATTTCCTCAGAATTTTTTGTATATATATAGCTTGCTGTATTTCCATAGGTTGACCATTTTGTGGCATTTTGAATGCTCTAGAATAAAATTGAGATGGAATATATGGACACTCCTGGAATTACTTGACGCAACAAAGAGGGGGACACAAGAATATGTGGTTTTAATTCGTTTCAATTTCCTCAGAATTTTCTGTATATATATAGCTTGCTGTATTTCCATAGGTTGACCATTTTGTGGCATTTCGAACGCTCTAGAATAAAATTGAGATGGAATATATGGACAATCCTGGAAATAGTTGACTCATTAAAGATGGGCACATAATAATATGTGGCTTTAATTCGTTTCAATCTCCTCTGAATTTTTGTATATCTATAGCTTGCTGTATTTCCATAGGCTCACCATTTTGTGGCATTTCGAACGCTCTAGAATAAAATTGAGATGGAATATATGGACACTCCTGGAATTATTTGACACAACAAAGAGGGGGACACAAGAATATGAGGTTTTAATTCATTTCAATCTCCTCTGAATTTTTATATATCTATAGCTTGCTGTATTTCCATAGGTTCACCCTATAAACCCTCTATTCAACAGTCCTTCAATTGGTTTCTCTCACACAGTGAATAACTATATTATAAAACTTGTTTTTGATGGCTATAAAACCTGTTGTGTAGGCCTATAATGAACCAGATATCTTAAGACACGACTCTTCCCCTCTATCGCTCTACTAGCCATTCCACAAGATATAATCGGCAGGACTTTCATTTAGTTGATGTCCCTCGTTCCCGTACAGTCAATGACATTAGTGTGCTGTATGAAGTGGCGGTAGGTGCTCTTATTTCGAACGCTTTATATCGAAATTGAGAAAGATATTATTGATTATTCTTGCAAAGGTAAAAGCAGTGAAGATGGAACAATAGGAAAATGTGGATTTTGTCGGAGAATTTCTTCAAATCGATTAGATTTTTCGATATCAAGGCCCTATAATCCCTCTATTCAACAGTCCTGCAATTGGTTTCTCTCACACAGTGAATAACTATATTATAAAACTTGAGATGGAATATATGGACACTCCTGGAAATATTTGACGCAACAAAGACGGGGACACAAGAATATGTGGTTTTAATTCGTTTCAATCTCTTCAGAATTTTCTGTATATCTATAGCTTGCTGTATTTCCATAGGTTGACCATTTTGTGGCATTTTGAATGCTCTAGAATAAAATTGAGATGGAATATATGGACACTCCTGGAATTATTTGACGCAACAAAGAGGGGGACACAAGAATATGTGGTTTTAATTCGTTTCAATTTCCTCAGAATTTTTTGTATATATATAGCTTGCTGTATTTCCATAGGTTGACCATTTTGTGGCATTTTGAATGCTCTAGAATAAAATTGAGATGGAATATATGGACACTCCTGGAATTATTTGACGCAACAAAGAGGGGACACAAGAATATGTGGTTTTAATTCGTTTCAATTTCCTCAGAATTTTCTGTATATATATAGCTTGCTGTATTTCCATAGGCTCACCATTTTGTGGCATTTCGAACGCTCTAGAATAAAATTGAGATGGAATATATGGACACTCCTGGAATTATTTGACACAACAAAGAGGGGGACACAAGAATATAAGGTTTTAATTCATTTCAATCTCCTCTGAATTTTTGTATATCTATAGCTTGCTGTACTTCCATAGGTTCACCCTATAAAACATCTATTCAACAGTCCTTCAATTGGTTTCTCTCACACAGTGAATAACTATATTATAAAACTTGTTTTTGATGGCTATAAAACCTGTTGTGTAGGCCTATAATGAACCAGATATCTTAAGACACACTCTTCCCCCTATCGCTCTACTAGCCATTCCACAAGATATTCGGCAGGACTTTCATTTAGTTGATGTCCCTCGTTCCCGTACAGTCAATGACATTAGTGTGCTGTATGAAGTGGCTGTAGGTGCTCTTATTTCGAACGCTGTAGATCGAAATTGAGAAAGATATTATTGATTATTCTTGCAAAGGTAAAAGCAGTGAAGATGGAACAAGAGGAAAATGTGGATTTTGTCGGAGAATTTCTTCAAATCGATTAGATTTTTCGATATCAAGGCCCTATAAACCCTCTATTCAACAGTCCTTCAATTGGTTTCTCTCACACAGTGAATAAATATATTATAAAACTTGTTTTTGATGGCTATAAAACCTGTTGTGTAGGCCTATAATGAACCAGATATCTTAAGACACGACTCTTCCCCTCTATCGCTCTACTAGCCATTCCACAAGATATAATCGGCAGGACTTTCATTTAGTTGATGTCCCTCGTTCCCGTACAGTCAATGACATTAGTGTGCTGTATGAAGTGGCGGTAGGTGCTCTTATTTCGAACGCTTTATATCGAAATTGAGAAAGATATTATTGATTATTCTTGCAAAGGTAAAAGCAGTGAAGATGGAACAATAGGAAAATGTGGATTTTGTCGGAGAATTTCTTCAAATCGATTAGATTTTTCGATATCAAGGCCCTATAAACCCTCTATTCAACAGTCCTGCAATTGGTTTCTCTCACACAGTGAATAACTATATTATAAAACTTGAGATGGAATATATGGACACTCCTGGAAATATTTGACGCAACAAAGACGGGGACACAAGAATATGTGGTTTTAATTCGTTTCAATCTCTTCAGAATTTTCTGTATATCTATAGCTTGCTGTATTTCCATAGGTTGACCATTTTGTGGCATTTTGAATGCTCTAGAATAAAATTGAGATGGAATATATGGACACTCCTGGAATTATTTGACGCAAAACAAAGAGGGGACACAAGAATATGTGGTTTTAATTCGTTTCAATTTCCTCAGAATTTTTGTATATATATAGCTTGCTGTATTTCCATAGGTTGACCATTTTGTGGCATTTTGAATGCTCTAGAATAAAATTGAGATGGAATATATGGACACTCCTGGAATTATTTGACGCAACAAAGAGGGGACACAAGAATATGTGGTTTTAATTCGTTTCAATTTCCTCAGAATTTTCTGTATATATATAGCTTGCTGTATTTCCATAGGCTCACCATTTTGTGGCATTTCGAACGCTCTAGAATAAAATTGAGATGGAATATATGGACACTCCTGGAATTATTTGACACAACAAAGCGGGGGACACAAGAATATAAGGTTTTAATTCATTTCAATCTCCTCTGAATTTTTGTATATCTATAGCTTGCTGTACTTCCATAGGTTCACCCTATAAAACATCTATTCAACAGTCCTTCAATTGGTTTCTCTCACACAGTGAATAACCATATTATAAAACTTGTTTTTGATGGCTATAAAACCTGTTGTGTAGGCCTATAATGAACCAGATATCTTAAGACACACTCTTCCCCTATCGCTCTACTAGCCATTCCACAAGATATTCGGCAGGACTTTCATTTAGTTGATGTCCCTCGTTCCCGTACAGTCAATGACATTAGTGTGCTGTATGAAGTGGCTGTAGGTGCTCTTATTTCGAACGCTGTAGATCGAAATTGAGAAAGATATTATTGATTATTCTTGCAAAGGTAAAAGCAGTGAAGATGGAACAAGAGGAAAATGTGGATTTTGTCGGAGAATTTCTTCAAATCGATTAGATTTTTTTCGATATCAAGGCCCCATAAACCCTCTATTCAACAGTCCTTCAATTGGTTTCTCTCACACAGTGAATAAATATATTATAAAACTTGTTTTTGATGGCTATAAAACTTGTTGTGTAGGCCTATAGTGAACCAGATATCTTAATACACGACTCTTCCCCCTATCGTTCTACTAGCCATTCCACAAGATATTCGACAGGACTTTCATTTAGTTGATGTCCCTCGTTCCCGTACAGTCAATGACATTAGTGTGCTGTATGAAGTGGCTGTAGGTGCTCTTATTTCGAACGCTGTAGATCGAAATTGAGAAAGATATTATTGATTATTCTTGCAAAGGTAAAAGCAGTGAAGATGAAACAATAGGAAAATGTGGATTTTGTCGAAGAATTTCTTCAAATCGATTAGATTTTTCGATATCAAGGCCCTATAAACCCTCTATTCAACTGTCCTCCAATTGGTTTCTCTCACACAGTGAATAACTATATTATAAAACTTGAGATGGAATATATGGACACTCCTGGGAATATTTGACGAAACAAAGACGGGGACACAAGAATATGTGGTTTTAATTCGTTTCAATCTCCTCAGAATTTTCTGTATATCTATAGCTTGCTGTATTTCCATAGGTTGACCATTTTGTGGCATTTTTAATGCTCTAGAATAAAATTGAGATGGAATATATGGACACTCCTGGAATTATTTGACGCAACAAAGAGGGGGACACAAGAATATGTGGTTTTAATTCGTTTCAATTTCCTGAGAATTTTTTGTATATATATAGCTTGCTGTATTTCCATAGGTTGACCATTTTGTGGCATTTTGAATGCTCTAGAATAAAATTGAGATGGAATATATGGACACTCCTGGAATTATTTGACGCAACAAAGAGGGGGACACAAGAATATGTGGTTTTAATTCGTTTCAATTTCCTCAGAATTTTCTGTATATATATAGCTTGCTGTATTTCCATAGGTTGACCATTTTGTGGCATTTTGAATGCTCTAGAATAAAATTGAGATGGAATATATGGACACTCCTGAAATTATTTGACGCAACAAAGAGGGGACACAAGAATATGTGGTTTTAATTCGTTTCAATTTCCTCAGAATTTTTTGTATATATATAGCTTGCTGTATTTCCATAGGTTGACCATTTTGTGGCATTTTGAACGCTCTAGAATAAAATTGAGATGGAATATATGGAAAATCCTGGAAATATTTGACTCATTAAAGAAGGGCACATAATAATATGTGGCTTTAATTCGTTTCAATCTCCTCTGAATTTTTGTATATCTATAGCTTGCTGTATTTCCGTAGGCTCACCATTTTGTGGCATTTCGAACGCTCTAGAATAAAATTGAGATGGAATATATGGACACTCCTGGAATTATTTGACACAACAAAGAGGGGGACACAAGAATATGTGGTTTTAATTCATTTCAATCTCCTCTGAATTTTTGTATATCTATAGCTTGCTGTATTTCCATAGGTTCACCCTATAAACCCTCTATTCAACAGTCCTTCAATTGGTTTCTCTCACAGTGAATAACTATATTATAAAACTTGTTTTTGATGGCTATAAAACCTGTTGTGTAGGCCTATAGTGAACCAGATTTCTTAATACACGACTCTTCCCCCTATCGTTCTACTAGCCATTCCGCAAGATATTCGACAGGACTTTCATTTAGTTGATGTCCCTCGTTCCCGTACAGTCAATGGCATTAGTGTGCTGTATGAAGTGGTTGTAGGTGCTCTTATTTCGAACGCTGTAGATCGAAATTGAGAAAGATATTATTGATTATTCTTGCAAAGGTAAAAGCAGTGAAGATGGAACAAGAGGAAAATGTGGATTTTGTCGGAGAATTTCTTCAAATCGATTAGATTTTTCGATATCAAGGCCCTATTTACCCTCTATTCAACAGTCCTTCAATTGGTTTCTCTCACACAGTGAATAACTATACTATAAAACTTGTTTTTGATGGCTATAAAACCTGTTGTGTAGGCCTATAGTGAACCAGATATCTTAATACACGACTCTTCCCCCTATCGTTCTACTAGCCATTCTACAAGATATTGGGCAGGACTTTCATTTAGTTGATGTCCTCGTTCCTGTACAGACAATGACATTAGTGTGCTGTATGAAGTGGCTGTAGGTGCTCTTATTTCGAACGCTGTAGATCGAAATTGAGAAAGATATTATTGATTATTCTTGCAGGTAAGGTAAAAGCAGTGAAGATGGAACAAGAGAGAAAAATGTGGATTTTGTCGGAGAATTTCTTCAAATCGATTAGATTTTTAGATATCAAGGCCCTATAAACCCTCTATTCAACAGTCCTTCAATTGGTTTCTCTCACACAGTGAATAACTATATTATAAAACTTGTTTTTGATGGCTATAAAACCTGTTGTGTAGGCCTATAATGAACCAGATATCTTAAGACACGACTCTTCCTCTATCGCTCACTAGCCATTCCACAAGATATAATCGGCAGGACTTTCATTTAGTTGATGTCCTCGTTCCCGTACAGTCAATGGCATTAGTGTGCTGTATGAAGTGGCTGTAGGTGCTCTTATTTCGAACGCTGTAGATCGAAATTGAGAAAGATATTATTGATTATTCTTGGAAAGGTAAAAGCAGTGAAGAAGGAACAAGAGGAAAATGTGGATTTTGTCGGAGAATTTCTTCAAATCGATTAGATTTTTCGATATCAAGGCCCTATAAACCCTCTATTCAACAGTCCTCCAATTGGTTTCTCTCACACAGTGAATAACTATATTATAAAACTTGAGATGGAATATATGGACACTCCTGGAAATATTTGACGCAACAAAGACGGGGACACAAGAATATGTGGTTTTAATTCGTTTCAATCTCCTCAGAATTTTCTGTATATCTATAGCTTGCTGTATTTCCATAGGTTGACCATTTTGTGGCATTTTGAATGTTCTAGAATAAAATTGAGATGGAATATATGGACACTCCTGGAATTATTTGACGCAACAAAAGAGGGGACACAAGAATATGTGGTTTTAATTCGTTTCAATTTCCTGAGAATTTTTTTATATATATAGCTTGCTGTATTTCCATAGGTTGACCATTTTGTGGCATTTTGAATGCTCTAGAATAAAATTGAGATGGAATATATGGACACTCCTGGAATTATTTGACGCAACAAAGAGGGGGACACAAGAATATGTGGTTTTAATTCGTTTCAATTTCCTCAGAATTTTCTGTATATATATAGCTTGCTGTATTTCCATAGTTTGACCATTTTGTGGCATTTCGAACGCTCTAGAATAACATTGAGATGGAATATATGGAAAATCCTGAAAATATTTGACTCATTAAAGATGGGCACATAATAATATGTGGCTTTAATTCGTTTCAATCTCCTCTGAATTTTTGTATATCTATAGCTTGCTGTATTTCCATAGGTTCACCCTATAAACCCTCTATTCAACTGTCCTTCAATTGGTTTCTCTCACAGTGAATAACTATATTATAAAACTTGTTTTTGATGGCTATAAAACCTGTTGTGTAGGCCTATAGTGAACCAGATATCTTAATACACGACTCTTCCCCCTATCGTTCTACTCGCCATTCTACAAGATATTGGGCAGGACTTTCATTTAGTTGATGTCCCTCGTTCCCGTACAGACAATGACATTAGTGTGCTGTATGAAGTGGCTGTAGGTGCTCTTATTTCGAACGCTGTAGATCGAAATTGAGAAAGATATTATTGATTATTCTTGCAGGTAAGGTAAAAGCAGTGAAGATGGAACAAGAGGAAAATGTGGATTTTGTCGGAGAATTTCTTCAAATCGATTAGATTTTTCGATATCAAGGCCCTATAAACCCTCTATTCAACAGTCCTTCAATTGGTTTCTCTCACACAGTGAATAACTATATTATAAAACTTGTTTTTGATGGCTATAAAACCTGTTGTGTAGGCCTATAATGAACCAGATATCTTAAGACACGACTCTTCCCCTCTATCGCTCACTAGCCATTCCACAAGATATAATCGGCAGGACTTTCATTTAGTTGATGTCCCTCGTTCCCGTACAGTCAATGGCATTAGTGTGCTGTATGAAGTGGCTGTAGGTGCTCTTATTTCGAACGCTGTAGATCGAAATTGAGAAAGATATTATTGATTATTCTTGGAAAGGTAAAAGCAGTGAAGAAGGAACAAGAGGAAAATGTGGATTTTGTCGGAGAATTTCTTCAAATCGATTAGATTTTTCGATATCAAGGCCCTATAAACCCTCTATTCAACAGTCCTGCAATTGGTTTCTCTCACACAGTGAATAACTATATTATAAAACTTGAGATGGAATATATGGACACTCCTGGAAATATTTGACGCAGCAAAGACGGGGACACAAGAATATGTGGTTTTAATTCGTTTCAATCTCCTCAGAATTTTCTGTATATCTATAGCTTGCTGTATTTCCATAGGTTGACCATTTTGTGGCATTTTGAATGTTCTAGAATAAAATTGAGATGGAATATATGGACACTCCTGGAATTATTTGACGCAACAAAGAGGGGGACACAAGAATATGTGGTTTTAATTCGTTTCAATTTCCTGAGAATTTTTTTGTATATATATAGCTTGCTGTATTTCCATAGGTTGACCATTTTGTGGCATTTTGAATGCTCTAGAATAAAATTGAGATGGAATATATGGACACTCCTGGAATTATTTGACGCAACAAAGAGGGGGACACAAGAATATGTGGTTTTAATTCGTTTCAATTTCCTCAGAATTTTCTGTATATATATAGCTTGCTGTATTTCCATAGTTTGACCATTTTGTGGCATTTCGAACGCTCTAGAATAACATTGAGATGGAATATATGGAAAATCCTGAAAATATTTGACTCATTAAAGATGGGCACATAATAATATGTGGCTTTAATTCGTTTCAATCTCCTCTGAATTTTTGTATATCTATAGCTTGCTGTATTTCCATAGGTTCACCCTATAAACCCTCTATTCAACTGTCCTTCAATTGGTTTCTCTCACAGTGAATAACTATATTATAAAACTTGTTTTTGATGGCTATAAAACCTGTTGTGTAGGCCTATAATGAACCAGATATCTTAAAACACGGCTCTTCCCCCCTATCGCTCTACTAGCCATTCCACAAAATATTCGGCAGGACTTTCATATAGTTGATGTCCCTCGTTCCCGTACAGTCAATGGCATTAGTGTGGTGTATGAAGTGGCTGTAGGTGCTCTTATTTCGAACGCTGTAGATCGAAATTGAGAAAGATATTATTGATTATTCTTGCAAAGGTAAAAGCAGTGAAGATGGAACAAGAGGAAAATGTGGATTTTGTCGGAGAATTTCTTCAAATCGATTAGATTTTTAGATATCAAGGCCCTATAAACCCTCTATTCAACAGTCCTTCAATTGGTTTCTCTCACACAGTGAATAACTATATTATAAAACTTGTTTTTGATGGCTATAAAACCTGTTGTGTAGGCCTATAATGAACCAGATATCTTAAGACACGACTCTTCCCCTCTATCGCTCTACTAGCCATTCCACAAGATATAATCGGCAGGACTTTCATTTAGTTGATGTCCCTCGTTCCCGTACAGTCAATGACATTAGTGTGCTGTATGAAGTGGCTGTAGGTGCTCTTATTTCGAACGTTGTAGATCGAAATTGAGAAAGATATTATTGATTATTCTTGCAAGGGTAAAAGCAGTGAAGATGGATCAAGAGGAAAATGTGGATTTTGTCGGAGAATTTCTTCAAATCGATTAGATTTTTAGATATCAAGGCCCTATAAACCCTCTATTCAACAGTCCTTCAATTGGTTTCTCTCACACAGTGAATAACTATATTATAAAACTTGTTTTTGATGGCTATAAAACCTGTTGTGTATGCCTATAATGAACCAGATATCTTAAGACACGATTCTTCCCCTCTATCGCTCTACTAGCCATTCCACAAGATATAATCGGCAGGACTTTCATTTAGTTGATGTCCCTCGTTCCCGTACAGTCAATGACATTAGTGTGCTGTATGAAGTGGCTGTAGGTGCTCTTATTTCGAACGCTGTAGATCGAAATTGAGAAAGATATTATTGATTATTCTTGCAAAGGTAAAAGCAGTGAAGATGGAACAAGAGGAAAATGTGGATTTTGTCGGAGAATTTCTTCAAATCGATTAGATTTTTCGATATCAAGGCCCTATAAACCCTCTATTCAACAGTCCTTCAATTGGTTTCTCTCACACAGTGAATAACTATATTATAAAACTTGTTTTTGATGGCTATAAAACCTGTTGTGTAGGCCTATAGTGAACCAGATATCTTAATACACGACTCTTCCCCCTATCGTTCTACTAGCCATTCCACAAGATATTCGGCAGGACTTTCATTTAGTTGATGTCCCTCGTTCCCGTACAGTCAATGACATTAGTGTGCTGTATGAAGTGGCTGTAGGTGCTCTTATTTGGAACGCTGTAGATCGAAATTGAGAAAGATATTATTGATTATTCTTGCAAAGGTAAAAGCAGTGAAGATGGAACAAGAGGAAAATGTGGATTTTGTCGAAGAATTTCTTCAAATCGATTAGATTTTTTGATATCAAGGCCCTATAAACCCTCTATTCAACAGTCCTCCAATTGGTTTCTCTCTCACAGTGAATAACTATATTATAAAACTTGTTTTTGATGGCTATAAAACCTGTTGTGTAGGCCTATAATGAACCAGATATCTTAAAACATGCCTGCATTACAAAACTGGCGATGACCGCCTGAGTGACACTTGGTAATTTTGTTTGTTCACAATAATCGTACGTTGGATATTGCAGGGGTCTTCAGAATTTTTCAGCCGCGGGCCACATTGCTGACCTTTGACGGCTCCGCGAAGCACATGCACAAGAAATTATATTTTGCAACATACGCTATATACAGCGAACAATTATCTGATAATAACAGACTACTTATCGTTCAATTATGATGCAGTGCTCAATGCAGACTGCCGAATATCAGTTGCAATTGAAATGGTTTTTAACTACTGTGAGATAAACGAACCTGATGCATTTCTTACAAAATTACGTTAAACTGAGGTCCAAAGTGTGTAGTACCTAAAATAAGAAATTACAGTCATGGAACCTATTGATACCAGACCTGTGATTTTATGTCTAAAATGCTCTAAAACACACGTAGGAGCATCTACGATTTCAAAAAAAATTTCCGGGGAGAAACTCCCGAACCCCCATTCCAATGGGGCCGCGTGTAACGCGGCCGGGGAGCGTCTAACGCGGGAGAATGGGTGGAGAAGGAAGGGGTTGAATCTTGGGCTTCAGCCCCCCAAACATAAAATCCTGGCTACGTCACTGCAACTGCGACTAAATAAGCAAAATTAGATATTTTAAGATATTTTTCGAACGAAAAACGAATTTGAGATCCTCCATAGGCTGCCAGGCCTGCCATCTGGTTGTCCGGCCTGATATTCTGGATTTGATCTGGATCTTGTGTCGGCTGATACCTGTATGCATTATGAAGTGGCGCTATAGAAGTCTATTATTATAGTAGATTAGATATTATCCTTAGGAAACAAATTTAGACTTGGTGCCTAGATTTAGCCTTGTCAAGGGCAGCCTAGAGACCAAAGCGAATCATTCAACTGGCAACAGACTCATACGATAATTATTGACACAAGTTGTTTTAAATTATCGCGCGAACCCAATTTTTGGAATTTGTTGCCAACAACACTTTTTACTCGTACGAGTCATCGTGATGGTAGCGCCATGGAAGTAGATTGATTGATTGATTGATTGATTGATTGATTGATTGATTGATTGATTGATTGATTGATTGATTGATTGATTGATTATATCCCAATGCTGCCGTTTATTCCGCAACCTGGTGGTTTACTATCGCTCAGCTCCTGGTGCGCGCAATCTGTCTATACTGCGTCATCCAGCTGAAATGCCGGCGGCTGGATTGACTAATAATGGCATGCACAGTTTATTAATAGAGTTTATGTTGTTGCTTATAGTCCTATGCATGACTTCCGTCACACAGGTCAATGTCGCTCTCTTCTGCTTTTATCGACGAGTTATGCGTTCTGAGGCTTCATTTTATGTTCCCCGATAATTTCAGCCTTCAATAATATGCTAAGTAAGTAAGCAAGCAAGTAAAATCTCCTGGATTTATATGGCGCTTTCGATTTAGCTACCGTAGTAGCTGCTTATTCATAGGCGCCAAACTTACCGTTGGAATAGCTATTGCCGAAGGGTAGGGTTCAGTCAGGCAAAGTCAATTTCACTGGTAATTCAGAATGGGAGTATAGCTTTACTCCCCTTTCCCCTCCTTCGGTGTTCAATGAGTCTCAATTTCGATGTGCATGTTCAAACCCAGTCTACTCTTTCCCACAGTGTCTAAACAGACTCTCCGTGGCTGCCGGTATGGAATATATTTATTAAGTATTTCTTAATCAAAGCATGCGTATGTGTTAATCGATTGCTGCGCTTGGAAATCTGAGAAGGACGCCGTGATTCGATGAATGAGTGCATCGCGATGGCAAAATGGGCAGCAACGCAGAGAGCGCGGTGCGAATTGACGGAGGACACGCGCAAAAAAACTTTCGCACCGTATTCGATAATGCGCCACTTCGAACGCTAAAAGTCTAAAACGACATCATTAAGGATTTCACATTTGCGTCGATTGTCTTTGGCACTTTGAAACACTCGGTTTTCATTCGAATAGCACGTTTTTCTGAATATTTGAAAAACTCACAGAAAAAAACCATTGAATAAATACTTAGTGAGTCCTTTAAGAAAGGCATTCGTGAATTTCAAATTTCATCTTCATCAGCGTGATCCTCACAAAAATATTATAAAATTGGTTCCCTGCATTACATTAGCGCATATGGAAGCACTATTGTAACAGTAGGTGTATAGATGTGCAAAAATTCAGTGGATGTAATGAAACACTTAAATTGAAATCACATTTTCTTGTGTCACCATCTTCATTACGTCAACAAGTTATAGGATTGTCAATACAGTATATTCCGTCTCAATTTTATTTTAGAGCGTTCGAAATGTGACAAAAATGGTGAGCCGCTTCAAACGACACTATAGGCTACACAGTCTTTCAAAAATCTATTCTTTGTCATAAAAGTTTCCAAGGATAATAGAGTTTTCACACAAAGCAACTGTTGCGTAATTCCGTATCCCTCCCTTTTACCAATTAATGATTAATCATTCAATCAAATCAATAATGTGCTGCTTCCACATTTGTTAATTAATATGCGTTGTTTGTATAATAATAATAATAATAATAATAATAATAATAATAATAATAATAATAATAATAATAATAATAATAATAATAATGTGATGTAGGCAACGAATTCCGCAGTCCGTTTATCAACATTTGGAAACAACTAGCCCCTGTACGGACAGTATGAAAACGAAGTACATCAACAAAAGAGATTCCTGCCAATTATTGCGCGAAATGGCTACAAATTAGATAGAGAGAGATGAGTCCTGTCTTAATAGCCAATTAACACTCGGTGTCAACTTATCAACTAATCTCAGAACAGCATTCTGCATTGGCTATGAGTACATTTGACGATTTTCGATGTAAGACGTAAAAATTCTAAAGCCCAGAAACCAGAATCAATTCTCAGCTGCGAATTGAGTGTTTTCCTTCCTTTACATTCGCCAGAGGACACGGCACGCTTCGCGCCTTTGTGCCGTCTATTAAACATCTTGTCGAAAGTTATTTGGCAGTCCCAGAACTCTACACCCCCCCCCCACCCGGACCCCGCTATCCTTAATTCGGCACTGGTCCTGTCGAATACCTTGCAAATGAAATGGTTAAGTAAGTAAGTGAGTAAAATCTCATAAATTTATATAGCGCTTTGGTTAGTGTATGAGCAAGGTCTTACGATATCTGGTTCATTGCACAACAGGCTTTATATACAACAAAACCATTCAAAATTAATTCGTTGTGTGGCAGAAGCCAATGGAAGGCCTGTTGACCAGTCGGTGTATAACTTATAGATTAATTATGCAACAATTTCAGCGAATTGAATAAAGTCTCCGACATGAACAACATTTTCGCCTGTATACAGTCTATCTACCCATCGTCATTACTTCAAACCGTGCAAAAATAATCAGTAATGGTCTTCTTCATAATTTCGATTTGCATTGCTCTAAATGAGACAACACCCAGCCATTTTGTGCTACACAGCGGATGGATGCTGGAATTTTCAGTTTCAACGGATTCGTACCGGTAATTAAGCCTTTAAGCCTTGTTATTGACTAACCAAAAATCACGAAAGAATTGGATATTTGGAGGTAATTATTTTCTTAATTTTCGCACAAGTCCAAGAAACTACTGACTGTTTTGGTCTTGGAATTATATCTCGAGCTGGTTTACGCATTTATAACGAATTTTGCTCTCAGATCTGTTCATTTGACTTGATTTAATTGTCAATGCCGTTTACTTCCATATAAATAAATAAATAAATAAATAAATATATATATATGAAATGAGAAATGACCATTCGTTGAGTGGCCAAGATAACGTCAATTAGTTAGTTTTTTTATCTCCGGCGCTGAGTCAACTTCTCAGTTTTCCTCTTCCTAAACTGGAAAAGAAATTGAAACCCGACTTAAGCAACCATCTCTCTCCGAAGAAACTGAAAAAAATATGTTGCGCGACACATCAATCACTCGATACGAGACATCGGAGAGAAGAACATCTCCTGCGCAAATTTCATCGAAGCAGGAGTTTCGTTGCCGCGTTAACTGCTCTATCTCGCTTGATTTCTTCGAACAACAATTGCAATGGCAAACACCGTGGCAGCTGGTTCATCCGTCGTGGGGTCTGTTTAATAAGGGCGCGCTTGGTTCCGTATATACGATTGCGGTCGTATAGCATGCAGGCACATAATACAATCGTCGTCGTCGTCGTCGTCGTCGTCGTCGTCACCAGAGGACGCCACAGCAAAAGAATCGGTCGAGTGCAGCGGGACGCGAGGCTTCGCGCGGTGGATGTCGGAGCACATCTGTGTGCCTCCGTCTTCGGTTTCAAGTCACGAAACACACACGCCCACACACACACACACACACATACACTCACAAACACACGCTCTCGCCCACGCACCGCCCCATTCGATGACCAGTGGCGTAACCAAGGGGGGGGGTTGGCGGTTAACCCCCTCCCCCCTGGGCGCCGACGAAAATATTTTTAATGTGTTTTCATGCATTTTCAATTTTCGGACGAGGTTTTGAGGGTCAAAACTCCCCCTTGGGGCTGCTGACCAAAATTGTTTAAGCGCCGTAGGGGTGACGACATTTTTGGCTTGTCAGCGTCAATTTTAGAAGGAAAGACATAGGATAGATACATAGGAGATGACCTTTTTTACGAAAGTTGGTTACGGCCACAAGTCAAAACCAACCCCCCCCCCTATTCCGGAAATCCTGGCTACGCCACTGGTGAAGACATTCACGTGCAGTTTTCGCGACGACGACGACGACGACAGCAGCAGCAGCAGCAGCATAAACTGACGCGTTTTTCACGGTCCACCGGATGGATGCCAGAAACCGACGCATTTTGTGACACTCTCTGCACCTCGATCACTCGGGGAAACGGGCGACCGGTCGCTGCTCGCCGTACGCACGCAACGCCTCAAGACAGCGCCGTGTCCACTCGTAACGATTTAACCGCCCAGGAATAGCCTTTCCTCCGTCATCATCAGGCGAGACTCTAGCGACATCTTCAGACGCCAACCGACGACGCCATCCGTTTGCTGTTGTCAGAGAAATTATTATTCTTACGGGGTATAGCGCTGTGCCTGTAATCAGCCGTATTAGCGGATGGCGTTGATCTAATCTGTCCTTGCGTTGGCGGCATTTTTCGCCAAACGTCAATTTCGTTACGACTGTTTTTATTCTTACTTCTTGACTGAAAATGCCCTTCTCGTGTTCTTACATCCGCGTTCATATACTTCATGTTATCGTAAATGAAGGGGTTTCTTTCTCTTATTTTGCACAGTTGTAGGCTACAGTTCAGCTCTTTCTTTACCAATCGTGTTCCTTGGTCTAGTAGAAGTGTGTGTGTGTGTGTGTGTGTGTGGTGTATGTGTTATACAGTGTTTATTCTAGCCACCTTGGCATTGGGGGGGGGTTAAATGTTTGGGGGAACAAGATTTGTCTCTCCACGTTTTTTGGGGAAAATTTCCATCCCCAAGCCAACATATACAATTTTATTTGGGGGATTTTAAAACTTGGGGGAATTCCCCCTCCCCCCAAAAAGGCCTAGAATAAACACTGTGTGCTATAGAATACAGACCATACCATGATTGAGTGATGGAACAATCACTATTGATGGAATGACTTCTCATTCTCCGGAGCGTCAGCATTGCAATAACGAAGTTGAATATTACATTTGGCTATTGATGGGATAATATTTTAGTGAGTCGTTGACTGAACTGATGTATTAATCGACTTATAATGGATAGTCAAAAATAGAAACTGAGATAATGGGCGCTTCAGTGGCATCGATTTCACCACTGATCATTTCCATCTCAGTTTCAAAGTGTTCTATAGTGCCATGAATACTTTATCTTTCTGACGTCTATATAAACGGGCAAATGTAATGAAGCTTCCTCTTCATTCCTCGCTTTTGCGCTTGAAAGCGTTGCTAAATTTCATGAACACCGTAGCTTTTGCTGTAAAAATATTCAACTGTCTTTCGATAATTATGTTCTTGAATTGGGTTTGATTCGGCGAATATTGGGCTAATACTATTCTAACGACGTGACGGAATATTGCGCAACTAAATTAACACACACAACAGTAGGCCTATCTTTTGCAGGACGACATGATGTCGATAGTAGAAGCATAATGACTTTGTTTCTTCTCTTCCTTCCGCCATCCTAGCATCTCGAGAATTTTCTACAAACTACCACCCAATTGTTGGCCCAAGACGCAGTTGAGAATAGGCCTATAGCTATCGGCGCCATGCTAGATTACATACCCCGATCTAATTTGATGTCGCTGACTTCCTGACTAGCAGAATGAAAGAATTCTGTCCATGAGAAAATTAGCACGTATTTAGGCCTATAAATAAAGCTCTGTAAAAAGCTTTGTAGGCCTATGGTCGTGAATCTACACACTAGTGTCTAAGTGGCTAATTAGGCACACACGATGAGCTGATTTAATCTTCTATCACACATCTTGATCTTTTCTGAATTCGGCACGCACTGGAATCTACAATAGAGGCAGATTATTCAGGTTTGATCAACTGTCGCAAAAAACTGGTAGATTGTTAAAAATCTGATTTAGGTCTACGGCTGCCGTGCGCGATTTTGCTGGCCATGTTTGAAAATATCATTCTAACCGCGATTGGCCGTAATGACCAAGGGGAGGCGGATATGACAGATGCCTGATATGACGATCTTTATTCTATTTTGTGATCAGAAACCCGAGTCCCGAGCGCTGTGCAATTGCGAGATAACAGCCGAGTTTATCGATTTCGTGTTCTCGCACAAGCGACAGCCGCCGAGGAGTCGAGAGTATATTATGTACTGAACGTCGAGATTATTTCTCACAGACGCGACATCGCGTTTCTGATTGGAGTTGGCTCTATTCTGTGGTTGGCAGCTGAAGAGTGGACTTTGAAATGAAACGCTAACTTCGTGGCGTCTTGCTAAACGATGATGACGACGACGACAACGATGATGACGACGACGACGGCGACAACGACGACGATGATGATGATGATGACGACGGCGACTGCGAATGATCTTTCTGATGAAGATGAATCGATAAACGACGAAGAAAAATCGCCCGACGAAAATGAACGAAGCGCTCTTGTCCCTTGATTGATAGACAAAACGCAGTGAAAGAATGACAGCCGCACAGATCATAAATGGCTGAGAGATCTACTGTGGACGCAGTCTGCGAGAATAGGCCTACAGCCACAGAGGCCTGAACAATTTAATGCAAGAGAAGTGATGATGGGCATTGAAATCAGTAGACACTAATGCATGGCGCTGCACCTATAGTTGTTGTTATCGACGACGACGACGACGACGATGATGATGATGACGACAATGATGATATTTGAGGTCAGAGGATATTTTTACACCCCCCAACACTCCCAACACCCCCACATTTGAGGTCGACACCCCCAAAATTTGGTAATGTGAAAATGGTATGCATACAAAATGCATACTAATTAGCTCCGGACACCCCAATTTGAGGTCGACACCCCCCCCCCCAATTCACAATCCTATAAATATCCCTGCTAGAAATAATCCTGTTTGAGGCGATAACGATGACGACATTCCGAAAGCACTCTGACGATAAAGAGGAAAGCACGAAATCACGGACTAGATGGTGACCTCTGGTGACCTGCGTTACACTGATCTTTCTACGCGACTCCGATGACGTGGTACACCGAGTGAACGCCCATCGACAGTAAAATCTGTTGTAGGCTACAAGTGGAATAATCGATCCACGGCCGGATATCTTGATTGTCTAATGCTGCAAACCCAAATGGAATTACACTGTATGCACGAATATAGGACTTGATCTTGAAGCGCGGCTTCCAAGTTTATTTGCGTACGTACGAGTAAACGGTTCAGACCAGTTTTGTGGCTGTTAACCCCTTAACTGGGGATCCCGGATATATCCGTCCATTTTACATTGAGTTGCAGTTAAATACACGGTTAAGGGGTTAAAGTTAGATGCCGTCTGTATGTGTTGTGACGACCAGATCCAGTAGTATCCTATTATGATAATTCGCACTGCATAATAAGACGGAAAGGTACATACACACAGCGGTCATCATTGCAGGTTTTGAAATCGTGAAATAGACTCAAATTGGTCAACTTGCGTGCTTTTTCTCAAGTCTTTTGAAGTAAATTTTGCTTTGAGTCATCGTGCATTGGCCTCACTTATATAGAATGTCTTATAAACGACAATAAATATGATGACATAAACGTAGCGTATAGGCCTATAGGCCTATACATTAGGCCTAAAGAAAGAGATTGTGCACAGAAGCCTCAAGTGTCTTTGTGCATACGAATAAGCAGCTACTACTGTACTACTTTCCATAGCGCTATATAAATTTACGAGATTTTATTTACTTACTTACTTACTTTGCGGAGAAAAGTGTTGCCATAATGAGAACCACGAACCTTCGGAACATTATTGGATTCCTTGTTTTATTAACCAAAGCATATCTCCTACGATTTTCGAAGCCAGTGCCGGTGTTAAGTTCATGAAAATAGGCCTATATGCGTGCAGTTGACAGAAACTACCAAACCACGCGTGATTTTGCCGAGTCTTGTATAGTGTAAACTGTAATAATTACAGTTTGTATCCAAGTACCGAAGTCTAATCGACTGTCTTTTATTTTTGCGTAAGAAATTACAGTTATTACTTCGTTCGAAATATAATTTTCCCAGTCGCGTGAGCGGGAGTGCATGGGGCGGGGCGTTTGCTGGGAATATTCGCGAATCTGCGTATTTACGATACTGTATACGGTTGACAGGATATAATTAGAGAGTGAAGATATGATTAGGCATATAATTCTTTTAATCTTTCTCTCTTCGATGTCTCGTCTCTTTCTTCGTCGTGTCTCGTTCCGAGAGGATCGAGTGCTGTTTGTCGCCGTCGTCGTCCAGCGCCTCATCGCCGGGCTCTCGTAGAGCTCTTCAGCCAGTCCTTCGTCGTATAGGAAACTCTTCGCCGTGTCGTCGTCGTCGTCGTCGTCTTCGTCGTCTCCACGCTATTCCACCCCGCCGCGAGGTCGTAACTGTCAACGACGCGGACGAAGACAGATACAGACGGACGGAGAGAGAGGCAAAACCAAATCGAGAATAATGGCTATTGTACTATGACGATATTATAAGTGTATATATATATATATATATATATATATATACAGTACCTAAAATATACTCACACACATACATAATTATAAATAGGCCTATAATTATATGCTTGTGTGTTTACAAGCTCCTTCAAGTGATATATCTAATCGAGAATAATTGCTATTGTATATATTATGACGATATTATATATATATATATATATATATATATATATATATATATATATATATAAACCCCGTTCCCTTCCTCTCCTTATCCCCTTCAGCTACCCATCCTTTATATTATATATATATATATATATATATATACCCTAAAATACGCACAGACACACACGCACGCACACATACATATATATATGTTTACAAGCTCCTTCAAGTGATATATGGCAGCAACCAATTCGGCGTTACCATGGAGATCTCAGTGTTTAGCTTCTCGCTGCTGCCGCCGCCGTCGCCGTCGCCGTTGCTGCCGTCGTAGTCGTCGTCGTAGTCAATGCAGAATGATGGACTGCAAATGTGCGTCTGTCAGGAGAGAGTTGCCGTGGGATGAACATCATTCGACGACGGCGAGAATAATCGACGACCATTTACGACCGTTTTTTTCCATTTTGACTTCGGCTCTCTTCTGCTTAAAATATCTTGGTTAGTCCTTCGCCAATCGACGTCGAGCGAGGTAAGTACAGCATATATGACCTCCAGCAGAACTCTCGGTCGGAGTGTAACTTGACGATCGCTAGGCTCATTAGAGGACGCTTATATAGTAGAATTTCGTACTATTTATTCGTCTTGTCGTAGGCTATACAGAAACTCGACCGTCAGAGATGCCCTATAGGGTGGAGGTTAACCCATGGGTTTGGTTGGGCTAAGATGGATTGGGTTGAGTCAGACTTTTCCGTATTCATGGTGGGTTGGGCTGCGTTGGGTCAGAAAATAAGTCATGGTATAAGACACTACAGTGATTACGGTGGGTTGGTTTGGGTCAAGTAACCATATTGCCGGCATGGGTTGGATTGGAAATTTGATGAGTTGGGTTCCCAAAAAATGGACCCATGGACAGCTCTGCTTATTTCTTGTCCTGTTAGCTGAGGATTAATTCTAGGTATCCAGTCATCTTAAAAGATAAATTGAGCCAATTCAAAGAATATATCTGTAAATGTTCATTTTGTTTGCTATATATGATGCATGCAGATTGCAGGGTAGAACTGAATGAATGCTATTTACGCAGCAGTTAGCTTGTTGACCACACCGTCTACAGTCTACAATAATGACCTAAATATGGCAGCATATTCTTGTACGTTACGCTATAATATAAGCTTGACGTTGTGAAAAAATCTAATCGCTTATAATTATTTTATTTGAGACGAAAACCTAATATTTTCGAAATGCAGCGGCAAATCGGTCAGTAAAGACTGGCGAAATAGTGTGTGTGTGTGTGTGTGTGTGTGTGTGTGATTGGTGTGTGTGTGTGTGTGATTGTGTATGTGATTACTGATTCAATTGGCTTGATATTCTTAGACATCAGTTTTCTCTTTAAAGCGAGGCTTTTGAACACTCGGTTTCTGATATTGATTTTGCATTTTGTAATTTCACAGGCTAAAAGTATCGGTCGAATATGGCCATGCAGGATGAGATGCCATAGAACGGAATGAAATTTTTTGGAATCGAGTGAAACGCGATGTGCAGAATGCCGCAAGAAATAAAATATTCCGGTCAGAGCCGTGTTAAGGCCTGAGCAATTTAGATGCGTCTGGGGACAAACCGTTATGGGGGATTAGCCTACTGATAATTTTAAAACGTTTTACCGTAATTCGGACGCTACTGTAGATTTCGCTTTGGTGTTCTTGATGCAGTCGTATTTTTAATATCTCTTCTCGAAAATATTCACGCATAAACGTGTTAAAGTTGCTACCTGTGTTTTTCTGTCCCAAACATCCCATCCCATTCCATCCCACTCCATGGCAATTTATGCTTCTCCCATCCCATCCCATCCCATCCCATCCCATGATGTTTCCATTATAATAGTAATATGGAATGCAGTTCAAATAAAATTATGAAATGTATACAATTTTAGGTTTGGGACATGTCTACTAAATAGTACTGCCATGTTTTTTTTATCATTTTAATTTCTGGTGACGCACTAAAATGTAATCCTCTATCATAAAAAGCTGTGTATATTCATTTATGAATCCATTGTCCCGCCACAAAATAAAGATTAGATGCAAATACTGTATATGGAGAAAGAAGAAGGAGGGTTGAAAGCCTTAAAAGTTTTTTAAAAAAATAATAATTATAGTAGCTCTAACGTAAAGCAAGTTGCTATGGCATGGCTACAGTTGCTATGATATGGCTACAGTCCCATTAGGCCCCTACTGTTCCATGGGAAATACAAATGTGTGCTGTCCCATCCCATGGGACCTTTTCCATGGGAATAGCATTACCACAGACAAGCCTGCCTATCAGCTCTGACAGAATTGTGCAGAGATTTTATGGCACTTTAATTTTGGTCGAGTTCGAAACTGTTTGGGCCGATTTAATCATCCATGCGTAGTCTCAGTCGATCGCTCAGCTGACCAATGGACAATGCTGGACAGCAGCAGCCATCCACCGACATAGACACGGAACCGAAGCGTAATAAGACTTTGCAATGCTCCATCGACTCGATTTACCTTGCGTTGTTCTGCATTTCGTTGCTATGATTTTCTCCAAACACTATATATATCTATATTTTGCCATTTAAAGGTGTATGATATTTGTCAATGGTTGCGTTTTCAAAGTGTCTTCGTGTCTAATTTCGCTCTCACCCAGATCTTCGCTTTTCAAAAAGGGACGTGTATAAAATCATGTTTGCAGTGGAGTTAGTCGATGTTTGATTTTCAAGGGGATTCAGAGTTTTGATCCTTTCCTCTCTGGTCAATGACGACCCTCCAGGAGGATTAAAATGTTGGGTTGGTCCGATATCCGTATCACAACCCCACTCATTTAAATCGACCTTTGACCTATGGACCGAAGTGGCGTTAGTTGCTCCTTTGCTGGAGAAGGATGTGCTGGTGTAGGGGAATGTCTACTGGTAGATATGCTGGTGTCGTCAGGTGCCACCCACACCTTCATAGAATTAATGATGCCACTTGGGAATGCTATTCCAGGCAACAAGAGCAAAGCTCTGAGTATTAGAAAACAGACAGAGACAGAGACGTTTGACAGAAAATTGCATTCATGAAGAAGACTCGTTAAATCCTCTCTGAACACTAATTTGGCAAAATTTTCGCCCTCTGCCCCTCTGTTTCTCAGTCTTTCCTTCTGTCTCTGTCTCTCTGTCTCTATCTCTCTGTCTCTGTCTCTATCCACTTCTCTCTGTCTCTGTCTGTCTCTACCCACTCTCTGTCTCTCTGTCTCTCTGTCTCTGTCTGTTTCTATCCACTTAACTCTGTCTCTCTGTCTCTGTCTCTATCCACTTCTCTCTGTCTCTTTGTCTCTGCCTGTCTCTATCAACTTTTCTCTGTCTCTTTGTCTCTGTCTGTCTCTACCCACTTCTCTCTGTCTCTCTGTCTCTGTCTGTCTCTATCCACTTAACTCTGTCTCTCTGTCTCTGTCTGTCTCTATCCACTTCTCTCTGTCTCTCTGTCTCTGTCTGTCTCTATCCACTTCTCTCTGTCTATGTCTCTGTTTGTCTCTGTCCACTACTCTCTGTCTCCCTGTCTCCCTGTCTCTGTCCCTCTGTTTGTCTGTCTCTCTGCGTATTTCCAATTGTTCTTGCCGTCACATGTGCCAATATATTTAGACGTTGTTCGCGTCTCTTGCGTTATTCGAATTACGAACACGTACAGAGACGCGGAAGGACGAATGGCGAGTTCGTTTCTGGTTCGGTGCTCTATGATTAGTTGATAAATTGGCTTCCATTCGGATGAAATGCGGAAGGAAATAAAGACAGATGCCATGCTTCGGTTGTTCCAGCTTCGGTTTATCCAGTGGAAGGCGCAGTTCCCCTCTCTCTGTCTCTCAGATTGCCCTGAAGATGTATTCCTCGGGCCTTCTGTTTGCGCCGTTAACAAGCATTTCGGCAAGCAAATGACGGTTTCTGATCTGTCATTACTGTCACTCATAAATCTGAACGATGTCTTCTTCTGCAGTCGGAGAAGGCAATTTATCTAAATATTTCCTTTTTTCATACGGTTTTCAATAACTACAGAAAGAAGAAAAATCGTGAATTTTTCAACCACTAATATAGGCCTATCTTTTGACATCTTCATCGCGCATTCTTTGTTCTGATGCGGTCTGCATAGGAAGACAATTTTGGCATCTGCAAGTAAGTAAATATAGGCCTACAGTAAAATCCAGATAACACGCCTTTAAAAACAGGAGAATAGCGTCCGTGTTATCCGAGTCTTAGTGGTCGTCCATAAATTACGTAACGCGTTTTGGGCACTTTTTTGACCCCCTCCCCTACGTAACGCGACGTAACAAAACGTCAGACACCCTAAAATATGACGTAATAACGGACCGACCTCCTTTTTGGTCTTCCAAAAGTCTCGACACAAGCAAATAAAAGGTCATCCTTGTATTTTTTCCTCTCCAAAATCCCTGACAAGCAAAAACGGTCAAAGGTCATCACTCAAATTTTTTTGCGTTACATCACATTTACGGAATACCCCCCTCCCCCGTCGTCACACTTCGTAACAAATGGCCGGACTCCCCTAACCGCGTTACGTAATTTATGGACGACCCCTTAGCAGAACCAAATGAAATAATCTTTGTTAACAGATGTTCATTGTTCAATGTCACACGCGTAAGAAGAGTTTAACTGTGTAGCATTGTTTTTCTTTAAAATCCTAGAATGTGACCTGCAAAATTCTCCTTGGAAATTTGTTTTTTTTTTGGTTTTGCAACATTGGCTACACTTGCGTCTTGCGTCATTTGCTCCAGTTTAGCGACACTTTTTGGTTTTCAGACGATCAGTTAGTAGCGTCAGGCAGCCGAAGAATAAGGTTGCGTAAGACCTCTGTACTGAGTTATTATTAGTTGCCTATTACTGTAATTGTCTGATTGGCAAATAATTTAGTTGTTTAGCAGTGATTAGTGAAATTAAGTAATTAAATATGTGTTTGAAAACGAAGATCGAAATTGCTGTGCTGAGACGCTCAACATCAGGCCAACCGCCTGATTAAACCCATCATATTCTGTGACAGCCGCGTTTGAGCGTTCGACGGTCATTATGATGATAGTGTTTCTTCAAAAATTGTTCCGTACGCAGTTTTGTTCATTTTACTAGAAAAAAAACAATTACTAGAAAAAAACAATAATTACGCTTTATTCCTTTTAACCGCGATTTTCCTACATGCACAGCTCGGACATGACCATACCTCGTTACCTGCAACGGTACTATTTTTCGCAACAAACCTTTCTTGGTTTACTGCTAATGCCGTGAATAAGTTTGGCTTTGGTTGAATCATCTCAGAATAATATTCTCATTAGAAATAGCGAAATCGAAACTGGAAAGTTGATCGCAGTATAGCTGTTCATTCGTAGCTGTTCTGATCGTGCAGCTTTGGAAACTTAATGCGGTTCCAAATCGAAACTAGTGCAGTCCCGACCAACGAAGACTCACAGGTTAAGGCGGAAGAACTTGCTTTGCGGTGTTAAGAGATTCGCTCTCTTGAACTTTGTAAGACAAAAAGTCTAATAAGACGACGACAAACAATCAATCAATCAATCAATCAATTTCTCAAGGAAGATTAAACATACAAAGATTAAACATACAAAGCTAATTCATTTCTTATCGTGTGAAAGAAAACCATCATAATATGTAAAATTTATATAGTTGATTTGAGAAATGGGTTGACCAAAGGGTACAAAACCCTGCGGACAGGCAGAAAGTGTATCTCTTTGACCCTTCGACCTCGCGACTGATTGACGACGTACACGGATCGCTTGTCGTTCTGGATTATTTTATCATAACGACAGATAATCGATCGACTCGCCCTCGTAATCCGCGTAATAAATCATTCGGGCGCCGATTGATTCTGCTCTGACGCCGCGGAATGATCAGTCCATCCCGATCTACTCTTCTAATGCCTACGGTCAGTTAACACGTCCCCAACGCCGATAATTAATTCCTCTGCTGTTCCAATTTCGGGTTCCTTTCAAACCTCTCTCTCTCTCTCTCTCTCTCTCTCTCTCTCTCTCTCTCTCTCTCTCTCTCTCTCTCTCTCTCTAAAAGTGAATGCATTTGTTCTGGCTCTCGGCCCCCTCTCTCTCCTTCTCTGCGTCTGCCTTTATCGTTTCTTCTTCTTCTTCTTCTTCTTCTTCTTCTTCTTCTTCTTCTTCTTCTTCTTCTTCTTCTCTCTCACTGTCTTTCTGCTCTCTGTCTCTCCCACTCTCTCTTCCTCTCTCTCTCGCTTTCTCTATCTCTCTCTCTTCCTCTCTCTCTGCCGTTTCTTCTTTCTCTACTTCTCTGTCTCGGTCGTTATTGTTTCTTCTGTTTCTACAATTCTTTCTTTCTCTCCCTCTCCTTGTCTCTTCTTAAGAATATCGTTCAGGAGTCCAGGAGCTGAATTTCCCGATTTCGTTTCGTTCATTATTCCGTCTTCTTTCCTCCTCCCTCCCCCTCCCTCCCCCCCTCCCCCCCTCCCTCCTCCCCCCTCCCCTCCCCTCTCCTCCTCCCCCCTCCCCTCCTCCCTCCCTCCTCCCTCCCTCCTATCTCCGTCCCTCCCTCCCTCCGTCCCTCCTTCCTCCCTCCGCTGTTATCTTCTCCTGTTTCCGTCCTCCTTACGTACGACCCGCAGTTTGTTTTCGTTAGATTTTCATTGGCGGTTCGTCTTCTCTTCCTAATTTCCGCCTTGTCTGTCTCCGTCCGTAAAGCTGTCCTCTCTGATTATTAGTAGATAAATCGAATAGGGTCGCTTCGCCGCCTTCCTCTGCGCTCCATCGCCCCTCTGCTGCGCCAAGCCACGAATCGGTTCAGAATTATCGTTTCCAAACAGATTTTCGACCCGACGGCATCGATTTTGAAAAGAGCCGCAGACCAGCCTTGGTGCTGCAAGAGCTCGTATATTTTGTTAGAATTCACAAAAAAATCTTGCGCATTCAGCATCTAGGGCTATAGCCTATAGGCCCTATATTGTCCAAAGAACAAACGGTAATTTTAAGCAGGCCTAATGCACAGTGGCGGCTCCACAGGGGGGACCCGAGGGACCCGTGCCCCTATTGAGTGCCTGCCCCTCCCCAGTGGCCACCCTGTTGGGATCCTATGCTTAATGCTACATACATAACAACAGATGGTTGCTCCTCCCATGATTAGAAGTTGCCACCCCAACGCCCTCCCCCACTTGCCAAATCCTGGAGCCGCCACTGCTAATGCAGGCGATATGCTTACTTATGCAGAAGCGGAGTAAATTCATTAAAATCGCATGATTCACACAGCTCTCTTTGCACTTCTTTCAATCAGAGAAATATCTCTGATTTTTGGGAACCATTTTGAAGCATATTGATTATTCCGAAATTCGATATATCCTCTGGCCAATCACATGACGAAAATGATGATGGTACCTTCCTTGAATATGTAGAGCTCTTTTTTGGAAGTCTCGATGGCTCTGATAAACTCAAAGCGTATTCTATCTATTATTATTATTATTATTATTATTATTATTATTATTATTATTATTATTATTATTATTATTATTATTATTATTATTATTATTATTATTATTATTATTATTATTATTATTATTATTATTATTATTATATTATTATTATTATTATTATTATTATTATTATTATTATTATTATTATTATTATTATTATTATTATTATTATTATTATTATTATTATTATTATTATTATTATTATTATTATTATTATTATTATTATTATTATTATTATTATTATTATTATTATTATTATTATTATTATTATTATTATTATTATTATTATTATTATTATTATTATTATTATTATTATTATTATTATTATTATTATTATTATTATTATTATTATTATTATTATTATTATTATTATAGGGTTTAGAGTGCTTCAGTAGGGTGTGCCCTGTGTGAGAATCTATACCCTATTTATTAATTCATTCCTATTATGCCTACTATTTTATTATCCCTCTTGTCCTCTAATAGGTTTGTTTGTCATCTTGACATTAGTCAAGATGACAAACAAACCTATTAGAGGACAAGAGGGATAATCTACATCTACAAATACAAAACTTGGTAGTATAGAATAGACAAATGCCTCATTCGTACTGTACAGTGCATAACTGCTGATTTGGAATGCATTGTTTCTCCTTTGTAGAGTCTGAATCTTACGCAAGGAGCTGGTTTTTCATTTTAAAAACCCCCACGAGACTATTTACCTATTATAATATTACGACATGATGACGCTTCGTCGTATCGTCGCGGTGACGCTCCTGCTGTCCTACCTGTGTGACGTCGCAGTCGTCATCGGCGGCGGCGCCTACACCCCCAACAATTTCTACCCGGCGCTTAGTGGTTCGTCTCTTTTCCATCCGCGAGGCCGGTCACCGTCCCGCGAACCGTCGCCGCCGCCGAGGCCTTTTGCCGTTCAGCCTCGGACTCAAACGAGCCGCGGCGGCGGCGGCGGCGGCGGCGGTGACGAAGTCGACCCGTCCGACTTTCCGCTCCTCTCGCCGAAGGACAAGCGCCTGATGGGGATATTTCGCTGCTACGGATGGGGTCCGGGGTGCTCCGACAGCTCGTTCTTTGCTCCGAGACACAAAGCGCCATCGTCGTCATCGTCATCGTCGCAGATGACGAGATCACGTCACGACGAGATTTCGAATCCGTCGTCGTACGCGTCACCGTCATCGTCGCCGTCGTCATCGGTTCAACAGAGAACTTCGAACGCAAATACGAAATTCGAACCGTTTTTCACGCTAACTTCAGGTAATGGACATGCAACAGGGGTGGGCAACCTGCGGCCCGCGGTCGCATGCGGCCCGCGGACGGTTTTTATGCGGCCCGCCGGAGCACAAGTGGCAATTTAGTAATTTTTGAAAAGTGCATCAATATTCCACTACGACTAACCACAGCAACGATGTAAAGAACTGTTTGGACAGAAAGGGTTTACCATTGAATAAGCAGGCCAGTTTAACAACTGATGGCTCATTTTCATATAATAGGAAAACACGATGGTCTTATCAAGTTTCTCAATGACAAAGTAAAACGCGAACATCCAAATCACACAACTTTTGCATTTCACTGCATCATTCATCAAAGAAAGTTTGTCAAATCAGTCTTTAAATTTCAACAGGTCATTGATATTTTTCGTAAGCTTTTCCAACATTTAAAACCTTTTCCATTCGGTGAACGTAATCCCGTTTGCTTGTCAACCCATTTTTGCGTTAGATTTAGAAAAAAAATCTACTGAAAGATACTACTTGTCAGCCTTTTCCCGCAAGGTTTATTAACATTTAGTAGGCAAAACACAAAGAAAAATTACCTTTTTTCTCTTATTTTTTAAAACTTTGTATACCCCACCAATTTCCTATAAAAAAATTTCATCCCCCACCAAGAATTCCTGTAACCGCCACTGCTTGTCCACTCTATGCTCATAGCAAAGAGAAGGTTGCGTGCTGTTATCAACTTATTTAGCATCGTGCTCAGGTGTTGTCGCTGCTTATTTTGAAGGTGGTTCTTGGGGCCCGACGGGCAGGAAGCGAAGTGGAATGCGACGCTTCTCTGTGGCGGAAAAGCGTCTCAACTTTCTGAAGCAGATTCTTCGAGATATGCTGGAAGACGCCGGTAAGAAGAAGATTGACCATAGGACTGGTCATCTATGTCCAGCCCTCGTCTGCATGCTGGTAAAACGTACCTGGTAATGCCGTCCGTTGGGCCAGCAGAGGAGGGCTGGACATAGCTAAGGCGGCGGTTCCTTTAGTGGTGGTGGTGATGGTGGGGTGGTGGTTGGATAAGATAGCAGATCCTTTGACGGATCTACTTTTTGACAGATTTTCTCGCTGATCGCCAAAGATTCTAAACTTTTGAAACGCTGGAGTCAAAAAAGTCGGCTGTTCAATTTCTTGTATAACAGGGAAGGTCTAGACCGACTCTGTAAGACAGTAGGCTTGCCTAATCATCATGTTATCTGTCCTGCGTGGGACAGGTTCAAGGCTCCATTGTTTCCATTCCTCTCTGCGTCTGGCTTCTTCTTTGATTTCTGCATAGGTCTTGTGACGCTGTGCATCTGTTTTCATCATCCTTACATACCAGGAATAAACTGTGTGCTATTATTATTATTATTATTATTATTATTATTATTATTATTATTATTATTATTATTATTATTATTGTTGTTGTTGTTGTTGCTGTTGTTGTTGTTGATAGAATCATTGCTGTTTTTGCAGATGAAGACGACACTAGCGGTCGTTCAAGGTCTCTGGGACTGAGGAAGCGATCGGACAGATCCGTTCCCAACAGCCGCACCCGACTGTTTCTCGCCGAGGTCGCTCGATTGCAGCGACAGTTCGACAGATCAAGATCGACAAAATGGAACGATGACGACGACGACGACGACGACGACGACGAGTCTAGTTACGAGAATTCCCTATAGCAGAACGGAACAACTGCGCGTGTTAAGCGTCCAGATTTTGCAGATTTTGAATAAATATTCCTACGCACTTAATTTAACTTATTTCAGACAAACTACACCCGCAGTATTTCTAAAACAAGCGTTGCTGCGCGTACATCTGCCTGTCCGCCTGACAGTGTGTATACGGAAAGAGAGGCTAGTAAGTTTAAAGACGATTAGAAACAGTTTAAATGAGTTCGCCATTGGTATTCGATGCGCAGTTATTACAGATATTGTCGGTCAATATAAAAGATTTTTTCAATATTGACAGTTATTGTCCAAAGTCAAATACTGCGGACAATAATAATAGTTCTAGATGGCTGCTGGAAACAAATTGGGATTAGTTTGGTACTACTAAAAGTCATTCATTTAAACAACAGACAAATCGAATACAAGCTCAAACGATAAGACACTGCTACTTGACGCTAGTCTTAGGCTATATACAAAACCTAATGGCCGCTTCAATCGATCTGTTCGCAGGCATCAGTCAGAAATGAGAATAACAAGTTTGTTTGATGTACATGTAGGTCAATATTGCCATAACCCCAACCCCATAACCCTCGCCCAGACAAAAGTTTGACATAATAGCATCAGAATTTAAGCCATACTTTGTGATTTTATGTTGACTTACTATGGGGTTTTAATTGATGATGTACAGTCACATTTTTACTGAACAAGCTGAAAACGTCGTTGATTGGTTGTAAGTCATCGCGAAATGAATGCTTTCAGGGATAGTAAATGCGAAAATTAGTGGAAAATTAATTTATCAGACAAAAACTTACGACCGCCATTTCAAGAGATCTGTTGGCAAATTAAGCAACAGCATGAATCTATTTACATGTAATTAATATGAAAGTATTTCGGATAGACGCATTCAGTTATGTTTTGACGAACTTTAGCCTGACAAAATTCGAATTTACTCAATTAAAATAATTGTAAAACGCCAAACTGATAAGATTTCTGAACACTTGAACAAATGTCACTGGTTGCTGTCTGTCTTCGGAACCTTCGTCTATTCGCCAAAACATGTTAATTAATACTGAAAGAGTTTTTTGAAACCAAACTTGTCGAAATGCAGTCATGTTTCTTCGTGAACATTCATGCACCTTCAAACTATCGCTAGACATTAACTATTGTATTTATTTGACGTATAATTCTGCTAGAAGAGCAATAAACAGAAGCCTTTTCGCGTAGACCTATTCATCCATAGGCGTAAACTTCTATTGGGCCTCAAAATTCGAGCCTCTCCCCACTTTTTGAGAGGCTATCATAGGGGCAGGGATGGTATAGGGTTGGGCCCCAACTTTTTCATCAAAAGTTTATGCATCGCAGTTTATTTGCGACGACGACGACGCAGGAGGTCCAGGATGTGGTGAAGGTAGGTGAACCCGTTACAGCCGTCCTTCGAACAGCTCTTGTGACACAGCAGCCTCGGCTCGCCCGTCTGTCGGTCCACTGCCTTGACGCACGAGTCGGCGAAGAACGCAGGGCTACAGCCTCGCCAGAATGACACCATGTCGCCTAAACAGCGTACAGTAAAACCCGATATTAGTCACAGACGTCACAATCATCGTCTAAGTATAAGACTGCAAAGGAAACAAGCAAACAAACTGCTGTAATCAGTTGCTGTAGGCTATACGGCGTCAAAATCTGGCCGTCAAGTCCAGACAATGCTGTATTTTTATGCATATCGCATTTCCAAATGATGCTTTGAGGGTCTAATATGTAGGTCGGTCTGATATATCCCAACCGTTGTAGCGTTTTTTGATACCAATAGCCGTCTTTTGGTAAAATTTTCATAATTTTCTCAAGATAACTGATTCCCCGATGAGACTTGAGCTTTAATTAAGCAAAATATTTTACCATATATATAGTCTCTGTACACAAACAACACTTTTTAGTGCAAGAGTGGTGGACAGATGGAATGAACTGGATGAGAGGATTGTAACGGCCACATCTGTGAATCTGTGAACGAGTTCAAAATAAACCATAGGCGGATTTTATTAAAGGTATAAAATAAGCGCGTGTCGTCTTTTCATCACTTTGCCTCGATCCGCATAGAAGGGACGGGACAAGGCATAACGGCGAATGGAACGCAAAGTCCCCCCCCCCGACTGAATTCCTGGATCCGCCGCTGAATATAAAGCCTCGTCTGTGCGCAGTCCCCAGTTAGGCACTTAAAAGGCAGTTAAACTTCTATGGACTAAAGTTGATAATCAGATTAAAAATCAAGAAAGAAGTCAAACTACCACTATATACTATGCAATACAATTAACACTCTTCATCAATCTACAGCGAAACTATATGTACAGATAAATGTCTGACTGTCTGTACATGTACAATATATATATATATATATATATATATATATATATATATAAGCAAAATTGGGGGACAGTGTAGCATGCGATACTCTTGAGAAACGTCAAAAGGCCTACCATGCCATTGCTCTACTGACTAATGGAAAACAAAGGCAATAATGCGTATGAAAGGTCTGGTGACCGTAATGATGAAGTAAGAATCCCTCTCTCTCAGACCGACCATTCAGACCATACTTTGCGATGACGATGCAGTAACCGAATCCGTTGCAGTCAGTGGCTGGTGGAGGCCGAGTTAAGCACGACGAACCCTGTCCTGATTCACACTGAGAACATCTGATGACCGCTCCTAAAATAATTATCACAAGAAAATCCATCTCTAAGAAAACCGTAAACCAAAAGCAGCAGTATTACTATAATTGTTATTATTATTATTATTATTATTATTATTATTATTAGTAGTAGTAGTAGTAGTAGTAGTAGTAGTAGTAGTAGTAGTAGTAGTAGTAGTAGTAGTAGTAGTAGTAGTAGTAGTAGTAGTAGTAGGCTACAGTGTAGCAGTAGTAGCAGTGGTAATAATAATAATAATAATAATAATAATAATAATAATAATAATAATAATAATAATAATAATAATAATAATAATAATAATAATAGTGGTTGCAGCAGTAGTAGAAGTTCGATGATGATGTTTTTGTTGTTGTCTCTTTTGTTGTTGTTGTATCATCAGAAGCTTAAAATTTTGAAATGCGATCTAGAGTACAATATCGTACAGAGTACAATATTGTACTCTAGTACTTACGTACGATATTGTACTAGAGTACAAGCATTGTCTGGATTTTCAGTATAGGCTGAAGTAGTTATCCACGCCAGGCTAACGAACAGTGCATGGGGACAAAATCCCTTCAACAGAAATTGCGAATGCTCATTTCAGACTCTAAGAAGCTTAAACGGCAGTGCTCTCGTTGCCAGGGATTATTTTTACACCCCTAACAATTAGGCTAACATCCCCCCCAATTTGAGACCGACACCCCCTAACACCTCCCAATCTCATCTAGGGATAAACTTTTTTGCTTGTCAGAGTTCTTGGGCTGAGGACTCCCAGAATTTACCGACACCCCACCCCCAAATTGATAATCCTAGAAATGACCCTGTTCGTTACTCTGAACGAGATCTTGGCAGAAAATGGATCGGCGAAGAATAAGAAGAAGAAGAAGAAGAAGCATTTCAAGAAGCAGAACATCTCGTTGGATATCGCAGGACATGACCATGTACTCGTATACGTCTTCAACGGATCTGTCGCATTTAACGTCTTCCACGACAGGAACCGTTCCCAGAGGAATCGATCCTTCTTTTCCAATAGTGCATTAAAAAGACTCGTGCATTGCTTTCGTATTTCCGTAGATCTGTCTGATTCTTGGAAGAAATAAGTGCCACTGCAGAGCAGCTCTTGTAGCACATCCGATGTACCGTTAAAGTGCGAATTTGAGCCCAATTTCTCGTCTATAGTTACCTAGAACCGGTTTTTAGGAACAATCATTTATTTCTACTTTCTTTTTACAAAACGTCTTTATGGCATGAAACTCTGCTGTGATTTTAACGTTGGAGTTTTTTTGCTTAAAGTGCTGTGAAAACTGACTTGACGAGCATTTCGTAAATACGCGAGGCTGATCCTAATGGTTTTTCAAACACCCGAGGCCATTTCAATGCTGGAAAATTCGCTCTTATGATCCGTCACTGAAGCTGCTTTCTCTTAATTTTTTCAAGACTTTCCCCGTAGACTCTTTCTTCGCCAGACGCGTCCGCAGCTAATCATCGAGAAAGCGATTGTTTTCTAATAGTTTTCTTTTAGTAAAAGTGTTTGCCTATGTTTTGACGTTTTCTCTTGTTTGCAATATCACGCTGTGACGACAAATTGCTGACAGGCAGTAAGACACGTCCACAAATAATTAATTAAGTTGAAGACGACAAATATTTTGTCTTCTTCTTCTTCCTCTTCTTCTTCTTCTTCTTCTTCTTCTTCTTCTTCTTCTTCTTCATCTTCTTCTTCTTCTTCTTCTTCTTCTTCTTCTTCTTCTTCTTCTTCTTCTTCTTCTTCTTCTTCTTCTTCTTCTTCTTCTTCTTTTTCTTCTTCTTCTTCTTCTTCTTCTTCTTCTTCTTCTTCTTCTTCTTCTTCTTCTTCTTCTTCTTCTTCTTCTTCTTCTTCTTCTTCAAGGGGCATCGAATTAATTACAGAAGAATGGCAGACGAAGTCAATACAGAACCCATACCCTGCCTCACGACTGGCACATCAGATTTCTCCCTGTCTCTCGTTCGCCAGAGACAGCGGGTCATGCCTTAAAAATGTGATTTTAAGTGGTTTAGGAGGCTAAATAATTTTAGTTATTTAGTTATGTAATGTGTTCACGCAGTCTATCGACTAGTCACCACACTAATCTTAACTTTACTTACTTACTTACTTACTTAAGTAAGCCCTTGTGAAAACCACTGTAGTAACGCGCCTTAAATAAACCGTCAAACTGGGTTCGATCCCCGGGCAGTCACGTTATTATGGTCTGCGCAACTCTTTATGGCAAGTTTAGGCTCAGATTATTTCGTTGTTTTTCAGAGCGCTACATAAATACGGATTTTAATTTTGATTCAGATGAAATAGACTGCGCTTAGGTGATCTTCTATTACGGTAACTGACAGAGATAATCGGATAGATGAGCGTAATACAAAGATAGCCTATGACCATAGGCGTTGCAAAATAATGTCTTGATATGATGAGTTATAAACCGCTAAGACAATGGATTATAGTAATTTGTCTTAGCGCAAAAACTATTTCGCTTTCGAATGAGTTTCCTGAAGCACATTTACCATGTATATCCAAAGATTGTTGCTTAATATTCTGTTTATTTTGTATTCTGAAAATGCAAGCAGCGACCTTGATTCGTGTTCTGTCGTCGTTAAGATTGCAGTCGTTGGTTGTCATCAACGCAGACATAATTTGGATTAAAGTCTACTGATGCATCTTTAAAAAATACATTTTCATTTTCCCCGCATTTGATTCAAACAACTGAAATTTGGGAATGAACTCCGAATTTTTACAAAATAATAATGCGACAGCATGCTTTCCCCAGTCTCAAACAACCAGTCTCCTGCAGATATCCGAATGGTAAATATTATATTATTATTATTATTATTATTATTATTATTATTATTATTATTATTATTATTATTATTATTATTATTATTATTATTATTATTATTATTATTATTATTATTATTATTATTACGAACATTTCTAGAGCGCAAATAATCGCAAAGCAGCAAATATACTGCAGACCAACTCAACATAGCCAATCGCCTGTTTAACTGAGGTCAATTCAATAAACCTATACGTTACGACGGTTACGATCAACATTTACCGTATCGTAATGCCGCATTAGGCCCGACACTCACCTGTTGGGATGACCAGATTGACCAGCGCAAAGATAATCCAGACACGTCTCTGAACTGAAGACATCCTGAAGAGAATTCCGGTCGACAAAAATCTCTGTTAATTAGCACTCAGTCTATAAAATTCTGTTCTTATTAGGCTCTCTGTTTCCCCCTTTCTCTCTCTCTCTTTTGAAATTGCTAAATCCCTCACAAGCGACGAAGAGAAACGCTTGCTTTTGGAGCGATCTCGACGCGATGGGCGTCTCTCTGCACAGCGTTGCTACGCGAATGTGACCGTTTGCCAATGCTACGGACCGTTTCTCATGCATCAGTGTCGGGCGATGTCTACATATACTTCCACAGTCTTTAGCCAAATAGGCGGACGATGCCTTTGCATGCTTTATTAGTGAATAGTTGTAAGCCTACCATTGACAACAAAGGGCTTTGGACAACTTTTGAAATAGCAAGTTTTAAGTCAAAATCTGCAATCTAAGCGATGGGGCTGTTCTGAAATTGGAAACGCGTTGACTCATCGTAGGGGCCGTTCATTAATTACGTCAACAAATTAGGGTGGAGGGGTTTGAAAATTTTTGACAGTTGTTGACAGGGGAGGGGGTCAAAAGAAGTTGACATCAACAATTTCATTTTAATACAAATGATTAAAAATATAAACTGTCATGAAACACTCTTTATTACAACGGAAAAAGCCTTACAAGCAAAATACAAATGGTCATCACCACATGTTGACACTTGATGAGCAAAAAAGATTATCACTGCAAAAACAAACAGCCTTCTAAACTTTTTAAAGGAACCCGTTACTGATTTTTCGTCAAAAGTTGTTGACATTATCATGAGGGTCATTGAAAGTTTGACAGTCGTTAACAAGGACGAAGGGTCAAAAATTGCCTCAAAATTGTTGACGTAATTAATGGACAGCCCTTTATTTCTAAACGTTCGTTTGAAATTCGGATATATAGTAGATTTAGATTAAACTGTATATGCCTAAGACAGCCGTGCTTAGTTTGAAATTTCAAAATTAACAGAAAAAGTCGTCATGGGAAATGTCAAGTCGTCATGGGAACGATGGGTAAAACAGAAAGGCTTGTCAACAGCATTGACGCGTTAGTAATGCTATATACAGGCCTGTTAAACAGACCCCACAAACCTCAAAATCCCCCAAATCCCAGCACTTACACAACTTTTGCTGTCTTTTCCTCTCCAACCAAGTCGATTCCCCTCTCGAAAGTCTCAATCCCCCTCCCCCAAAGGCCTGGAGTCTGGATAAAACACTGGTTAGTAACGTAATGCAACTACGCCAACATGCTGAGTGAATGGTGTTTGACTCTTTAGATTAATCGCTTTTATTTAGGTCTGTCCAGTGACTATTTTAAGTGGGTCTGTCTAAAATGTCAGTCCAAAGTCAATACATTGTTGACCAATTGGATATCGAAACTCATTTTTACTGAGTTAAAAAGGAAAACACCATGTGCGTAGACTTCTACTAGGCCACTGGGCACGAGTCCTATCCCCATTTTGAGATTTATCAAGGCCATTTTTGGATACTTTGGGCACTCAGTTCAGGGGAAAGGGGGAGGTATAGGGCTGCCCCTCTCATTTCCTTTTTTCATCCAAGTTTCTTGCCGATCTTGTGATTTATAGGCCAGAGTCACAGAGGTGGTCCAGTCAGACTGGCTGGCAGCTGAGAAGACAAATTATCATAGTCGTGGAGTGAGATAAAAACTCTTGGACATTAATCATTTAATTTGACATGGGAGGTAAAACTGGACATTTGACCTACATCTTAAACCATAAAAACTACATATAACCATAACCACATATAAATCACATAAAAACTTTGGTAGACTGATTTTTGGGGTAAATATACACATATACCCCCTAAATGTTGTCCTGATCTTGTCGCTATTTTGTGCCACAGTTCAAGGAAACTCTTTCAATATTAGTAGATATCACAAGATCGAAACAACCGCTTCTCGTGCGTCTCTACCGTTTCGCTTTCCATGCAAGCTGACAGACGGCACTTGGCACGTAGCCGCCGCCGCCGCATTAAATCATAATGATTATTACCTCAAAGGAATAAGCGACGTGTATTAAACAACGACAACGGCCAGGATTTCGTGCAGCAGCTGAGAGGAGAAGACATTCTCTCCTCTCTCTGTTCGACCGGATCTCGAGAAACGACTGTTGTCCGAATGTTACGTCTGTTTAATTATTAACCGGTCGCTATAGATCAGGGGTGCAAACTTTGACCCGCCCGCCGAGGGTTTTTTTCTGGCCCGCGGAAAAGCAACATGTGAAAACCGACTTCCAAAGGGTTCTGGGCCCGAGTCCAATCCCATTTTGAGAAAACTGGCTATCACAGTAATTTTGGTATAGAAACTAGGTATCTGCTGACCCCACTATTCATCCTAATGTTGGACTACTTACAAATGTGCAACCTAGAGTCAACAACGACGTGGTCCAGACAGGGCGATAATAAACTACTTCGATAACGTGCTTTATGCATTTAAATTGGCACTGCAGTTAGTCTAGAATGTCTAAATTCGAGAATAAAAACGTAAGACTGATGATGCAGAACAACGACATTTCAGTGAGGAATGGACACGTCTGTATTTTATGGACACGTTTAATGGGTTAAATCGGTGTTTTAATTTGCCGTGAATCATAGAGTTTAATATGACAGAAACCATAAAACTGCTACGACACCATAAACAAAACATAACCACATATAAATCACAGGGTAAAAAAAATTGAACTGTTAAAGAAGACTGTCAACCGAACAGAATTTTTCTCAAGGGTCGTAAAAGTGTTTTATATACCAGCTAAACCCCCAGCTAATTGCGCATCACGGCCTTTCGCAATTTTGTTAGAGATTGACTTGCATCTGCACTGGAGTTTGCAGAAAACTCAGTCCTTTCAATAAAGTTCCATTGTAGATACAATCAACGCCGATTGAGGACCTTGCAACCGACGTTACTGAGCAGTTGATTGGCAGATTAGCTAGGTGCACATATTTTTCAGACGGCAGCTTTGGATGAGAGCACAGATAACACTGATACTGCACAGCCTTAGCCGCCGCCGCATTAAATGAGGAATTATTATTTGTGTCATAGAAGGTATAAGTAAAAACTGGTGTTTTAAACAACGACAACCGGTAGTTCATTATAGCATTTATTAAAGCTAATTTTGCTTGAAGACATTTATATAAATATTATGTTATACCGGATCTTTTATAAAAACGACTTTTGCGAAATTCTGTTACGTCTGTTTAATTTGGCCCTAACGGCGGTTGTGCTATAGATCGTCCGACACATCTCAAGACGCTCGATCATTCTCTTAACCGTTAATATTCGATCACTTATTTCGACATTTCAGACGCCGCCGCCGCCGCCGACGACGATAGATCATCTTCTCCAGTTAACAGCGTCGTCGAAATTCACATTACGACATTCCAGTTGTCTGCGGCGAATAACGGAATAAGGAATAAACAGTTTCCCTCGTGTACAGTGTAGGCCTACAGGGTATGATTGTCACCGACACCTTCATTTAAGTCGGTTCGTTATTGAATTCGCAATGCGATGTCGAAAGAGGCCGTGCATATGATTACCTGAGAGCAGATTGTTTAAGGAGACGTGTAACTGCCAGGGATGACGTCGGCAATATCACTTTCGTCTTTCATCTTCTCCCATTGACGTCATCGTTTAAGCGACGGCCATTCGTCGACCCTCGAGTGGTCACCCTGAAATACTACTCTCATGCCCGGGCAATACGCAGATCGTCGTGCGAACCAACGCCATACGTCATATTATATTCAGTGCTTCAACAAAGGTTTCTGACGACCTTTCCCGCTTTTCTGGAGTGTCCCTCCCCCCGACAGCGTCCTATTCTAACAGTATAGCACAACACATTCATTCTGTGCAAAAGGACCGTACAAATTCAGATGAACTTTGTGAAAGGTCTACACAGAAAAACAATCTTCGAAAATTCTACTCGCCATAAACTATAGACCTACCCATGCCGAAAAAGTCGTAGGCTAATGTTTTGTCAGAAGTATTACTTCAGTATCAAATAGGTGCTGAACAATGAGAGAAAAAGAAATACGCGAGACTTTAGTCTGTCCGTTAGGTTTGTCCATCACGCTGATTTCCTAAATACCTCTTCTGAACCAAATTGAAACTGCAAATGATTATTAAGTGGGAGTTAAAAGAGACCACGTAACGAAGCCAAGTCACCAAATGGTTGCAATTTCATGCATCAATTTCAATAATTACATCTTTACTAGTCTTTATAGACTCGGAAAGAATGACACAGCTAGTAGACCTTACAGATTAGTCCAATGTTTCAGCAACATAGGGTCCATGTGAGTAACCTGATTCGACTGGAACAAGAGCAAGTCGAATCAGCGAATAATAAACGCGACAGAAAACGGAAAATCCTGTGAACTCATGTTAAACATATCATCATTTTTCTCCATTGGCGCAATATCCGTTGGTGTCTTTCTATTGCAATTTGAGTTCGCCTCCTCCATTCGTCTCTGTCGTGTGCAGCTTTGTAAACCTCATAGGCGGTGTATAGCCTATATGTCCATGTTGCGCCATTCTTTAATATTGTCTCTCCATTCTTTTCGTGGTCTTCCTCTAATGTTTTCGCCTTCCATTACTCTGAGCATGATTCTTTATATATATATATATATATATATATATATATATATATATATATATATATATATATATATATATAAAAGGGTATTGCGCCCATGGAGAAGAATGATGATATGTTTAAGTTAACATGAGTTCACAGGATTTTCTGTTTAGTTCCTCGGGAACTAGGCCCTAGTACCGAGGGCACAAAAAATAAAACAAAAAAACAAAATATAAAAACACTATATATATATATATATATATATAGAGAGAGAGAGAGAGAGAGAGAGAGAAAGGGAGGAGAGAGAGAGAGAGAGAGAGAGACTCTGAATTATTGTTAATGCTAAGGCAGATAACGAATAAAATACGGTAGGCGTATAGTATAGAGCATATTGAAAAAAACGAAAAAGACGAGAGTAGTACGAAATCACACATTAGCCAGATAAGTTGCATGATAGCAGCTCGCGTATTTTCAAATTGAAAGTCGACGTCAAAGCATAATTATAAGTTATCGCATTCATCACAGATCCAATAATTTCGATGAATTTAGGTGTATTATCAACGCACTCGCCAAGTACGGGATATATATATATATATATATATATATATATATATATATATATATATATATACTATGCCATCGTATGCTATACACCGACAGACTCTTTGCACACTGTCGACAGTCGGCCTTAACAGACAGTCTTTGATTTATACCTGTGGTTACGGCCAGGGTGCGATTTGTGACCTGGAGCAGTGGGGAGGAATATGTCGAGCTTGGGGGAATGTAGTTGTTGGGAAATGTAGCAGTGGGGAGATGTAGTGGTGGGGATGTAGCAGTAGGGGGGATGCAGTTGGGCAGTGGGGGGGAGATTCTCACCTTCCCCCTACAAATCGCACCCTGGTTACGGCACTCTCATTTGCCTTTATAGGCATGCGTTCGTTTTGAAAACCGAACCCCAACTGCCAGGTAAATTGAAGATGGTTGTCAAACGCACCGTAGTTAATTCTCTTCAGCAGGGATATCCAAATGGCGACGACCGGCCAAAAAGTGTGAACTGGCCTGCGAAGTTACTGACGCGATATATAGGCCCTAACTCCTTTTCTAATACTAACAATGTAGGCCTACATTTGTATTGTAAATGTCTTGTTTTCAGCTTAGGCTTATCTGTTTTCTATTACTTAAAAACTAATCTTTTCGAAAAACATCTGTCACTCGAGCTGGTAAAATTTTTTTCTAAAAATCACACGGTTGTGATAAACTACATCAGAATATTCGCACTCTATCTCATCCAACAAAGTCCTGAATATTCTGTGATTTAGTCCTCTTAATTGATCTAATAAAGTCCACTGCTGCAACACTAGGATCAATGACCTGTTGAAATTTAAAGACTGATTTTACAAACTTTCTTGGATGAATGATGCAGTGAAATGCAAAAGTTGTGTAATTTGAATGTTCCTTTTTTATGTTGTCATTGAGAAACTTGACAAGACCAACATGTTTTCCAAATAACGAAGGTGCACCATCAGCATAGGCGGATTTAGAGTTTAATATTTGGGTATGCTAGCATGGTGGTCTGGGGGTGCCATCCAGCACGCGTGCCATTCAGCACGCGACAGACCTGACCTGGTGTTGATGGAAAAAACAATTTTTTTGTTTTGGTGGGATTAGTTGGGTAGGTTTAAGCCTACCCTAGCCTTTAATAAAATCCGCCTGTGACCATCAGTTGTTATAGGCCTACTGGTCAACTTATTCCATGGTCCTTTTTCTAAAATCATATCCTCCATAGCTGTAACAACCTAGCCTCACTGCCCTTTGGATGTTGACTATTGCCTGGCTGATAACATACCTTCCCCATAGCTATTTTAAGAGAGGCTGAGCGCCAAAGAATAAGCAGCTACTGTTGTGCTGCTTTCCAAGGCGCTATAGAAATCCACGAGATTTTACTTTACTTTACTTTACTTTTACGTAGGCCAATTCTGTCCAGACAGTTCTTTTTGCACACTTAAATAAATCTTTGCCTGTCGTCGCGGGTCCTTCATAGGTTCCATCCCAAATATTTTTTGAGTATTCGAGTGAGGGTTAATTAAACTGCTCAACTGATCCTCTTGTAAAAATTAATAATTATCACTTGTGCCCCGGCCAGCCGCATAATAGGCCTAGTCGTCCGAGGGCCGCAGCAGTGGCGGCTCCACCAGGGGGCAGGGGGCCCGTGCCCCCTATTGAGTGCCTGGCCCCCAGTGCCCCCTCCCAGTTGGGACCCTATACTTAATGCTACATACATTAAACAACAAATGGTTGGCCCCCATGATTATAAGTTGCCACCCCAACGGTCCCCCCACTTGCCAAATCCTAGAGCCGCCACTGGGCCGCAGGTTGCCCACCTCTGGTCTAGCGAGTAGGCCTACCGCATGTGCCCAGCATCGAGCAGTTACAGTCGCTTGACCTTCCATCCAAGCGCAATACAAAGAGTTCAGTCCCTAACTGGACGACTTCAAAACTGTTCGCATCTGTGTAGTAGAGGGTAAAGGTATTTCTATTCCAATCTCACATTGCACATTCTCATATGCCGCACCAGAACTTTTGAACTAAATTCCATCTTTCCTCCGCAGCCTACGACATGGTCAAACAACAAGTTCTGAATCCTCATTTCCTTTAATTCCTTCATTATATACTCAAACCTTTAGGTCTATAACCTTAAAACCTTCCTATTCCAAAAGTCATTTCCTGCGGAGGCATCCGCCCCGTCGCCTCATGGATACACTGACCTTCACCTGGCCGACAATTCATCTTGCCTATTGCTATTTCACGAAAGATTAAGCGTATAAAAGAAATATTTTTATTAAGAATAGGCAGCTACTACTGTAATAAACAAAGCGTTATATAAATTCACGAGATTTTATTTAGGCATACTTACTTATGCTGAATTGCTGATAATAAGAATTTAATATGGCGTCGGGGTCTAACTGGCGAAATATTAAAAGGACATACATTGAGTTTTTATTTATTTAGAACATTAATTTTTTAACGAATATCCTGCACTTAATTCACTGGAATAGACACTCATTGAAACATTTGAAAGCACGCCTAATACACTGCATATCTCAGCGTATTGCATTCGACGGCTAGCGGTTATATTCAATATAATACAGTGCATTTGAGAAGAGAGGGCAGCGGACAGCTGCTATTGCTGCGACTATGAGCTCTCCGTGGTCGGTAGAAAATGCTAAAAGTTACAGTTGTTCGCCTTTTCCATTTCCGGTTCAGTTCGGAATCGATCGATTCACTCCGCAAGAGAATCAGTGGCCGATTAATGAAGACGCCACCCTTCAACTGCACAGAATCTCATCTGAAGAAGAATTAGATCGTATGTCGTCGAACAGAGAAGCAACGATTAGTGATAAGTAAGCAGAGACTGTCAAAAATGTCAGCTTCTGAAAGATGATTTTATGTTTTTTATACACGTGGCGCTTTGTAATTGATAATTTCCACGCTGTGGTTAAATGTTTTATGATAAAACTCGGGCCTATTGCTTACTTGGGCCTGTAGACCCATTCAGTCCAAGACTGTTTCGAAAAGCCGCAGTGATCTTTAAAGTTTCAAAGCCGTCTTTGCAAACCATTCCAATCTAGTCCAGTCTTTGACTTCTATAGTGCCGCTTCATATTGTCTAGGAGCATCACTTGATGGCACAACAAATCCTGACTGCATGAGAAGCAGTACCAACAATAAATTTGCTTAGGGAGGAAAATTTAGAAGATTTGAAGTATTGTAAGCTTGTTCAGGTTTCATGACTGCTGTGGAAAGATTATTTTAAAAATTCATTCCAATTATCATGAACTAACTATTGATATTGGTTTTTTCGGAACGTCTAAATATAATTCGATTGACCCTTTGTGTTTTGTATTAAGTCAACATTCTAACTAAGATTGTTGACCCTTGTTTGAAATCAATACAGTGCCTAGTATTGTATTATATATCATTGCAACAAATACAGAAGCACTCATGTAAGAAAACTCATTTATTTAGATCAACTCTTTTCTCATTTCAGCAAATGCGAAGAAGTTAAAGCAAGATGTGGCAAAAGAAAAGCAACTAAGTCACTTAGGTAAAATATTTATTTACGGCCTAATAGATTGTTTAAGAATTCAATTTTCTATCTGGTCTTTGACTTTTGCAGTCTTTTTTGTTCTTTAGTTCTATTGATCTACTCGTGTTTTTTTAAACAGCGGCATATCATGAACTGATTATAATGATTGTGAGATGCAGTTTATGGTACTCTGTTAAATAGTGAAGGCTATAGTTGTAGGCTATCCATTAAGTATATTAAAATGTAGAATAACAAATTATTTTTCTGAATTTCAGTCACAGATATAATGGAAGAAAAATTAGAATTATTTATGTATTCATTGAAAATTGTTATGATGGCACTGTACCAAGGAATATAAAATATCATTGTTTCAGAATGTTAAAAATGTACTAATTAAATTTATCTTCTCATTTTATTATTAGTGCAGTTTCCATAGTCCCTGCAAAGATCTTTGTGAATGAGAAACACATTGCTGCTTGTATCAGTCGGCTTACACTCGACAACAACAATATAGAAGACCAGCCGGATTTAGAAGAGGAGCCATGGTTTGATGTTGAAATGATGGCCCGTAGAAGGTATTGATAGCGATGATAGCATTATTACAAAACAGTAAATGCTCTTAATACATTCAATGCCATGGGTATGTCACTATGTAACAGATTTTAGCTTCTTTCTACTTACTAAGGCATTAAATTAAAATGTCTTCTAAATACACATTTATTTAAGCCCAACAGATTTATCAATGTACTTACTGTGAACTTTTGTGAGCACAAATGAATTTGTGAATAATTACCAGAAATTAACGATCGATAGCTGGACATTATTTTCATTAAGACAGCCATTTTGTGCACATTGATTGCAGATTTGTGCACCTTTGAATATATTTTATTGCATGTGACAATGAACAGCAAGTCAGAAACGAACGTCAGAAGTCTTCTTGACAATGTGAACTCGAACAACAACTGCAAGCTTGTTATTTACAATGAACTGCAGCTTTGTCTTAGGAAAACATCCATTCTCTGTGACCTAATGCAAGATGAAATGTGAGCTTATTTCAAGTTTGAGTCATGAATTCAACATCTCTAAATTAAACATGTATTTCTGCACAGATAGGGTTAGGGGCCATCCATATAGTATGTATGCAAAAAACATATTTACATACTCCCTCTCCCTGTTATACCCTGTACATTTTTTGTACACCCTCCCCTATGTGTATGTATAAATTAACTGCTCTACCCCACCCTGGTTGAAAAATTAATTTGTAGCCATAGTCACAAAGCATTTGTTTTAGTGTTAAATTATATTTTTGTAAAATCATGTTTAATAACGATTTGAACAATTCTCTTGACCCTTTGTTTGCCAGTGAGAAAGTAATTGTGCTCAAATCTAATGTTTGTGATTAACCAGTCTTCTACCTGAGCGGATTTTTAATTGTTATGTAGGCTATGTACTGATTAAATTTGTGCATACATACGCATTCAGTCAAGACCCTCCCCTCCCCGTACGCATTCGTACGCAAAAAATCTCCTAAATCCAACTACACCCAGAGTGTACTATGAGGATGGACCCTTATTGTAATCCATGAAAATGTAAAACTGCACTAGAAAATCTGACGATTTGTGTTCTTTTAAACTCACCTCAGATACTGACAGGGATTTAGATAAGTTATATATTATTGAATTGTTGATGCTAATTAAACAATTTATTGATGACCAAGTTACTGTCCATAGCAATCAGTTACAGCTTACAATATCCCTAATAACACATATGTTATCAATCCCGTTGTCATTCTCTCTATATATATATGCGCTCAGGTTAACTGCAACACTTGAATGATGTAATGAGCCTGCAATGATGGAAAAACAGTGTGCTCAGCATTCAGGTCCAGGATTACAAGGCTTTGCTTTCTGGTTTATCTTTTCTTTGTTCTTAAGTTGGCAAGTAAAGACATGTATATGCTCAGAAGTTATAGCAAGAGTTATGGGAGTTGTGTATTTAAATACTGTAGTTTTTGTTACAGCAAGAAGCCACAAATGCAGCTTGTGCTTTGGAAACCTCCAGGGGGCATCATCAAAAATGCCATTGAAACTCTCATTAATGGTTCAAATAACGTTATCAACAAACCGAAGCATTTTACACCTGACGAGTTTGTAGTTGAGACAGCTAAGTCACTTAATGACCAAATGTGTCTGCTTGAGTCTGCTGACACAGAGGAATTCAAAGTTTAAGCACTTTATGCTTTTGTTTTTTGAAGTTACATATGTATTTTCAATAATTTAATGTTTTGCTTAGAGATATTTTATCTTTTATAATTTCATTTATTTGCAAAGGAATGCCAGCTTTAATCGCACCACTTTTCATTTAGAAATTTATATACCGGTTGTTTTCAGCTGATTTTCAGGTTCATGGAAATTATAATTTTTTGTAAAATTATATTAATTTTGTTGCCTTTTATTAATACATTACATGCTATGCATAGCTATTGTATAGCAATTAGTGTTGCATCTCTTTCAAATTTATCTTTTAGTACCATTTGTCTTTGAAGACTTGAAACTTTGACGACAGTGAAATAAGGGGCCATCCATATAGTACATATGCAAAAAGGCATATTTTCACTCTCCCTCCCCCCTGTTGCACACCGTACATTTTGATTACCCCCTCTATGCATACGTACAAATTAGCAACCCCGCACAGTGAAAATTTTTAGCCATAGTCAAAAAGCATTTGTTTACTATTAAATTAAAGGTTTTAATATTTTTTAAATAACCGTGGGAATATTATTTAAATAACCGTGGGAACAATATTCGGGACCCTTTGTTTGACTGTGAGAAAGTACTGGTAATTGTGTTCAAATCAAATGTTTGTGAATATACCAGCCTTCTATTTATTTATAATATTTAGAAATTTATGCGTATGTACAAATTCAGTCGTTACCCCCTCCCTGTACGCTTCTGTATGCAAAATCACCTAAATCTCAACCCCCTTGGTGTGTATGTACTATATGGACGAACCCTAATTTATTGTAATTTTACTCCTGATGGCCATTTAAAAATTAATATAATCTTC